>CM046454.1:2363896-2963896 GCA_025506515.1 Flaveria trinervia | reverse complement strand
AAATATTTGAATGTGATAGTGGTGTGTTGAGAAGGCTGGTTCAATGGGCCTCAGTACTCACCAAGCTGGAAATAGGAGGTATTTCAGGGCTGAATGATGTGGTGTGGAGAGGTGTTAAAGCATTTCTTGGGGAAGTTGAAGAATTAAGCATATGGGGGTGCAATGACACAAGATATTTGTGGGAATCAGAAGTGATTGCGAGTAATGTTCTTGAAAAATTAAGGAGCCTACAAGTGTTTAGTTGTGATGAGTTGGTGAGTTTGGGAGAAAAAGAGTTGGAAGATGATAATAATTGTTGGAGCAAGCTCCTAACATCTCTTAAGATGTTAGATGTATATCGTTGTAACAAAATGGAGCATTGCAATTGTCCAGATAGCCTCGAAAAGTTGAGAGTCACTTACTGTAGTTCACTTACAACCATCTCCTTACCAACAGGAGGGCAGAAGCTCAAGTCACTTTATGTTAGTGGTTGTAAGAAATTGTTGGAAAAGGGATGGGGAGGACAAAAGATCAACAATAAAAGCACCATGCCGGTGCTTGAAGATGCTGAGATACGTGGCTGGATAAATCTGAAATCAATTATTGGGCTGAACTACTTGGTTCATCTTACCACATTGAAAATAATAAATTGTGGAAGTCTAGAGTCATTTCCTGACAATGAGTTGCACAATTTGACCTTGTTAA
Source organism: Flaveria trinervia (assembly GCA_025506515.1). Classification (NCBI taxonomy): domain Eukaryota; kingdom Viridiplantae; phylum Streptophyta; class Magnoliopsida; order Asterales; family Asteraceae; genus Flaveria; species Flaveria trinervia. Next base: position 2,963,212 of record CM046454.1, on the reverse strand, counting down.
AGCGTCTTAATATAACACATTGTAAACGTATGGACGCGTCTTTTCCTCGTGGGGTTTGGCCTCCTAACTTGCATTCCCTAACAATAGGGAACCTGCAGAAGCCCATCTCGGAGTGGGGCCTACAAAATTATCCAACCTCACTTGTCGACCTATCCTTCTGCCATGAAGATGGAGTGGATAGTTGTAGTCAAATTTCTCATCTTCTTCCTTCATCTCTTACTCATCTTGAAATAATTGGATTTGAGAAATTAGAATCAGTTTCAACTGGACTCGGACACCTCGCCTCCCTTCAACATCTAGGGTTGTTTGATTGCCCAAACATAATGGATCTACCAGAAGTGTTGTTGCCTTCACTTCTAAGGCTAAGAATCGACGGTTGTCCAAATTTGAAAAACAGATGCAGTAAAAGAGGCAGTTACTGGCCTCTCATCTCCCATATCCCATGTATCCTCCTGTACCCTCTATCAAGCAGTTAATATAAAAGTCTCTTTCCCTCTCTTCAATGATTCTAAATAAGTATGATTAATTTTGCTTTCTTTCATACAAGCAATTTAATATTGGGATTAGGACATGCTTACTGATTATGCCTTTTTTGTGCATAAATATGATGATGAAAATAGTTTAACAGGAACACTTGAATATGAATATGTACAAATGATGAATTGTTTGGGATAAAAAAAATATATACATCCCTTTTTTCAGGTTTAAATTTATAAGGTCTACTTTTGGGTAAATAACATAAAAAGGTAACATAAAATTTCAAATTTTCTAATGCTTGAAACATAATACTTTTTCTCACATCAATAGAATCGAAGTTTAACTTTAGCACAACAAGAGTACCTTTTTACCCTTTCATGATGTATCAACTCTTTAAGAGGAGTTGAATATAACAAAATTAAATGCACGTACTAAGAAATTTAGGATTTTAATATGCAGATTAAGAACCAGATTTTACTCCTGCATTTGCTTTCACATAATATATCAATATTAAATGTTCAGTCTCATCGTCAAAGTATAATATTAGTTTTCTAATGGTAAAATGTGTAGAAATTATGAGATTTATTTGGATTTTATTCTTATATTTACTTTATCTTTAGATGCAATTGATCTCGAAAGACAGAGGTTCGTGGTTTTAGCAAGAGAGAAATTATGCAAGCCTCGAACTCGGATGTAGCACTGAAAAAGGAACATGTAACATCGGCCTTGTTATGTAAGAATCCATTACATACTCACAAGTCCAAGTATTTTGATTATAGAGTCCATTTTGGATTGCACCACCTTTGTTTCTTGAGTTTATGTGATTCTCTTCAGTTTCTTAGAAAAGGTCAGTCTTCTTAATTGATGTTTTACTCTTTTTTTATTTGGTAAAGTGATTCTAGCAACTTTATTATGACAGTATTGGCAATGGCTTTTTTGAGTGAACAGATTTATTGAATTATATTTTCCACCTTCTGACTCATGATTGCAGTATGTCTTTTGGTCATCTTACACTTTCTTTCAATCCATGCAGTATTATGTTTTTCGTTCTTGTCGGCGTGTCATATTACTATAATGATGTGGAAAGTTTTAGTATCATCTTTTAGCTTTTCTTTTGGGTTTCACTAGTTGGTCTATGAAGAAACTGACCTTGATTATTCAATGCCTGATATGCAAAAGTTGATAGAACAGAGCAAAACCTAGTGAGTTTATTGGAATAATTTAATAGATTTGTATGTTTTTTTACTTAAGCATTGAATTACCCGTGTTTTCGTTATGTGACAATATACAGAGTTAGGATTAATTAGTAAGTGAACTTATAACCACAACAATGTGAGGTTTCTTTTGAGTGTTCTAGTTGTGGACCAACATTGTAATTTCTGAGACTTGAGGAACGAAAGTAAAATATGGTCTTACCAATAGTTCCTTTCTTATAGTTAACTCTCAAAATTTTAAGTAATATATAAATAGTTCCTTAAAAGGGTATTCTATTCAATTTACTCAAACTTAACAGAAAATATAACATTTGTTAGTCTAAAACCCCAAATTCTTTACAAAATGGAAGTACAAACACTAAACATGATACTTTTTTAGCTTAGTACCCAAAGTTGTTATTTTGTTCAAGCTACAAAGATCATATATGTAATTAACTCTGTTAACAACAATGAAACGATGCAAATGTATAGAAAATAATTGAGTTCAAAAGTTAATTTGAGATTTTGTTAGCTTTATTTATACTTTAATTGTCATAATTTCTTATTTTGAAACAAGAACAGGAAATCAAAGGACTACAAACTAGGAACACAAGGAAAACCAAAGATTATAACATACCTTGCATCATGAATGGCGCAGGATCTTATTATTTGAAAGCATAAAAGAATATCAAATTCGAATGAGCACGAGTGGAGTCTTCCGGGACTGAATGTGCCCATAATCTCACCAATGTACCTCTCAAGGTTGTGACTTTTCTTCTTATTTGTCAACATAAGGTTCATCCATTCTGGTATCTCAATCCCTCACAGTGACAAAAGATGTCAAAAACCCTGCTGACACAACTGCTTTGATATGGTAGGTTGACCACATATGACATAACACATCCTTCCTACTGTCTTCTTTACCTTGGTGTTTGGTTTTGTCTAAGCCGGCACCCTTTGGGAATTGGGATGTGTTACCATTGTTACCATCACTCAAACTATGTAGTAGCCTTACACCACAAAGCTCTGTAGAGTGCCTGAAAACCACATGCCACAAGCAACATAAGGTGGTTTTCACTTATACTTGTTGTCTAAGGAACAAACAATACCCACATAACCATTATTCTTGTCCATTTCCTTGACTTGGGCTTCGGATCCAATAACTCGAGAAGGGTTTATATTGGGTAAGTCCAATTTAAGTTGAATGAATCCATCCAACGATCCAACGCATTTAATAGCAGCCAATCACTTGTTGATTCTACAAAAGATCACTAGTGATCAAAGCAATGATATCCACTTAATACATATCAAACTGAAATGTGACTGCTAGTACCCATAAAATTAGTAAAATACCATCAAACTACTAAAAATACAAGTATGTAAAGATTTTAAACTCATTAGACTAAAAATGCAAAATGACCCAACACAAAGACCAACTGGCACAGATTTCAGACTTTCTACATTTAGCAGGTGCAATCTTTATTTTTGATCCCACACTCACAATTATAGTCTCTCCCAGACTGTTGTTATCTAGGCTGGAATGTCCATCAGTTCTTTTGGCACAAGCCTACCTACCAACTTAAGCATACTCCTATCTAGTGCACCAACCGCAATTTCATCTATTAAGAGTGATAAAGTCGTAGCATCAAGCGAGTAACGTCTTCCAACCATTTCATGTAGTAGTGTCGCTACATCATCGTAATATTGATTCTTAAGAGATCCTTGGAGTAGAACGCAATAACTAACATTATTTGGCAGGCAACCACTCTCACCCATTTTGAGAAACAAGTCTTTTGCTTCCCTCACTAGACCTTCCCTACATAAGCCACTGATCATCACGGTATATGTTCGCACATCAGGTTGCAGACCTTTTACAGTAAGCTCATGGAAAAGAGCCCTTGCAATATCCAACTTCCCACATTTGCTTGCACCATCAATAAGAATATTGTACACCATGATATTAGAATTTAACTTGCTATCACCCACCAAATGGAATAATGAGAGTGCCTCTTCTACTTGATGGTTAATGCAAAGGCCATTTAACATTATCCCATAAGTGCATTCATCTAGAATTAGACCTTGTGCTCGTATCTCATCGAAGAGTTTGCGTGCATCTCCACAACGTCCAACCCTAAATAAACCTTGTATCATGGTGCAATAAACGACTACATTGGGTTTCAAACCTTTTCTTGTCATCTCATGAAAAATATGCATGGCTTCTTCTATTTTCAAATGCTTACAATGCCCATTTAATAAGCTGTTATAAGAAAACACATCAGGAATGAAACCTTTAGACGTAAGTGAATCAAAAACTGTCCTTGCTTTGTTCATTTCACCACGCAAACAATAACCATCTATAAGTGTATTGTATGTCACTATGTTAGGAACCTCACCTCTCTCAACCATGATGTCTATAACAGCCTCCGCTTCGTCAACCCTACCTTCCTTGCAAAATGCATTAGCTAATATGCTAAAGGTTTGCGAATTAGGAGAGATCCTTACATCCTCCATCTCTTTTAGCATCTTAGAGACCTCATCCCAACGACCCAAGTTACAAAGGCCATAAATCAAAGAGGTGTATGTGATGACGTTTGGTAGAATGCCTTTGTCAAATACCATCTCTTTGAAAAGCTTGAAAGCATCATCTATCATTTTGTCCTTGCAGAGGCTATCAATGATAGTACTATATGCAACAACATTAGGATTACAGCCTCTTTCATCCATTAACCTAAGCAAACCAATGGCAATACCATTACTACCAAATTTGCAAAGCCCTTTAATCATTGTGGAATACATAACCACATTAGGCTCACAAAGTTTCTGCTTGATGAGCTTCTTGAACAACCTCTCTGCCTCAAGAATCCTATCTTCTAGGATTAATCCATCTAAGAGTGCACTAAATATGAACACATCTGGTACAACCGCTCGCCTGAAGCAACAACCCAGGAGTGCAAAACCGTCACTGGTGCGATGCAACTGACAACAACACTTGATTGCAATACTCACGGAGTACTCATTAACAGGAACTCCAATGATACACATATGCTTAAAAAGATAAAGGGTTGAAGAAAAATGTTTCATTTTGGTAACAGCATTCAACAACTTAGTAAATTCAACAACAGGTGGCAAGGGTCGTCTCTGTGTCATTTCATCGAACAGCTTCAGTGCATCATCCAATTGGTGATTTTTTCAAACTTAGATCGAGGACGATCGCTATTTGAAACAGAATTAGAGTGAAGAGAAGCTAAAAACGTGGGGTGAGGATTGCATTCAAAAGCTAACAGAGAAAGAGGGGTTTTGAAAGGAAGAATGAAGGAGTTTGTGATGAAATTACCTTTGAAATTGCATCTTATAGAAGTATGAAGATGAGAAATTGTGCGATTCATCATCATCTTCGTTGCAGGATCAAACAAAGAAGATGAATTGATGCTTCAACCTCACTCTCAACTCTCGCTTTGGTTTGTTTTTCTTGACCGTTGAACAACTATAAACACTTCAGGTGTCAAAAAAAGTGAAGTCATGCTTAAAATTGACTCGTTAAAAGCTCGAATTATACTAAACTTAGAATGAAAGTATAATTGACCTCGAGCTCACAAGTCACAATATGACTTATTTGTTAAGTGAGACTGAGTTCAAACTTTACATACAAAGCTCGAGTCTAAATAAACTTTTTATTTATATAAATTTTATTTGATATATTAGTTATTAATGTAATAAACTATGATAAAACTATAATTAAATAATATATATTATGTTGTAAAAACATTAATAATATATATATATATAAGTAATTATAAAATATAAAATAATACAATATAATAATATCGAGCACAAACTAAGTTCGAGCTTGGAAAACTTCTCACGAGCCAAACTTGAGCTTTAAAAATAAATCTCCAAACGAGCCAAGCCCCAACTCTCTTTAGTCAAAACGAGCCGAGCTTGAAGCTAGACGAGCTCAGGCTCAACTCAATGTGTTTATCACCCCTATCAATACGTTTTCAATTTGTCTAAATACACACTGCGTTTAGTGAGTTTGTCAAAAAACACACTGCGTTGAGTGAGGACGCAATTTAATGTATGGGTTTTTTATCGTACCACACGATATCAAAACATAACTTTTGCTTCACATTTGATGTATTGCTTTTCTATTAAAACATGTTTATAAAAACCTTTAGTCATTTTAAAAACACAATTTGATGTGTGGCCGTTTTATAAACTCTAGTTACTTACCTTTTTTTCGTGTTTCAATACATAACGATATTCATGATCACGATTCATGAGTTAATGTGTTTTTAAATTGAGAGATTAAATGTCCGAGTTATTCAAATACTTAAGCAGATTTATCAGTTTCCACCAAATGCCCACTTTATAACCAAGTATAATTAGTCAAATTAACCATCTATTCAGCCAAAATCAAACTTAGGTTAACATTAATCGCAGTTGACTATTTCACCAGTTTGTCTATCGTAAAAATTATCATATCAATACTTGATGTAATCTTTGTCAACACTTATTCTAGCATTACTAATTAGGTTTTATCAATCAATACATTTATTAAAAAAACTCAGTTTACAAGCATCATTCATCATTGTCCTTGCAGAGAGTATAATGATGGTACTATATGAAACAACATTAGTCTTACAGCCTCTTCATCCATTAGTCTAAGCAAACCAATGGCTATATCATTACTGCCAAACTTGCAAAGCCCTTTAATCATTATGGAATACATAACTACATTCGGATCACAGAGTTTATGTTTGATGAGCTTGTTGAACAATCTCTCTCAGCCTCAAGAATCCAATCTTCTAGCACAAGTCCATCTAAGAGTGTATTAAATGTGAACACGCTAGGTACAACAGCTCACCTGAAGTAGCAACTTAGAAGTGCAAAACCATCATCGGTGCGATGCAACCGACAACCAGGGCCGACTCAATATTTCTAGAGGGCTAAAAACGATTTAAAATTTTGGGCCCCTGTCCATATATTATTCTTAAAGACTTTTGCCTTCGACCGACACATTAACAAGATTTTGTTTATAATTCAACAAAAAACAACTTATGACATAAACTAACTTAATAAACTAAAACAAAATCAATTGTAGAAGAACAAATTAAATGATAAACAAGCAAAAATAGATTAAAGTAAAAAATAAAAATCAATTGCAAATATAGATTTATCAAAATAGATAACAATAAATTAGATTGACAAACGAATAATAGTAGATTAAAACGATTGAGTATAAACCAATATTATACAATAATAGCTTATACATTAAGTGATTAGTTAGAAAAGAAAATTAAAAATTGACGGACCTTAAAGAACTAACAGTGAACAAACAATAATGTTTTGATAAACCAAATTTCATGCCTACTTCAATATTAATTTAAATTACCTCGATAATATTTAAATTATTTTGTTATCATTCTTATTTATCTTTAAAAGGCAAATATTAATCGTATTATCACATATATTTTCAGTTTAGAATATAAATAAAAGTTTTTTTTTTCTTCTTCAGTTGGGGCTTTTACAAATTGGGTCCTAAAATGGTTGCTTTAGTTTAGTTGTTTGTATCATATAGACGTCTGCCGACAACAACACTTGATTGCAATATTAATAGAGTACACACTAACTGGAACTCCAACATCATACATTTGATTAAAAAGATAAAAGACTGAGGAAAAAATGTTTCATTTTGGTAACAACATTCAACAATTGATTAAACTTTACAACAGATGGCAGTCGTTTTCTCTGTATCATTTCACTGTACAGGTTTAGAGCATCATTCAAGTTGGTAACTTGTAATTTACATCGAGTATGATGGCCATTGGAGTGAAAAGAAGCTAAATAAGTGGATTTTAAACCTAATTGGAACAATGAAAGAGGGGAGTTACCTTTGAAATTGAGCTCGATGAAAGCATGAAGACGAAAATTCGCGCTCGTCATCATTCTTGCAATATAGGAGCAGATTTATGTGTGCGTCAATTGTTTCTTCAACCTAATAATAATAACTCTCGCTTTGGTGAGTGATGCGAGTAAGCATGCCTTAGTAGTGTTTATTGTTCTGCTCATGCATATTTTTCATCTTACCCCGCTAGTTTTGAAACAATTTCTTACTCAATCATTTGCTTCTAACCTATACTTGCAAATCAAACAACCCCTAAGTGTTCAAGCTAGGTCGGTCCAAATTGAGCAACATATTTCTGGTTCGTTTGTAAACAAGTTGACAGGCTAGTCTTGGTTTGTAAACAAGTCAAATACGAGCAAAATAAAATTTTACGCATAGTATTAGATTGTATTCGACCCAGTTTATACAAATATACAATTATATTTATAAACAAGACCAATCAAATAAAAAAAGCAACACTAAACCTAAAAACAAAAGTTTAAATCGTTAAGCGATTGTCTTTGACACGAGAAGTTTGTTCGTTGCCTCATTGTATCTTACTCTCACCCTAAGTCGATATCCTCATGCTCTCATTGTCATCATTCTATGCAGTCTACCCATCGCCTCATCGATCACAACATTAGCCTCATAATCGTTCACACTATTATTATTCATGAAAGTTATTATGCTATGAATATGTCTACTTTTTAAAACATACAAACTTTAGACCTATCATTGTTATTTTTTCAAAACAAATCAAGACCTATCAAATTTAACAAGTAGAGCTAAACGAGCTCAAATTCATCTTGACTCCACTCATTCACGTCCGCATTACACAAAAAATATATATAATATAATATAAGTTAGATTAGCAAAGTAGACTTTTGATCACACACTTATTGTGACATTCAAGGGGCAATTTCGTACTCTCACTCCTCATTATATTAGGTTGCATCACACGAACCAATGATCTTTAGTCTAACCAGTTAAGATAAGGTACTCATGATATGTAAATAATGAGAAGTTATGGGTTCAAATTTCATTCGGAGCTAAAATACTTAGAGTTGAGTCATGAGGTTTTCTTAATAATGAATTTTTTTCTGTGGGAGTTGGGTGTGCGGTCCCTGTTGAAAAATAAATAGATGAACCCGATTAAAATAACACTTATCATTCGAAGTAGAATCGTACATTTGCCGTTCAAAAAAATTGCTTCACATGATAAAGCTACCGACTTTTGATCACAAACTTATGGTGACATTCAAGGGGCGCAATTTCGGTCTTTCACTCTTAATGTTAGGTAACATTACACATGAAAGATATAAAAGCTACTTACTCCTTTACCACCGCTTCACAACATCACCACCATATCATCTGCAACATCACCGTAATCAATGGCTGCTTTCCTCTCAGTTCTTCACGAAAAGCTTACATACTCCATACGATGAAATCGATCACGAGATCAAGAAGTTGCAGAAATCGTTATCTCAAATCGAAGATTTGCTTGCTGATGCTTCTCAGAAGGCAATAATCGATCGATCTGTTGAACGATGGTTGAATGATCTCCACCAGTTGGCTTACGACATCGACGACATACTCGACGATTTAGTAACCGAAGCTATCGATCGTGAGTTGATCGATGAGTCAGAAACACACACAGGCAAGGTACACAGCTCTTTAGATAGATTCTCGAAGAATTCGTTATGGATTAGGGGGATGAAGGAGAAGATGTGTGATATTAGCAACAAGTTACAAGTATTAATAGAGGAGAAAGGTTCTCTTGGTTTAATTGTGAAAGAGGAGGAATCTAGGTCAAAAAGTGTAATTTTTACGGTGATAGAGTCTAGAATTGTAGGACGGGAGGCAGAAAAAGAGGCGTTGGTTCGTAAGTATTGGGGGAGGAACCATGTGATCGGAGCTTTGATGTTGTTCCTATAGTTGGTATGGGTGGGATAGGTAAAACTACACTAACCAGACTTTTGTATAATGAACAAAAAGTCAAGGATTATTTTGATCTCATGGCATGGGTTTGTGTATCGAATGAGTTTGATAGCTTTAGAATAAGTAATGTTATCTTTGAGTCTGTGGCGGGAGAGATTAAGGAGTTTAAAGATTTGGATCTGCTTTTAGTATCTCTTAATGATCACCTAAGGGGGAAAAGATTTCTTTTGGTGTTGGATGATGTATGGAGTGAAAGCTGTGAGGATTGGGAAACCTTAGTTGGTCCGTTTCATACGTGCGCTCCCGGAAGTATAATCATCATGACAACACGAAAGGACGAGTTGCTTAAAAAGTTGGGTTACAATGATGTAAACCAACTACAAAGCTTGTCTCATGATGATGCTTTGTCTTTACTTGCTTTACATGCGTTGGATGTAGATAACTTTGATTCACATTGTCACTCAATCCATACGTTGTAGGTATTGTAAAAAATGTGAGGGCTTGCCTTTGGCTTTAAAAGCACTTGGGAGATTACTGAGTACAAAAAAAGATGAAGAGTATTGGAAGGAAGTGTTAGATAATGAGATATGGATGTTATCAGTTGAAGATGAAATTGTCCCAGCCCTTAGACTAAGCTACCATCATCTTTCGTCACATTTGAAACAATTGTTTGCATACGGTTCCTTGTTCCCTAAGGATTATGTGTTTGACAAGGAGGAACTAGTCCAATTATGGATGGCAGAAGGGTTTTTGCTCCGGTCAACTCCAACTCCAAGTGATTTAATAGAAGAACGCTTGGGTCATGAATACTTTGATGAGTTGTTGTCAAGGTCATTTTTTCAACATGCGCCTAATAACGAATCATCGTTTGTGATGCATGACATGATAAGTGAATTGGCTACATGTGTTGCTGGCAAGTTTTTTCTAAGGTTGGAGAAGGATACAAGGATGGAAGCATTAGAGAAGTATCATCATATGTCATTTGATCGTGAGAAATACGTAACGCACAAAAAGTTCGAACCAATTAAAAGAGCTAAAAATTTAAGAACATTTTTGGCAACGTCTGTTGGGGCGGTAACAAGTTCACATTGTTTCTATTTTTCAAATAAGATTTTGGTTGATTTGTTTTTTGAGTTACCGTTATTAAGGGTTCTATGTTTAAGTGGTTTTAAAATAAGTGACCTACCAGAGTCCATTGGTACTTTGAGTCATTTGAGGTATCTTAATTATCACGAAGTAGAATCACACATTTATCGAAAAGTGTTTCCCGTCTCTATAATTTAGAGACACTGATTTTATTTGGTTGTCATGGTTATGTAAGTTGCTAGACAACATAATAAAACTTAAAAGTCTTCGTCATCTTGACGTTCGAGACACTTGGTGTTTGAACGAGATGCCACTAGGGATTGCTAAATTGAAAAGCCTACGAACCCTCTCCAAGATCTTTATCGGAGGTAAAAGCAGATTTGAAATAACCAATCTTAAAAGCTAAAGTAATCTACGTGGGAAAATTTCTATTGTTGGTTTAGAGAAAGTGCAAAATACGATACAAGCACGGGAGGCAAACTTTTCACATAAGAGGCTTAGCGAGTTAGAGTTTGTATGGAGTGATGTGCTTCACGAAATGAAATGCTTGAAAAGGAGGTTCTAAATGAGCTGAAGCCTGTAATGAATATCTAAAGCAACTGAAGTTATTTCATATGGGGGTCACGAAATGAAATGAAATGCTTGGACAAGGTGGAAGTGAAATGCTTCACGAAATGAAATGCTTGAAAAGGAGGTTCTAAATGAGCTGAAGCCTTGTAATGAATATCTAAAGCAACTTGAAGTTATTTCATATGGGGGTCACGAAATGAAATGAAATGCTTGGACAAGGTGGAAGTGAAATGCTTCACGAAATGAAATGCTTGAAAAGGAGGTTCTAAATGAGCTGAAGCCTTGTAATGAATATCTAAAGCAACTTGAAGTTATTTCATATGGGGTCTAGAGTTTCCAAATTGGGTTGGGGATCCTTCGTTTCTTAGAATGAATAATGTGTCAATACGTGGTTGTAGAAAATGTACATTTCTACCGCCATTTGAGCAGTTGCCGACACCTAAGGAGTTGTATAATGGAGGTTTGGGCAAGGTGGAAGTTGTAGGGTTGGAACTACTTGGGTATGGTGTTGCATTTCCTTCACTTGAAGTTCTAAGTTTCCAAAATATGGGTGGGTGGGTGAAATGGTCAACAAATAGTGGGGTTGTGTCATTTCCACACCTTAAAAAGCTTCTTATAAGAAATTGTCCTAATTTAGTTGAGGTGCTACTTGAAGCATTACCTCCACTAAATGTTCTATATATAGAAGAATGCAGCAGTGGTGTGTTGAGAAAGCTTGTTCAAGTAGCTTCATCAGTCACCAAGTTGGAAATATCGATTATTTCAGGGCTTAATGATGTGGTGTGGAGAGGGGTTTTAGACTATCTTGGGGCTGTTGAAGAATTAAGGGTAAAAGCTTGTTCAAGTAGCTTCATCAGTCACCAAGTTGGAAATCGATTATTTCAGGGCTTAATGATGTGGTGTGGAGAGGGGTTTTAGACTATCTTGGGGCTGTTGAAGAATTAAGGGTAAGGTACTGTAATGAAATAAAATACTTGTGGGAATGAGAAGCAGCTCTAAGTAAGGTTCTTGTTGACAGCTTACTGATTACTCCTCTTTTTTCGTGAATATGATTAGAAATTGAGAATAAATGGTGAACTAAGATTGTTAGTATTATTGAGGTTATGATATGTATAAAACATGAATCACTTTGAATTATGATTGTACAAATATGACAATGCCACTTGTTTTAAACCCATTACAACATACTCAAAGTCAAATGGGTTTAAGTGAATTAAATTCAATAAAATAGATTGATTTCTAAGCATGATTTAATGTGTATGAAAAAAGTTATTTCTGCTATAATTTCGATTTTAATCATGTCTTGCTAATTAAGTACATATGGCTTGTATAGTTTTGTTAATCCAATTTGACTTGCAATTAACGTTGTGTCAATTAGTAACTCAAATCAGTAATGAGTCGAGCCTAACAAGGCTAAATGCACCACATTATAATTATCAGATTACATGCTATTCTATATCCATCGTATGCTTTAACATCTATACTAACCTTGTTTTCTTGTACTGTTACGATTCAAGTTGGGACCTTGTTTGATACAGTTTGTGTTTATTTGTCTTCCAGGAAAAACTTGTTAATGAAGTTAGTTAAGGTGCTCTTCTGATGAAAGGAAATCTTCGAGGGCTGAAGTGTTGTTGCTGTAAAGTGCAAGGATCAAACTTGAATTTTTACATAAACAAGAGTTTTTGAGAGACAGGGATGGAAGGTACTATTTTTCACCTCTTTTTGTATATCCACTGCATATTATAATTGTTATTCCCATGATTGTTGAGGATGATAATTATTTTTTTAGTATACATCTTTTTGTTGGAGATGATATCAGTATATGAGTTCTTCCATCTGTTTGAGAGTTTGTAGATGTTCCGTGGCGTGTTGTAGCATTGTATTAAACCTCCACGTTTGATTTAATCTCAATTATTTCATCCTTGAATCCACCTGGGCTTGTTTAGTTTTGTTTGTTTGGATTTGCTTATGGTTTGGTTAGTTCATATCTTTTTTATGCACATTGTCTTCTACTCTTTGAATTTTTCTTATTTTAACTCTTCATCAAATAAATTACAGGCTGTGGTAATCACATGAATCATTTTAAGAGGACTTCAATGTGTCCACTCTTCTTTCAGTTACAGGCAAGTAAGTTCAGTAACCACACATGATTTTGTTAATTGTCTTCTCAAAATTCCATTTTTTAATCTCTTGAACTGAGTTTTTTTCTTATCCATATTGTTCTTCATATTCATTTTAACTCTTCGTCTTTTGTTTTACGATATTGGCAGCCTTTATACGAACTCTCCACGCATGAATGAAGTTGATGAATGAAAAGATTGAGAAGAATGTGTGTATTGATGATTTGTGCATATATAAATAATTACACTCAAAAAGTGCACAAGATTTCTTTGTAGATAGCCTAGGATGTTGAAATGTTAAAAAGCAAGACACGTGAAAGAGAATCTATTGAAATGTTTTTGTATTTTTTGTAAAATATATTTTGTAACGGAATCACGCGTTGTAATATCTTTAATTTAAAAAATAAAAATTATGTAGTTTATTGAGTATGATTTATGTATTTATTATTTAACTGATTTTTTAATATTTCCTTTTTAAATTTGATAATTTTATGCGATAAACGATTACCCGTTAACCGAATAAGTAAATAACTATAGCCACTTACATTGGTTTGAAAAAACCGATTTGACTAATTTTGACTTGGTTTGGTTAATGCCCACACTGGTTTTAAAAAAACTGAAATGTGCACCTGTAAACTTGGATCATGAAATGAATAATAACATGTTTGGTTCTCATGTTTGACGTGATCCAGTTCAGTTTTAGGTGAGTTTGGTGACACTCGATTTAGTTTCGAGTTTAATTTTGGAACAAAGCATAACCAAAACCGATAAACAATGTATGTTTTCATAAAAAACAAAACTGAAACTAGTGGTAACTCCTCAATTTGTGACATTTCTTCAAACATGCCTCATATTTCTTTGTGGAAATTGGAAAGTTCTAGCCTATTAGGGGAGTTCAAATTTCAAATAAGTCTCAAATTTCAAAATTTAATACAATTCCAAATTCATACATAGTTATTAATATAAATTCTTCCTTAATTTTAACTTACATAATTATTAATATAAATTCTTTTTTAATTTTAACTTTTATTGTTAATTTTAAAAACTATGTTTTTAACACATGCTATCTTTTTCAAGCCTATGTTTTTATTTAAATTCCTTGCAAGATAACACACAAAGCATGAAAATAATCTGTTGAGCGATTATTAGAATAATGTTTATCAATAAAATTTGTGTTTATAATATTTGGATAATTCTATAGAACAATTATCCAAACTAGTGATTACCCTTCAATTTTAAGCACCAAACTTGGGTTTATTGAATTTTAACCTCAAATTTAACTTTCTTGAGAGTTAGGTTGAAGCATCAATTCGTCTTCTCTGTTGAAGATTCCAACGATAATGATGATGACAACGAATCGCACAATTTATCATCTTCATGCTTCTATCAGATGCAGTTTCAAAGGTAATTTCATCACAAACTCATTCCAGTTAAAACCCCCGTTTTCATCTTCACTCGAATTCAATCCTCACACCACATTATTAGCTTTTGTTCACTCCAATTCTGTTTCAAATAGCGATAGTTCTCGATTTAAATTCCCACAAGTTACCACCTTGGATGATGCTCTCAAGTTGTTCGATGAAATGATACAGAGAAGACCACTGCCATCTGTTGTTCAGTTTACTCAGCTGTTGAATGTTGTCACCAAAATGAAACATTTTTCTGCAACCCTTTATCTTTTTAAACATATGTGTGTCATTGGAGTTCCTGTTAATGAGTACTCTGTGAGTATTGCAATCAAGTGTTGTTGTCAGTTGTTTCGCACCAATGATGGTTTTGCACTCTTAGGTTGCTGCTTCAGGCGCGCAATCGTGCCGAATGTGTTCATATTTAGTACACTTTTAGATGGATTGATCCTAGAAGATAGGATTCTTGAGGCTGAGATATTGTTCAAGAAGCTCATCAAACAGAAACTTTGTGAGCCTAATGTAGTTATGTATAACACAATGATTAAAGGGCTTTGTAAGTTTGGAAACAATGTAATGGCCATTGGTTTGCTTAGGCTGATGGATGAAAGAGGTTGTAAGCCTAATGTTGTTGCATATAATACCATCATTGACAGTCTCTGCAAGGACAAAATGATAGATGATGCTTTCAATATTTTCAAAGTGATGGTATTTGAAAGAGGTGTTTTACCGGATGTAATAACGTACAATTCTATAATTTGTGGCCTTTGTAACTTGGGTCGTTGGGGTGAGGTCTATAGGATGTTAAAAGAAATGGAGGATGAAGGGATCTCTCCTGATTTGCGAACCTTTAACATATTAGTTGATGGGTATTGTAAGGAAGGTATGGTGGATGAAGCGGAGGCCATTATAGACATCATGGTTGAGAGAGGTGAGACTCCTAATATAGTGACATACAATATACTTATAGATGGTTACTGTATGAGTGGTGATATGAGCAAAGCAAGGAAAATTTTTCAATCACTTTCTTCTAAAGGTATCATCCCTACTATTATTACTTATAGCATTTTATTGAATGGGTATTGCACGAATTTGAAAATTGAAGAGGCCGTGCGTATGTTTCAGGAGATGACAAGAAAAGGACTGAAACCTGATATAGTCACTTACAGCACTATGATACAAGGTTTATTTAGGGTTGGACGCTGTGGAGCTGCACGCAAACTATTTGATGAGATGCGAGCACAAGGCCTGATTCCAAATGAATGCACTTACGCAATAATTTTAGACGGCCTTTGCAACAACCAACAAATAGAAGAGGCGCTCTCTTTGTTTCATTTGGTGGGTAATTGCAAGCTAAATTATAATATCATGGTGTACACAATCCTTATTGATGGTGCAACCAAATGTGGGAAGCTTGATATTGCAAGGGCTCTTTTCCATGAGCTTACTGTAAAAGGTTTACAACCTAATGTTCGGACATATACCGCCATGATTGGTGGCTTATGTCGAGAAGGTCTGCTAAAGGAAGCAAAACACTTGTTTCTTAATATGAAGGGAAGTGGCTGCCCGCCAAATAATGTTACTTACCGTGTTCTTCTCCAAGGATATCTTAAGAACCAAAATTTCAATGAAGTCGAAATGTTTTTACAGGAAATGAGTGGAAAAGGTTACTCACTCGATGCTTCAACTTTATCATTGTTAATAGATCAAATCGCAGCTGGCTCACTAAATAGAAGTATGCTTAAGTTGGTAGGTAGGCTTGTACCAAAAGAATCGATGGATGCTCCTGCATAGATAACAGTCCAGGATAGATTCTGAAATAGTGGACTTGGGTTTGAGCTATCGTTTTCATAAGCTTTTCTGGTTCTTAGAAACCATTGGTTGATTTTCATCCAGTCCATTAGCTCATGACACGTTTCACCCATCCAACTACATGCTATTCTATATCAAGATTGTGCTTTTAACATCTACGCTAACTGTGCTTTCCTTATATAGTTGAAAACATCGATTTATGTTGGTCCTTGTTCTATTCAGTTTATGTTTATTCATCTTTCGGAAGAAACTCGTTAAGGAAGTTAGTTGAGGTGCTCTTCTGGTGAAAGGAACTCCCAGAGGGCTGCAGTGTTGCTGCTGCAAAGTGCAAGGATCAAAGTTGAGAACTATTAAAGGTTTCGTAGTGTGCTGCCCACCAAACAGTATTACCTACCGTCTTTTTCTCCAAGGATATCTTAAGAACCAACATTATGACGATGTGGAATTGTTTAACAGGAAATGGGTGGAAGAGGTTACTCACTCGATGCTTCAACTGTATTGTTGTTAATAGATCAAATCGTAGCTGACTCACTAGATAAAAGTATGCTTAAGTTGGTTGGTAGGCTTGTGCCAAAAGAATTGATGTACACTCCTGCATAAATAACAGTCCAGGATAGAAGCTGAAATAGTGGATATTGGTTTGAGTTATCTGTGGAATAAAAAAATGAAGATTGTACCTACAAAACTGTGTCAAATTCCAGCTGCTCTTCATGTGTCTATCATTGGGCATTTTCTAATTTTATGCATATTGATGGTTACATGTTATTTTATAGATTTATATTTTTGCTTTTAGAGACATGTTACCTGTGAGTGACTGCCTCATGGACACCAACAGTCTCATGTAATATTTGAAAATTTAGGATCAAAACATGAACATGGTAAGGTTACTTTGTCATGTTGCTAATATAATGTACACTTGGAATTCTAATAAAATGTTAAAACTAGTAAGGAAATAATGTTATGATATATTTTCAATTTTCGTACAGATCGTACTCATATATAAGATATCAAAACACAACCACGTTTTGCAGTCTAAAATTCTGTTGTTTTTTTGAAAACCAAACGAATGGTTGAAGCAGTATTTCCTATGGTTCATCAGTTTGAACAGTAGAGGGAGAAGGACTATCGTATTCATCCACCTTTTTATTGGTTCTTAATAACCGGTTGTTTATCAGTTTGAATAGTAAAGAGAGATGGCTATCCCTTTTATAAGCTTTTATCTGGTCGATTAGCTCATAACATGTTTCACCCTATCTAACTACGAGTTATTCTATATCATGCTTTAACATCTACGCTAACCTTGTTTACCTTGTATAGTAAAAATTGTTGGATTCCTCCTAATTTCCTTCAAAAATATAAAACCTCTTGTTCTCTAAATAAAGCAAGGAAAGATTTTTGACTTTTCAAATATTCCTCAAGCTGGCTTTGACTTTGTTGACTTTCTGGTCAAACTCAACACTGACGTTAATATCATATTTAGTATCCACCCAAAAATTCACATCCCATTACATTATAAAAATTCAAAACTACACTCTCTAGTATTACTATATAGATAATAGAGAGAATTTTTTTTTTGGACTTTTCAAATACTTCTCTAGCTGCTTATTTGACTTTTGTTGACTTTCTGGTCAATGTCAACTCTGACTTTAATATCAAATCTAGTATTCACTTTGTTGCCCATGTAAGAAACCACAATCTATTTTTAGGCCCTGTTTATTATGAATCACATCCTTTAACTTGTTCATGCCCACTTTTATTCCACCAACACTATAATCATAAGTGAGCTCTTTAAAAACTTTTGGTTAGTTTGGTCAACTACTTTTTGCTAATCACCCTATAATTATGATAAATGCATCATGCTTACTTGGCACAAAGCACACCATTAGAGTATACCTCTATCCAACTCTAATCATCAACTCAGTTTCTTGCTATGTTTTCCAACCTAAACTCTTCCCGAACCCTCGTCACCATTAATCTTGTGTAATCATGCACATCCTTCTTCTAATTGCATGTCTCATTCAAGTAGCAACATATCTCACGTTTTACAAATATCCTATCTTTATCACAGAGTAAACCGCTGCGTGTATCTTTAATTCTCTAGAAATTTTAATGAATTTTTCAGGTTTCCCATTGTCACTTTTAGATAATATGTTATTTTGATCATCTAAAAATATATTAGTAAAAAGTATGAAAATTTGAGATGCTACAACCTAGGTTTTTGCACTTTAGAGGGGACAGAAATATAAATCACTTTTAGGTGTACACAAGAAAGACAAAGTGCAACATGACCCGTTACCAACAGTATACAATCCGAGTCTAACTCGTTTTTTTATACTATAAGGTTACAATCGGACACAACTACCATCAATGGTACACAAATCACTAACTGGCATCCAGAAAAAAGAAAATAACATCACAATCTGCATTGAGTAAACATATCAGTTCTATTACGTGGTGTTTTATCCAACACAATCTCATTTGCACATGCTGATCATAAAGAAATTGATGTGGTTTTCTGCTTGCTCCTTCTAACTCCTTATATTATCACATAAAGAAAACACAGGTTCCGTGACTGCTATGTATTTTGGCAGATCAGTAGAAATGTAGAATGCTTCCACATCACAACAGAGGCTGCATCATCAAATCAGCCATCAATGTAATCATGGTCAGATTCTTCATAGACCAACTTATAAATTATAAAAGAAAGATAAAAGATCAAACTAAAAGTTTTCATATTGTTATAGTAATAAGACAGGTTGACAAGAAAAAAAATACTGTATGGACCGAAAGAAAGTGTGAGATGACAGAAGCTTCATTCGAAAAATCAAATTGAAACAAAGGAGGTAACTGAACAATGTATGCTGAGGTTTAAAGAAAGTGAAGAGAATCATACAAACTCAAGAAAAATAGACTCTATAATCCAACACAAGACTTGAACATGCGAGTATGGAATCAGTTCTTACATTACAAGACTTTACATGTTCCTTTTTTTGTGCCATTTCTGAATTTGAGGCTTTGCGTATTTGTCTCTCGCTAAAACCAACTTCTTTTTCTCTTTTGAGATTGATCATGTCTAGAAAAAAAGTAAATATATGAAGAAAATCCAAATAATCTCACAGTTCAACTTGAAGAAAGTAATATTATAATACGAAGATTGAGATGAATAAATACATTGAAAATTATTTAAAAGCAAAACAGAAGTAAAATTCAGCTCTTGATATGCACATATGCATTCTTAGTACAATATAAGTGCAAGAAACTTATTTGTAAGAGCGAGTAGATGATTGTTGGGTCCCCTTTCTGTGAACGGGTAACAAGTTAAACCTTTTATGCTAAGATCCTAAATTTCATACTATGTTTTGTTATACGCAACTCCTCTGTAATGAGCTGATACATCATTAAAAATGGGTAAGAAGTTACCTTTTATGAGCCAAAATCAACTTCAAATTCTCTGATGTGCGCAAGTGTTTGGTTTCAGGCAACAGGAAATTTGAGATATTATGTTACTTTTTCTGATATTTACCCAAAAGTAAATCTTACAACTTTAAACATTTTTGTACAAGATTTATTTTCATACAAATTTACAAATAAGTTAGAGTATTATTCATCAGACGACATAAACAGTTTAGTTGCATTTTTCATGTACAACTCATAGTGCTGTTTCTATTATACTATTTTCACCATCATATTCATTCACAGAAAAAGAAGAATAATCTGCAAGCATGTCAAACAACCGGTCTAAATTATTTATTTGAAAGAAAGCAAAATAAATCAGTTATTAGGGGAGAAAGAAAGAGAGAGAGACCTTAGTATTAGTAGACGGGGGATATGCGAGATGAGGGGCCAGTAAACACCTCTTTTGCTGCATCTTTTTCTCAATTTTCGGCAATTCTTGATTCTTAAACTCAAGACTGAAGGCAATAAAACTTCAGGTAGATCCATCATGTTTGGGCAATCATCAACCCCTAAATGTTGGAGGGAGGTGAGGTGTTGGAGTCCCGTTGAAAATGATTTTAATTTCCCAAATGCAATTATTTCAAGGCGAGTAATAGATGAAGGAAGAAGATGATAAAATTGACTAGAACTACGCACTCCATCGTCACCATGCAAGTATAGTTCCGCAACTGAGGTTGGAAACTTTTGTTGGCCCCACTCTAAGATTGGTTTCTTTAATTTCCCTATTGTTAGGGAATACAATTTGGGAGGCCAAACTCCACGGGGAAAACTAACATCCATACTTGGACAATTTGTTATATGAAGATACTTTAACAATGTCAAATTTGACAATTCATTGTGAGGAAATGACTGCAGAATTTCACAGTTTATTATTTTCAATGTTGTGAGATGATCCAAGTGATACAGTTCAGTTATTGATTTCAAATTTGGCCAATCACATATATCTATAACTTCAAGCATCCTTCTTGCGTCCTTGCTGATCTTTTGTCCTCCCCACTCCCTTTCCACTAGTTTCTTACAACCACTAACGTACAGCGTCTTGAGTTTTTGCTCTCGTGCTGGTAAGGAGACAACTGTCATCGAATTACAACTGTATACAATCAATCTCTCAATGCTAACAGGACAACTGCAATGCTTCATATTATCACAATGAGATACATCCAACATTGTA
This sequence comes from Flaveria trinervia, assembly GCA_025506515.1. NCBI lineage: Eukaryota > Viridiplantae > Streptophyta > Magnoliopsida > Asterales > Asteraceae > Flaveria > Flaveria trinervia. The sequence continues at coordinate 2,942,099 of CM046454.1, read as the reverse complement.
AGAGATTCTAGAAGGTTGCTCCTACAACTATCCTCCTCTTTCTCTCCTAAACTGATCAAATTATTACAACTACTTACTTTCAATTTCCTTAAGTTCATAAAAACCTTACTTGCAACTGCTTCGGATTTCCACAAGTATCTTATTTCATCACAACCCATGATGCTTAATTCTTCAACTGCCCTAAGATACTCTATAACACCTCTCCACACCACATCGTTAAGCCCTGAAATACGATCTATATCCAACTTGGTGATTGATGAAGCTACTTGAACCAAGCTTCTCAACACACCACTATCACATCCACTTGTTTCGAGAACATTCAATGAAGGTAGTGATTCAATTGATACCTCAACCAATTTAGGACAATCTCTTATATAAAGTTGTCGCAAGCATGGAAACACATCCCCATCAATGGTTGTCCATTTCCCCCACCCTGGCATATCTACAAAACTTAAACTTTCAAGCGAAGGGAATTTAAGACCGTTCCCAAGTAACTCTGTACTCACAACTGTCACCCTATCTAAGCCTTCAATAAACAACTCCTTAAGTGATGATAATTGCCCAAGTGGTGGTAGCGATGGACATTTTTTGCAACCATGTATTGACACGTGCTTCAAGCGAATAAATGAGGGGTCCCCAACCCAGTTTGGAAACTCTAATCCCCCGTATGACCCAATTTTAAGTTGCATTAATTTCTCATTACAAGGCTTCAACTCATTCAAGACCTCCTTTTCAAGCATTTCGCTTCGAGAACCATCCCACTCATCACTCCATACAACCTCTAACTCACTAAGCCTCTTTTGTGAGAAATCCGCCTCCCGTGCAGTTGTTGCATTTTGCACTTTGTCCAAACCCATAATGGAAACTTTCCCACACAGGTTCTTGAACTCTTTAAGTTTGGATACTTCAAATATGCTTTTACCTCCAATAATGATTTTGGAGAGAGTTTGTAGGCTTTTCAGCTCATCAATCCCTAAGGGCATTCGATCCAAAAGCGGGGTGTCTCTAATGTCAAGATGCCGCAAGTTCTTAAGCTTTAAGAAGTTGCTCGGCAACTTAGCTAAACAACGACAACCATATACGATTAATGTTTGTAAGTTGTAGAGATTGCAGACATTTTTCGGTAAATGGGTGATTGTAGTTCGAGATAGATTAAGATACCTTAGGTGCCTCAAAGTACCAATGGACTCTGGGATCTCACTGATTTCAAAATTACTCAATTTTAGAACCCTTAACAATGGTAACTCATGAAGTAAGTCAGCTAGAACCTTATTTGATAAGTAACAACATTGCCAACTTTCAATCTCTGCTACAGATGTTGCCAAGAATGTTCTCAAATTGTTAGCTCCGTTGATTGTCTCAAACTTCTTGGAAGTTACATATTCCTCACGAACAAATGACATATGACGGTACTTTTCTAACAGTTCCTTTCCAATGTTCTTCTTTTTAATGTCTAACTTTACAAAAAACTCACTAGCAACAAGCTTCGCCAAGTCATTCATCATGTCATGCATAACAAATAATGATTCGTTATTAGGTGCGTGCTGAAAAAATGACCTTGACAACAACTCATCAAAGTATTCATATCCCATGCTTTCTTCTGTTTCATTGCTAGGAGGCGACTGGTACAAAAACCCTTCAGCCATCCATAATAGAACCAATTCTTCTTTGTCAAACACGTATTTCTTGGGGAATAAGGAGCAATATGTAAACAATTGTTTCAAACGTGCGGGAAGATCATGGTAGCTTAGTTGAAGGGCTTGGACGATGTTGTGTTCAACCGGTAAATTCCATATCTCACTATCTAGTACTTTCTTCCAATACTCCTTTTCATCTTTTTTCGTACTCAATAGTGTTCCAAGTGCCTTTAAAGCCAAAGGTAAGCCATCACATTTGTTTGCTATACCTTCCGCATATGGTTGAGTGGTAAATGTGAATCAAAGTTATCTACACCTAATGCATGCAAAGCAATTAAAGACACAGCATCTTCATGTGACAAGCTCTGTAGTTGCTTTAGATGATTGCAACATAACATTCTAAGCAAGCGATCCTTCCGTGTTGTCATGATGATTTTACTCCCAGGTGCACATACATGAAACGGACCAACCAACGTATCCCAATCCTCAAGACTATCACTCCATACATCATCTAGCACCAACAAAAATCTTCTCCCCCTTAAGTGATCTTGAAGAGCTTCGTGCAGCAGATTTAAATCTGCAAAATCCTTGTTTTCCTTTGTCACGGATTGAAAGATTACTTTGCTTATAGCAAAGCTATCAAAATCACCTGAAACACCAACCCATACCTTGAATTCGAAGTGATCCTCTACTTGCTTTTCATCATACAAAAGCTTAGCTAGTGTAGTTTTACCGACCCCAGCCATACCAACTATGGGAACAACGCTGAAGTTTTGACCATATGATTCACTCGCCAATAACTTTTGCAGCAATTCTTCTTTCTCATCTCCCCGTCCAACAATCTTAGACGCATCGAAGAAAGAGGTTTGTGGCTTTCTTTTTTTATCTTTCAAGCTGGGTTCCCCTACCACTTGTAAACCAAGAGCAACTCTTGCCGCAACTAGTTGTTCTAATCTGTTTCTAAGATCATCCAACTTGTCACGAAAACTAATACTCTGTGGGATGTTTGTGCAGCATCTTGGAATTAGCTTTCCTACCTTGCTGGTGATGATGGCTTCTGACTGGTGCATATTATCTGTTGCCAAAGCATCCAGCACGTCATCTATGTCGTACGCCAAATGTTGAACATCATTGAGCCACAGTTTCACAGATGGATTGCTTATCTCAATCTGAGAAGCATGAGTAAGCAGACCTTGAATCAGCGTCAACGATCTCTGCCAATCGTTGATCTCGGCATCCATTCCCATGTAGCTGGCAATCTTTTTTACAGCAGCAGAGGCCACCTTCTCAATGATCACAGGTAGAATGATAGAAAGCACAAGTTCAGCCATTGAAATGAATCAATGATTATGGTGGTCAGATTGCAGATGAAACTGGTGATGTTGTTAAACAAGTGTTTGTTGATACTTGATAGTGGTTTAATTCAATCAAAGTTATGATTAATGTTTCAATTATGGATCAATCATCGTCCCTACCTGCCAGCCAATATAGATTTTAATAAATCAACTTGTTTTTTTTTTAATTATTTTTGTCTTGAAATGAAAAGTTGATAACCCAATAAAGTTTAATTGTTCTTTCGGTTTGCTTAAAAAATATAATTGCTTTTATTCAGATTTGAACTTCTTAAATTTTCTTTTGAATGTTGAAGGCGTACCCTTTCTAAAATCTATTCTTAAAATTCTCACATTTCCCGCTTTGAAGGACTATTTAACGGGAATAAACATCATGTGTCATTAGATCAAGAAAATATTGGCACTTAATTTTTAATAAGCCACTAAAATTGTTCTAAAAGCTCTAACTCTCTCGAAGCTCACTCGAGAATAGCTAAAAAGTAGCTTGTTTGAAATCGACTGGATTTGTAAATGAGCCGAGTCGGCTCGACTTGAAATTTAAACGAGCCAAGGTTAGTTGAGCTTGTGGCTTGTCCATGAGCTTGCTAATTGGCTCGTTTAAATTAGTTAAAAGCTAAATTTATTTTTTTTAGAAATTACGAACCAAATTTATTGCATATTATTTAAATAATAGGCATATCACAATTTGATATCTTTTAATAAAAAAAAAAACTTAAGCATAAAAATATAGATGTTCATACTTAATAAAATACTAATATCGTATTATTGTTTCAATGAGTTAAGAAAAAAATAAATATTAAAAACATTAAATTTTGTTTATATATATTAATATCAGTAATCATATAAATTAGCATCTTTTTATATAAACAGGTTAGCTTGCGAATCGGCTCGACTTGGTTTGTATATAGACGACCCGAGCCCAAACTCACATTTTAGGCTCCTTAAGATAAACGATCAGGCTCGGCTTGGCTCAAATTATAAACATTCGAGCACGAGTCCACCCTAGTTCGACTCAGCTCGACTTGTTTACAAACCCTATTAGCCGCCCTTAGTTAAACATGTAGCATTTGGTTGTAAGGTTTCTTTTGCAAATTAAATTACCTTAAAAACTAACAAAGCATACCTGTTCACACCCCCATGAACTGTGTGATCATATTTTATTATGCATAAGGATCTTAATTCAATGGAAATCATGCGATTGATACACTTCTAGTGATATTAAATTATTATGCTAATATGCTATTGGGATTACCTTTATTAAAAGTGAAAGTTGGATTGTCATTAGTCAAAAATTTTAATATTATCGGTAGCTTGTATTATTATAATCTAATTTTCCTTGCATATAAATAATGAGTTTAAATTCTTTTGAACATCATGTTTTTACTCCTAGATATCATTAATTTTACACTTTGAAAGGATTCAAACTCACACTACTTTTATAACAATAAATCATCAATGTAACTAGACCACATGTACATATATGAATGTAATTCATTGCCTTGTTTAATTGTTAGAAATTCAAATGTAAAAAGAAAACGGATAGAATCGAGTTGAAACTGGGTCAGTTAGGAACCAGTTCCTAACTATAACAGGGTTGGGACCGGTTTTTGCATGAGGAACCGGGCACGAACTTATGGTTTTGAGGTAGGGTGTTAGGCAAACAAACAAAATGTTGAAACTTTAAAGCTGAACTTGTTTATAAGCTTTTCGTGGTCTTAAAAACTATTGGGATATCATTTTCATAAGCTTCATCCCAAACAATCAAGTTATGCTTTAACATCTATGCTAGCCTTGTTTCCCTCGTATCGTTAAAAATATCATTTTATACTAGACCTTGTTTTATTTGTCGTGTTGAGGCTCTGGATCGATGATTGAATTGGATGAACAATCGATGGGGTACTGCACACATTGTGCAGGGAACCCGGTGGAAGAATAGGGTCAAACAAGAACAAAATTAAACACGCAATACTTCTTTTATTCCACACGTTATTCGACATACAAATTGGGTATTTATACCCATACAATGGCTGTTAACAACTAACAAAACAAACACACTTAACCCTTTAATTCCCGCCTATATTACAGGTTTCACTTTTTCTATTTTGACTTTTCTAATCTGACTTTTAATTTACTACTTTCTTGATTACAAATATCCAACACGTCCTTCGTGTTAAACTTGTTAATGAAGTTAGTTGAGGTGCTCTTCTAATGAAAGGAACTCTCAGAGGATTCTTGTTGAAGCAAAATCACATTCAAATTCCGGCTTTGATCTAAGCACGGAAAGAAGAAAATTTTGATGGTGAGATATTGTTATCCCAAGTTCCAGCCCATGTGAGATCTTGTAATCCCTCAGAAAAAAATGTTCTGTCTTTTGTTGCAGAAATCATCTTTAAAACGATTCATCGAAATATGCTATGTATATTATAGACCAATCGGTCACTCTCGCCAAAATGATATTTCCAGAAGTTTTTAAAAAGATTAGCTTAATGATTAAACTTAAGTGTTACTGCAGTAACATAACTTTTCTCGTATTCAGGGTGACTGATGTTATTGGAGCTGCTTCAGCACTATACTCGCAACGGCTGAGGTTATCAAGCCTTTTGTTTCTACAAAATTGATTGGAAGATTTCGTTACGTTATTGGAAAATCTAAACATATAATCATGACCATGTGACAGAAAAATTTATGGACTGAGGTTATCAAGCCTTTTGTTGAGGATGCTTTGAACCATGACAACAGAATATATGTGGTAGCCTACCATCAATGATGCACAAATCACTTTTAGTTTTAGACTCCACAAAAAAAAAACAATTTGCAATCTGACCCATTACCAAAAAAATACAATCTGAGTCTAACTTGTTTTTTTATACCTGAAGGTTACGATCGAACACAACTACCATTAATGATGCACAAGTCACTAACTGGCATTCAGAAAAGATAATTAACATCAACAATCTGCATTGAGTGAACATCATCAGTTATATTATATTTTTACTTCTGCTTGTTCCTTCTAACTCCTGTTATAATCACATAATGAAAACACATTGAAGCTTCAACACAGTCACTCCTTAGTGGCTCGTTGCTACAACTTCTCTTTGGCTCGCCCCTATTTTTAAAGGGGCTTACTCACTTCACTCACATCACAACAGAGGCTGCACCATCAAATCAGCCATCAATGTAATCATGGTCAGTTTCTTCATAGACCAACTTGTGAAACTAAAAAAGAAAGCTAATAGGATCATACTAAAAGTTTCATTCATAATCATTTAATAAACTGTCAAATTAGTGTGGTCAGAACCAAATTTAGAAAAGAAAAAAGAAAAAAAAGAGGTAACTGAACAGAGGATGCTGATGAAAGTGAATAAGACTTGAACATGTGAGTATGGAATCACTTCTTACACTACAAGATGATGTTACATGTTCCTTTTTTGGTGCCACTTCTGAATTTGAGGCTTTGTGCATTTGTCTCTCGTTAAATCTTCAACTTCTCTTTCTCCTTTGAGATTGATCATGTCTAGAAATAAATGAAGAAAATCCAAATAATCTCATTATAATTCGTAGATGAAATGAATTAATACATTGAATTATGTAAAATCAAAACAGGAGTCAAATTCAGTTCTTGATCTGCACATAAACAATGCATTCTTAGTACAACACATTTGCAAGAAACTTATTTGTAAGAGCACAAAGACGATTGTCGGGTCCCCTTTCTGTGAAACGATAACAAGTTACACCTTTTATGCTTAATCCTAAATTTCCTGCTATGTGCATTTAGTTTTGTTATATGCAACTCCTCTGTAATGAGCTGATACATTATGAATGGGTAAGAAGTTACCTTTTTTGTGCCAAAATCAACTTCAAATTCTAATGATGTGCGAAAGTGTTTGGTTTCACGCAACAGAAAATTTTGATATATTATGTAACTTTTTCTGATATTTACCCAAAAGTATATCTTATAACTTTAAACATTTTTGTACAAAATTTATTTTCAAACAAATTTACAATTGTATGAATATCATGGTTTGGGATGCCAAAATTGAACTCTTTGATTGAAATGCATTCCACTTAACCCATTTGACTTTAAATAAGCTGTAATGGGTTTAAAAATTAGAGGTTATTCATCAGACAACATAAACAATTAATTTGCATTTTCTTGTACAACTCATAGTGCTGTTTCTATTAGACTATTTTCACCATCATATTCACACACAGTAAAAGAAGAATAATCTGTAAGCATGTCATACAAACAGATCTAAATATGCGTTTGAAAGAAAGCAAAATAAATCAGTTATTTGATCAAATTAAGGGAGAGAGCGACCTTTATATTAGCAGACGGGGGATATGCCAGATGAGGGGCCAGTAACTACCTCTTTTACCGCATCTTTTTTCCAATTTTGGGCAACTCTTGATTTTTAAACTAAAGACTGAAGGCAATAACACTTCTGGTAGATCCATCACATTTGGGCAATCGTCAACCCCTAAATGTTGGAGGGATGTGAGGTGTTGGAGTCCCGTTGAAAACGATTTCAATTTCCCAAATTTAATTATTTCAAGGTGAGTAATAGATGAAGTAACAAGATGAGAAAATTGACTAGAACTACGCACTCCATCGTCACCATGTATGTATAGTTCAGCAACTGAGGTTGGGAGATTCTGTTGGCCCCACTCGGAGATAGGCTTCTTTAACTTCCCTATTGTTAGGGAATACAATTTGGGAGGCCAAACTCCATGGGGAAAACAAACATCCATATTTGGACAATTTGTTACATGAAGATACTTTAACAAGGTGAATTTTGACAACTCATAGTGAGGAAATGACTCCAGACTTTCACAGTCTATTATTTTCAATGTTGTGAGGTGATCCAAGTAATTCAGTTCACTTATTATTTTCAGATTTGGCCAATCACATATGTCTAGAACTTCAAGCATTGGCATGTTTCTTGTGTTGTTGATCTTTTGTCCTCCCCACTCCCTTTCCACTAGCTCCTTACAACCACTAATGTAAAGTGTCTTGAGCTTATGACCTCGTGTCGGTAAGGAGATAACTGTCATTGAAATACATTTATATACAATCAGTCTCTCAATGCTAGCCGGACAACTGCAATGCTCCATATTATCACAATGAGATATATCCAACATTGTAAGAGATGCTAGGAGGTTGCTCCCACAACTATCCTCCTCTTTCTCTCCTAAACGCGCCAAATTATTACAACAACTTACTTTCAATTTCCTTAAATTTACAAGAAACTTACTCGCAACTACGTCAGATTCCCACAAGTATCTTATTTCATTACAACCTACGATGCTTAATTCTTCAACCGCCCCAAGATACTCAATAACACCTCTCCAGACCTCATCTTAAGCCTTGAAATACGATCTACATCCAACTTGGTGACTGATGAAGCTACTTGAACCAACCTTCTCAACGCACCACTGTCGCATCCTCTTATTTCCAGAACATTTAATAAAGGTAGTGTTTCAACTGATACTTCAACCAATTTAGGACATTCTCGGATATGAAGTTGTCGAAGGCATGGAAACACAACCCCACTAGTGGTTGACCAATTTCTCCACCTGGCATATCTACAAAACTTAAAATTTCAAGTGAAGGGAACTTAAGACCAGTCCCAAGTAACTCCATACCCACAACTGTCACCCCCTTCAAGCCTTCAATAAACAACTCCTTAAGTGAAGGTAGTTGCCCAAGTGGTGGTAGAGATGTACATTTTTTACAGCCACATATTGACACGTGCTTCAATCGAAGAAACGAGGGATCCCCAACCCAATTTGGAAACTCTAAACCCCCGTATGACCCGATTTTGAGTTGCATTAACTTATCATTACAAGGCTTCAACTCATTCAAGACCTCCTTTTCAAGTGTTTCGTTTCGAGAACCATCCCACACATCACTCCACACAACCACTAACTCGCTGAGCCTTTTTTGTGAGAAGTTCGCCTCTCGTGCATGTGTTGCATTTTGCACTTTGTCCAAACCCACAATGGAAATTTTTCCACATAGGTTCTCGAAATTTTTAAGTTTGGCTATTTTAAATACATTTTTACCTCCGACAGTGATTTTAGAGAGAGTTTGTAGGCTTTTAAGCTCATCAATCCCTAAGGGCATTCGATCCAAAAGCGGAGTGTCTCTAATGTCAAGATGCCGCAAGTTCTTAAGCTTTAAGAAGCTGTTTGGCAACTTAGCTAAATAATGACAACCATGTACGACTAATGTGTGTAAGTTGTATAGATTGCAGACATTTTCCGGTAATCGGGTGATTGCAGTTCGAGATAGATTAAGATACCTCAAGTGCCTCAAAGTACCAATGGACTCCGGTACCTCACTGATTTCAAAATTACTCAAACCTAGAACCCTTAACAATGGTAACTCATGAACCAAGTCAGCAAGAACCTTATCTGATAAGTAGAAACTTCGCCAACTTTCAACCTTCGCAACAGACGCTACCAAGAATGTTCTCAAATTGTTGGCTCTTTTGAAGGCCTCAAACTTCTTGGAAGTTACATATTCCTCACGAACAAATGACATATGACGGTACTTTTCCAACACTTCCTTTCCAATATCCTTCTTCGCTTTAGTGTCTAACCTTACAAAAAACTCACCAGCAACAAGTGTCGCCAAATCATTCATCATGTCATGCATAACAAATAATGATTTGTTATTAGGTGCATGCTGAAAAAATGACCTTGACAACAACTCGTCAAAGTATTCATAACCCATGCTTTCTTCTGTTGAATCGCTTGGAGGCGACTGGTGTAAAAAACCTTCACCCATCCATAATAGAACCAGTTCTTCTTTGTCAAACACATGGTCCTTGGGGAATAACGAGCAGTATGCAAACAATTGCTTCAAACATGCAGGAAGATCGTGGTAGCTTAGTTTAAGGGCTGGGACAATTTCACGTTCAACCGGTAAATTCCATATCTCACTATCTAATATTTTTTTCCAATACTCCGCTTCATCTTTTTTCGTACTCAATAGTCTCCCAAGTGCTTTCAAAGCCAAAGGCAAGCCATCACATTTTTTCGCAATACCTTCTCCATATGGTTTGAGCGACAAATGTGAATCAAAGTTATCTACACCTAATGCATGTAGAGCAATTAAAGACATAGCATCTTCACAAGACAAGCTTTTTAGCTGGTTTATATGATTATAACCTAACATTTTGAGCAAATGATACTTTCGTGTTGTCATGATGATTTTACTCCCAGTTGCACATACATGAAATGGGCCAACCAACGTTTCCCAATCCTCACAACTTTCACTCCATACGTCATCTAACACCAACAAAAATCTTTTCCCGCTTAGATGATTTCTAAGAGCTAATTGCAGCAAATTTAAATCTGCAAAATCCTTGTTTTCCCCCGTCACAGATTGAAAGATAACTTTGCTTATAGCATAGCTATCAAAATCATCCGACACACAAACCCATACCCTGAGTTCAAAGTGATCCTTGACTCGCTTTTCATCATACAAAAGTCTAGCTAGAGTAGTTTTACCGACCCCACCCATACCAACTATGGGAACAACGTTAAAGTTTTGATCACACGATTCACTCCCCAATAACTTTCGCACCCATGCTTCTTTCTCATCCCCCCGTCCAACAATCTTAGACCCGTCAAATAAAGACGTTTGAAACTTTCTATTTTTATTTCTTAAACTAATATCATCCCCTATCACTCTCAAACCAAGAGCATCTCTTTCCTCAACTAAATCTTTCAACCTGTCACTAACATTATCCAACTTGTCACGAACACTAATACTCCGCGAGAAGTTTGCGCTACGAGTTGGAATGATTTTTCTTACCTTGCTGGTGATAGCTTCTGACTGTTGGCTAAACTCGCGGTGCATATCATCTGTTGCCAATTCATCAAGCACATCATCTATGTCGTAAGCCAAATGTTGGAGACCGTTGAGCCATCGTCTGACGGATTGATGAGTTATCTCCTTATGAGAAGCATCAGTGAGCACATTTTGGATTTGTTCCAATGATCTCTGCCATTTCTTGATCTCAGCATCGATTCCGTTGTAACTGTCAATGGTTTTCAAAGCTGCAGATGTCAGTTTCTCGAAGAGCACGGGGAGGAGTGCAGAAAGCACAAGTTCAGCCATTGGTTAATGATTATGATGATGATGATGATGAGATTGTTGATGAAAATGAATGATGTTGTGAAGAGTTGAGAGTTGAGACTCAACAAGAGTTAACTAACTAGTTAAGTATTGTTTTGGTGCTGCTTAAAAGAAAAAAAAAATACTATTGTTTTGGATCTGAGATCGACCACCAGTCAGCATTTAAGTATTTTATTGCATAGATTTTGGTTGGATTTAGTTCTTTATTATGTATTTTATTTGGATAAGAACCTAACTTTGACCTGCAGGTTATTATAGTTTCCATAAATTTGTTAGTATTATTAGTACTTATTATTGTAGTATGATTATATATTAGAGGGTGCAGTTATGTAAGTTAGATTATTATATGTAAGGGCAATTATATAAATTAGAATCATAAGTGTTGAGGCATGTTAACTTACGCGGACTATAAAACATATATATATTGTTTATCTAAAATACGCAAAAGCGGAATATTTACCTAAAGATGATACTTTGAAATCCAAAACATCTTTTTGCTAAAGCTAGACTATTTAACATGGTCTCATAACATTTAAAAGCCTTCATTGCACTTAAAGTTGGTTGTATTACAATAAAAACTTGCAATCCTTTTGTTAAAACATAGAAGAGGTTTATGCCAAATACTACAAGCAATACTTATACCCGTTAGAAATAAGAAATTTCAAAACAACAAAGATTTAGGCCCGTCTTGAGTTAAAATATTTAACAAAAATACAACAGAATCAAATCGTGAAGCATAAAGCTTGTGTCTTCATAACTTTTTGTTCTTAAAACAAATTTTGAAAGTGCCATAAGTTGATAAGTTAACAACATAGTAATCTAAATAAACAACTTTTTGTTCTCAAAGATTTCTACATTATCAAGCAAAAGAACGGAACTCTCATATCGTTTATAACTTATATGGCGATCGTTTATAACTTATATGCCGGTAAATGCTTTCTTCCCACCACCTGAAGATCATGCCAGAATCACCTTTAGCACATTGAACCTCGCTGTCTTTGATAATGGTCAAAAAACACAAACATTAAGACTAAAAAATATGCTAAAGAAGTTGCTAAAAGTAATCGGGGTTTTATGTTATCATAAAGTAGAAAAATACTTTGAAAATCAACACAAACCATGACGTAATACCAAACATCAAACTTTTTAGTTCGAAAAGTTTATATGGTTTTGTTGTTATTTTGATTTATTTGTGCCTTTAAAGTTTTGAGACCACAGACTTATTTCCAGTTAAAAATTACTTTATTTAAGTTTGACAGATTGTCTAGTCAACATACTTGTATCAGTAATATAGTCCCAAACTCCCAATTATTAACATATTTTAAACTTGATAGTAGTCAAAAGTCAAAAGTACATGAGTAAAATTAGTTTGTTGAATAATCTGCATATGTAAGACTTGACTCTTGAGAGTTTAGACTCAAGAGTTGACTTTTGTGTTTAGAAATGTGATTGATCACCATTCACCAATCAACATCCTAAATATTTTAAAAAATTGATTTTGGTATGGTTTAGTTTTCTATTTCTTATTTAATTTGGAAAGAAACCTAACTTTGACATGATAATTTTTTTTAAATCTGTTAGTACTTATTAAAGTTGTGTATCATGTATATGATATTGAGGCCTAACTTTTATGTCCAGTGTTTGTGGTATGTAACATTTGAGTAAAAAATAAAATTTTGGATAGTCACTTAACTTTTTCTAAAGAATTTGAATCGAATAGGGGATGCGTCAAGGTGATCCATTAGCCCTTTTTTTAGTAATTTAAGGTCTAAAGTGTTGACCCTAACAACTATGGATATGGGCATGTTTCGTGGTATTAAGCCATCCATTAATGGTTTGATTTTAATGCATTTGTTCTATACAGACTATGTAATCTTTTGGGTGAGTGGCCTACATCGGTTGGGTTTAATTCGACAAGGCTACATGGCTTTTTAGATATTTGTTTCTCGCATCGGGCCTAAAAGTTAACTCGTTAAAAAGTAAAATATATGGAATCTGTGAGCAATCGGATGTGGAGCTCAAGGCAGGTATTCTTAACTACCAATGTGGATTTTGGATCATGTGCATAGAGCAAACAGTAATCCCTTTAAATTTGTTTTGCTTCATTTGAGTTAACTTTGTGTAAGGGGTTAAAATGGGAATTTCGTAGAAGCCGAATCAAGGTCGAATTGATATGAAAAACCTTTTACTCAACAGTATTATCTTTTTTGTTTTTTTTATAAATAATAGTGTGTCTATATTAATCTCTTCACTCAATCGTAACACATGTAGTCGTAAAGTAAATTGATGTTAAAGTTTTTAGGTTAAATAATTGCTTAATGTTTTTTTAACAAATAAAAAAAACACGTGGGACCACAGACTTTATCTTCAACTATAACAAAATTAATTAATAGATACTCAAATTAAAACTTAACGGGGACCAATCACCCAGTATAGTTTTCTAAAGTTGGAGACTAAATTAACTCTTATATAATCTAGTTTTCTATATAATACTCTAAATGTTAAAACCAAACCATTTTAGCCTCAACGTTCACGTGCTTTATGGGTTTAGATCGTATCAACACATGTATATCAATACAGGTTAGATGTTACACATGTATAGATGAATCAGTTTCTCCTTACTTTCTTGATCGCCTCTAATCTCACACTTCATTGAAAACTCTCAAAGCAAGTACAACAAGAAGCATAAGGAACCAATCTGTTAGGGCAATCATCCAGAAGTTCAAGATTTATACAGTAGAGGTTTTGTTTGTCATCTTGTCTTATTGACCCTTTGGGCAACAATCAAGAACATTACAGTAGAATCAGATGTTAAAGAACTTTACAAGATACATCAGATTTTCATATAACTAGAGATTTCCAATGTAATCAAGAGGAATACAGTCTACAGACAACAACCACCTGTGTGGCAACATAAGAGAATGTAACTGAAAATGGAAGTTTTTTTTAGAAAAGCACAAGGGTTACAGGACTAACAAATATTCTCATAGCATAAACAGCTTGTGGTGCAAATGTGCTTCACTTGAGCCTGTATGTGTATGCCCTTCATGATCATGGAAGATAAGGGTCAAGATACCGACTAAACAGAGCACAGAGCCTACGAGAAGCTTGTCATAACGTTCCATCCAGTGAAACTTGAGCTGACTAGCACCGTAGAACGATAGAGCCACCAATGATGTCATCACAGTTATCGTGCTGCAAATCCATAAAAGAACATGATGATGAACTAAAATCAAGGTGTCAAAACAGACGACTTAGGGAGGATCATATTTTGGCATGGAATGAAATGGGGTGGGTGGGTTGGATTTACCCTGCCAGCATCTTTTGTCCTACTTTTGGATCTTATAAACAATTAGTGTAGTAAAAAAGATTATAGAAACTGTTATCATTAAGTAAATAGGTGCCAATTTCGACTAAACCATACGTGGATTTGGGTTATGTTTTATTCTAATGGCGTAAACAGGTAAAGTAGAAGATTCACCTAGCAAGGAATTGATTCAAATGAATTGTAAGTCGCCTACAGTGTGTTTTTATTTTGAAGCATAAAATCTCCTAAATCAATTTGTTCAAAAAAGTAATTTATTGTTGAGAATTGAGATGATATAATATTTTCTATCACACCGACACATTACTTATTTGTATTGAAAATTTAAGTAAGCTCTGCGGACCACATGACTTGTTTTTCACAATGACAAAATTAAAGGCTTTGACCCTACCCCATCACCCTGTCACCTCTATAATCCATTACTTTTAAATAAACATTTGAAGACTTTTTACACATTAATCTATTATCAGTATATCACAACCCAAATTGACCCGTTCTCGTATTACAGCCCTTGAAAGTTGAACACCCCCCCTCTCTTCCTTACAGAAAACTAACGGAGTCCATTTTTGAGTTTCACTAGCAAGACCAACACCAGTATCGTTTATATATATAAAATAAAAACACACACACACACACACAAAGTTTTAGAAATCTAACCTTTAAGGCTAATAAAAAAACAACTTTTATTTACCTGAATAACAGCACTATAATAGCCAGGACCATCATCGATGATGAATTTCCAACAGCAAGAAACACAGGAAGTGTGGTTGCACAAGGAGACAATGCAGGAACAAGAACAAGTCCAGCAACCGCCATTTTTTCCATTGGTTGGTTGTGGGAGTGGGTATGACCACCTTTCCCACACATGAATAATAATATGTAACTACCACCAAGTACAACTAGTAGCAATGATGCAAGTTTGTGCACAGTTTCTTCACCAGCAATGGTGTTTGATATGGTGACTGCAGTAATTCCCAAAAGAGATGTAGATAAAACATGCAAAACACCTCCAAATGCAGCTGTAGAAGATAAGAACATAGTAAAGTTATAATATGCATGCATTGTAGCAATAAATGTAACTTTAGTGTACAGATGGCAAGAAGAGTAGATCACTTGGGTTGGGTCATTGCCTCTTGGTCAAAAAGTGTTTAAGTTGAAGCAAATCTCTTTTTACTATTGAGTAGAAACAAGCTGGGCCAGGATAACTTGACCCACACACTTTTTTTCCATTGCTTTTATCATTAAATTAATGCAATAACTCTGATTACAAAATGAACAACAATTGATATCTTTGAAACAAGTTAGCAGGATGCATGCATAAAATTAGACTACACACAGTATTTCAACATGTTGCTCTTTTAGCTAGATGTTCTATTTCAACCCATTTGACATATTTGAGATGATACTTAACATAGATGGACTCACTCTTGAGTAAGTGGCTTGAAATTGCCACCTTTACTAAAGTGTAAATACTTTAATAATAACTTTTTCATTGATAGCAGGCCAGACCTATTATCATCACTCTAAAATATGAGGGTGCACAAGAGAGTGCCCATAATAAACCAAACTGCAAGATTTTGATATCCACACAATATCACCACTCTAACACAAGAGAGTGCCCATATTGAGGCAAGATTTTGAGTTCATTCAAGTAAAAAAAAACATAAAGGCAAAGCCTGTACTAATTGGTGTTTTTGCATGTATAACTTTCTGCAAACAAAGTATAATATGTTTATGTAAATCTATTAGGGCATTTGCCACCAGAGGTAGAAGCAGAGATGTTGTTCTCTATTTGATCAAACATACTTAGAAATAAGGGGAAACTAGAGACTTGGTTCATAGCTAATTCTAATAATCAAAGAGTCATTTTCATCTTAAAAGAAAGTGGGATTACAACGGTCCTTCTCCTAATCAGTCATGTTTGACATTTAACTTGAAATGCATCATATATATTGTTAATATGTAAAATACTAGTATTCTAGTTTTTATACTTTGTTAGGTTTCTTAACTTTTATGCACAAAAAATCTAATGCATTGAAGACCTAGGTGAATGAGCAATGTCACTACCATTTCCCTAGATTTGATGTAACACTAATCAGCAAACAATGGACCAAAAGAAGCAAATAGTGGCTCTAAGCAGATGACAATAATCAATCAAGCATTAACATGCAGGGCTACCGCTAACACCCAAAGCTCAAAACTAAACCTACCTTCTTAATGACAACAAGTAAACCCTATACTTGATTCAACAACAACATTTTCCCCAAATTTTTAACAAACCCCATATTAACTACAATCCCTCACCAATTCACCATCACCACTAAATTAGCTTAAACAGTTAAACCACACACAATCAATCTCTAGTAAACTAAAACTTTTATCTGAACACTTGTTGTCCACCTTTCACTGCTAAATCAAACACCCAACGGCGATCGAAACAACGAGATAATCACACAATTGCACACACGAATACACGATTACTAGATCTGATCAAAATCAACCAAATAACACACACGTATAACACTAACTACATCAAAAAAAGGGGAAACTTACTGACGAAAAGGGTACGAGAAAGGGTCCATTTTTGAGCACGACCAACAATGGAGAAAGGGAGCCAATGAGTTGGGATGAAGGAATGCAACAACGATACAGTTGCAATTCCTCCGATTGTTGATAGATCTTCAGCACTAAACCCTCCGGAATCCATTCTTTTGCTTTGATTTCAAACACGTATGCTGATTTCGCCTCGATTTCACGGATCTGGGAGAATGATATCATGCATTTTTGGGTGATCGATGAGGGTTTGTTGGCGGGTGTTTATAGATTGGGGTTGTGTTGACAAAAGTGAAATGAAAGGGATGAAAATTGGCAAGGGTGGTAAGGATGGGGATGAATAATGCAAAAGATGTTTTACCCAACATTTGAGACTTAAAGTAATGGAGTTATGTAAGGTGTTATTTGTTTTTTCTGCAGGAAAACGTCTGCAGTCTGCAGATCACATCTGCAGATCACATCTGCAGACATCAGTAGCAGAAGAGGTGGACCAAATGTCTGTAGTCTGCAAGAAAAAAACTGTTTGTTTTTAACATTCGTAGAATGGTAAAAAAATTTCTGTAATTAGATTAAACCTATTTTTTAACACTTGTTTTCTTGGATTTGTACCACACACACATCCGTACGTACATACAACATATATACAACCATATTGTATATACTTTTGTGTTACCATTTTATATACTTTTATGTCTCTTTTTTTTGTCTCACATGTATTGTATATTTGTACACCACACTATGCAATATAGTAACTCAAGGCATTCTATATTATATAAGGTTTTCTATTAAATTATTACAGGATCCGATCGGCATTCTATGAATATATCATGATCATGACATAATAAATAACTTAATTAGAACAATTATCAAGTCGGAACATTTGCTATTATGGTAGCTAGAAAGAAAACAAAACTCTATTCATATATGAAATCATAGCGATGGTCCGACCGGTGGGGGTGGTGGGGCGGCGGTGGTCCGGCCGGTGGGGGTGGTGGGGCGTGTAACATCTCGTATTTTTGTTAATTAAAAGTTAATTTTTGTTAATTCTTATAAGACCTATTTATGCTATTTATGTAACTTGGTGGTCTATTAATGTATAATTCCTTATTTAATTTAAAGTTTCTAAGTTATTTAAACAATAATAATAATAAGAATAATAATAATAATATAATAATAATAATAATATTAATATTGTTAATAATAATAAAAATAAATTGTATAGTTACTAACTTAACAATGTTTAAAACTTTAAGTAGTTAAAGATTAGGGGGTCTTAATGTCATTTTATAAACTTTAAATAGAAGTTTTATGCATGAAATGTTAAAAAATCAAAGTTGGAGGTCTAATTATGTAAATTGAATAAAACCCAAACCTTTTCCCCCCTTCACCCCCCGTGTTTCCGGCCACAACTCCGGCCCAACTCCGGCGGCCCCAGAACCACCAAAACTCTCGAGATTTCGACCCCAAACCGTTCCTAATGAATTCGAGAGTACGTTTCGAACTTAATTACACATTTTAATTGCGTTTGTAAGCCGGTTACAAAGCCTAATCGATTGAATAACCGAAGACTTTATTCGCATAGACGTTCGAACATTAAAGCACAATAATAATCCAATTAATTCAACATAAACAATCATCTATCTATCACTAATCGATTGCAACCACCAACTACACCTGAAACAAACACAATCAACGAATTCAAGCACCACCTTCATCGCGAACTGCACCTCAGTCGAGCATCACCTTCTGCATATTTGGAACCGCAATTGATTGAGGGCTATCAATCACCGTCTCTCGTGGAAGCTCCCTGTGCAATTAATTGAGTTATTATCACCAATTGCAATCGAATCCAGTCGCGACATAGCCGCGGTTGTTCTTCGTTTGTTCTTCGTTTGCTAAACTTCAAATCGGGTAATTACACAAACATAATCAATCGATTTTCCATGGGGAACAAAAGCCCCATGGTTAGCATCATTTACAGATTCGATTAGTGCTTCAATTTGAGCCCAATCAAATCTAGGGTTCTTGAAAAATTAGGGATTTGTTTAGGGCTTGTTTTAAGAATTAAAAACCAATTCTTACCGCGGCTGAGGCCATTGGTTCACCGGTAACACTTGAGAATTCTAAACAAGAGGTCCCCGGTTCGAACCCGGGGAACCTCGTGTTTTCTTTTTGAGGCTATTTGGCCTTCAATAGTAATTTTTAATATTTTTAAAAATTATAAAAAGTCATTTTATAAAAGCTAATAATTTTAAAATATTTCTAATTATTTTCTGTAAATTAGTTTTCTTAAAAAGAAAAAATTCTCTACTTTTAACAAATATTGAAATAATAAATAATTTATTCGTATAAAAATTAGCTAATAATTGTGCCACAAAAATGATTATTTCACACGTTGTTTTTTTTTTAATTATTGTTAAATTGTGTATTTAGATCTTATTAATCTTTTTATATAAAATTATTATAAAGGTTATATTTATGTAACATAATAATTTTTTCTTTGATTTTTAAATAAATATAATTGGACCCATGTTGTTAAAACATAATTATTTGACAATCCCTAAGTCCCACTTAGGACCCTAGTCCTTGATGATTCATTAAAACTTATTATTAAACTTAACTCTTGTAAAAATATATATATTTAGGTGTCTTGTGACGATTCATGTTGGAACGACGTCCATTAATATTCTTATTAATCGTCATCCTTATACTTATTTTTGCCATGTGAGTTTTCCTTGCCCCTTTTTCATATTTTTATACTAATTTGGGGTGAAACATGATAGCTTATACATGATACACTTATACTCATTTGAGACTTGTAAATTATATGCAATTCAACTTATTATTTTGTCATGGTTATTTGTGTATTGTAAGTGATTATATGAGATACATAGTTTGTTTACAATCATTAACTATTGCTAGCCTGGCGACGTCTTAGATCTTTGGGCCTGACAAGCCTATTTGGTGCTAAAGCCGAGGTATTGCCGGCTCCTGATGACGTATGCTTGTTCATCATGGGAACCAAATACAATTAGCCAATCTTTTATACTTGTAATCAAGTCGAGGTTTGGTTATAACGATATGTGTTCTATAACCTTACTTGCTTATGACCTATGACATGAATTGCTACTTGTAATTTTTTTTATTATGTATGAAAACCTTGGAAACTCACCAACTATTTTTAGTTGACTCTTATTTTTATCATGTTTCAAGTCAACCTCAAGTTTAAAGTGATCCATATGAAGTATGCAATAATCTAGGACTTGGACCTAGTTAATGAAATAAAAGTTTACATCATGTTATGTTATGTTTGAACTTATTACTTGTTTGGGACTTATGATTGTATTTCATTTCAAGACTTATGATAATAATATTTACCTTTTAATATAGCGTTATGTGGCTGTGAACAATCTTAACCCTCACATCTCGACGTTTCCGCCGTCAAGGTTGGAGTGTGACAGGGCGGCGGTGGTCCGGCCGGTGGGGGTGGTGGGGCGGCGGTGGTCCGGCCGGTGGGGGTGGTGGGGCGTGTAACATCTCGTATTTTTGTTAATTAAAAGTTAATTTTTGTTAATTCTTATAAGACCTATTTATGCTATTTATGTAACTTGGTGGTCTATTAATGTATAATTCCTTATTTAATTTAAAGTTTCTAAGTTATTTAAACAATAATAATAATAAGAATAATAATAATAATAATAATAATATTAATATTGTTAATAATAATAAAAATAAATTGTATAGTTACTAAACTTAACAATGTTTAAAACTTTAAGTAGTTAAAGATTAGGGGGTCTTAATGTCATTTTATAAACTTTAAATAGAAGTTTTATGCATGAAATGTTAAAAAATCAAAGTTGGAGGTCTAATTATGTAAATTGAATAAAACCCAAACCTTTTCCCCCCTTCACCCCCCGTGTTTCCGGCCACAACTCCGGCCCAACTCCGGCGGCCCCAGAACCACCAAAACTCTCGAGATTTCGACCCCAAACCGTTCCTAATGAATTCGAGAGTACGTTTCGAACTTAATTACACATTTTAATTGCGTTTGTAAGCCGGTTACAAAGCCTAATCGATTGAATAACCGAAGACTTTATTCGCATAGACGTTCGAACATTAAAGCACAATAATAATCCAATTAATTCAACATAAACAATCATCTATCTATCACTAATCGATTGCAACCACCAACTACACCTGAAACAAACACAATCAACGAATTCAAGCACCACCTTCATCGCGAACTGCACCTCAGTCGAGCATCACCTTCTGCATATTTGGAACCGCAATTGATTGAGGGCTATCAATCACCGTCTCTCGTGGAAGCTCCCTGTGCAATTAATTGAGTTATTATCACCAATTGCAATCGAATCCAGTCGCGACATAGCCGCGGTTGTTCTTCGTTTGTTCTTCGTTTGCTAAACTTCAAATCGGGTAATTACACAAACATAATCAATCGATTTTCCATGGGGAACAAAAGCCCCATGGTTAGCATCATTTACAGATTCGATTAGTGCTTCAATTTGAGCCCAATCAAATCTAGGGTTCTTGAAAAATTAGGGATTTGTTTAGGGCTTGTTTTAAGAATTAAAAACCAATTCTTACCGCGGCTGAGGCCATTGGTTCACCGGTAACACTTGAGAATTCTAAACAAGAGGTCCCCGGTTCGAACCCGGGGAACCTCGTGTTTTCTTTTTGAGGCTATTTGGCCTTCAATAGTAATTTTTAATATTTTTAAAAATTATAAAAAGTCATTTTATAAAAGCTAATAATTTTAAAATATTTCTAATTATTTTCTGTAAATTAGTTTTCTTAAAAAGAAAAAATTCTCTACTTTTAACAAATATTGAAATAATAAATAATTTATTCGTATAAAAATTAGCTAATAATTGTGCCACAAAAATGATTATTTCACACGTTGTTTTTTTTTTAATTATTGTTAAATTGTGTATTTAGATCTTATTAATCTTTTTATATAAAATTATTATAAAGGTTATATTTATGTAACATAATAATTTTTTCTTTGATTTTTAAATAAATATAATTGGACCCATGTTGTTAAAACATAATTATTTGACAATCCCTAAGTCCCACTTAGGACCCTAGTCCTTGATGATTCATTAAAACTTATTATTAAACTTAACTCTTGTAAAAATATATATATTTAGGTGTCTTGTGACGATTCATGTTGGAACGACGTCCATTAATATTCTTATTAATCGTCATCCTTATACTTATTTTTGCCATGTGAGTTTTCCTTGCCCCTTTTTCATATTTTTATACTAATTTGGGGTGAAACATGATAGCTTATACATGATACACTTATACTCATTTGAGACTTGTAAATTATATGCAATTCAACTTATTATTTTGTCATGGTTATTTGTGTATTGTAAGTGATTATATGAGATACATAGTTTGTTTACAATCATTAACTATTGCTAGCCTGGCGACGTCTTAGATCTTTGGGCCTGACAAGCCTATTTGGTGCTAAAGCCGAGGTATTGCCGGCTCCTGATGACGTATGCTTGTTCATCATGGGAACCAAATACACTTAGCCAATCTTTTATACTTGTAATCAAGTCGAGGTTTGGTTATAACGATATGTGTTCTATAACCTTACTTGCTTATGACCTATGACATGAATTGCTACTTGTAATTTTTTTTATTATGTATGAAAACCTTGGAAACTCACCAACTATTTTTAGTTGACTCTTATTTTTATCATGTTTCAAGTCAACCTCAAGTTTAAAGTGATCCATATGAAGTATGCAATAATCTAGGACTTGGACCTAGTTAATGAAATAAAAGTTTACATCATGTTATGTTATGTTGAACTTATTACTTGTTTGGGACTTATGATTGTATTTCATTTCAAGACTTATGATAATAATATTTACCTTTTAATATAGCGTTATGTGGCTGTGAACAATCTTAACCCTCACATCTCGACGTTTCCGCCGTCAAGGTTGGAGTGTGACAGGGCGGCGGTGGTCCGGCGGTGGGGGTGGTGGGGCGGCGGTGGTCCGGCCGGTGGGGATGGTGGGGCGGCGGTGGTCGGGCGGTGGGGGGAGGTGGGCCGGCCGATGGGGGGAGGTGGGGGAGGTGAGAAGAGGTTAGAAGATCTCAAAAGACATAGGTCCACATCTTCTCCATGTAGATCTCCTGCAGACGTTTTTTAATGAAACGTCTTCCAAAAAACAAACAGTTTGCGCAATCAAAACCTCTTCCCGCGTCTGCGTGCGCGCAGATGAAGAGGTGGGGAAGATGTTTAGGTAAAAAAACAACACCTAAGTGTATTTGGTATATTATATGGAATGTTTTTGAGTAGTTGCTAGCGAATAAGAGAGAAAATATTATTGTGAATTGGTATATTTGAAAAATCACTGTTCAATCCCTTATAAATTTTTTAATATTTTTAAAGTCTTCTCGTTTTTCCTATCTTCTATGAAACCACATTGGTGTCACGTCAACAATATATCAAAATTTTAAATTCTTTTAGTTTTACATTGTGTTTTCGAGTTTACTTAACGAAAGAAAAAAATAAAACATTTTATTTTTATTTCTCTTCTCTTATCTCCTTTTCTTTTTTTTTTCTTTTTTTTCCTTTCTTTTCATTTCTTTTCATTTTGGAAGAATTGAATTTAACTTTCATTTTCCTTTAATTTCTTTTTACTTTATTTCTTTCTTCTCATTAAGTAAACTCGAGAACACAAATTTCTAACAATTTTTCATTTTCTTCTATTAAAAAAAACTTTGAAACATAATTATTTTTTATTTCCTTTCATATTTTTTTCGTTTCTCTCGTTAAAAGAGACTCGGGAACACAACGTTAGTGGTTACATATTTCTATTGTTTCAACGTTTATCATTCTTTCACCTATATAGTATAATAGGTAAGAGTTGGCAATAAGAGGAAAAAAATCATTGGTTTGGGTGGCCATAATCTCCTAAGAAATCAAGGGAATGTTGTTATTAGTTTGGAATATCTTTTCCTTTTTTTTCTCGAGATGGACTAAAAATGTCATTAGAAAAAAGAAAAAGAAACACATTCTGTATTATTCAGCTTATTTTTTATATCTTTCGTTATTATTTATTAGAAAGAGAAACACATTCGTCATACCTGGTCTGTGCAATTTCCCTTTCGAGTCGGGTTGAGTGGCCTTCGTTAACCTTTATGTTGCTTGCTTCTTCCTTATTATTTCTTTGTATCTTTAGGGTTTTCGTTACTTGCTAGTCCTTTTCTAATATATTATCTATATGCCGTCAAAAAAAAGTTGATATCTTTCATAATTAAACTATACATAACATATTGTTTAACTACAAGTTTGGATGTGAAAAAGTAATTTATTATTATTATTTTTTATGTTAAGGGCTTTGATTTCTAGTAATTTAATGACTGTTAGTGTATATAAAATTATAAACCACTCAAACTAATTAAACCATTTAAATCGAAGTAAATATGCAGGTATAGTTGTGAACTTCATGTATAGTTTTATAAAGAGTCATTTGACATTTATTTCTTATCTTTAAACAATACGGTTATGTGAATTAACTTCATGTGTTAATGAACCGTACTTTATTTATGTTTTTAAGAACTAATACAAATTTAGACTTTTGAAGAAAATGGTATGGAGCCATCAAACTTTCAAAATTAAAAAGAACAAACAACACCAAAATATGTCAACCTAATCAACTGCCCATTTGATTTGTTGTTTTCGTAATTTTACTTGGCTAGTTGGAGCTGAAAAAGATGGCGGAAAATCAGGGCACACTCGAGGAACTCCGGCGAAGGAAAGAAAAAGAACTACGCAAACTCAATAGAAAGCAAAACATAGGCGAAGACCGATGGGTTGCAAGAAGAACTAGAAGCAGAAGATACAAGGTGGAATTTGACTACAAAAACAAGGCAAACTACTATGTCTCCAATCTTCCAAATGGTTGCACTAATGACGGTCTGTGGAGTGCCTTTCAGCATCATAGTAATCTTATGGATGCATTCATTGCAGCAAAGAAGGATAAGTGGGGTAATACTTTTGGATTCTTAAGATTCGTTGAAGTCGTCGACGTTGGCGGTTTCATGAAAGAACTAGCAAAAACTCCCGTGGATGGTAAGAAGATATGGATTACAATGGCTAAATTTGAAAGGCCTAGATTTGGGGATACGGGAAGGAAGAATGTTTGCCCGACGCAAAGCCAGATTTCTAACAAAAAATGACGAATCAGAACACCATGCATAGATCTTTTCGTGAGGTTGTAAAATCTTCACTTCAGAACGACGATGAAGTTCTAGTAGCAAAAGGAATGGTGGATACACACCCATTAGCAAGTGTTTCTTTGCTGGGAACAACCCATAGCTTAATAATTCTCAATGATCTTGAGCTATACTTTAAGGCAAGGAAAGGAATTCCAGACTGTACTGTCAGATACTTGGGAGG
The DNA here is from genome assembly GCA_025506515.1 of Flaveria trinervia. Classification (NCBI taxonomy): domain Eukaryota; kingdom Viridiplantae; phylum Streptophyta; class Magnoliopsida; order Asterales; family Asteraceae; genus Flaveria; species Flaveria trinervia. Next base: position 2,916,649 of record CM046454.1, on the reverse strand, counting down.
TTTAAGTGTTCTATTATCATTTCAAGACAAGGATGCTGCAATAGCCTATCTAGAAAACATGAAGAATACATGGGCATCCATTTTCTCCTCGCTAAAAATATGGGATGAATTACCCGGCACGTATGAAAGAGTTTCCTGGCTAACAATTAGGGGGATACCACCCCATCTTTTTGAAAGTAAATTAATTGATCAGATTGGGGAGCTACTTGGAAAAGTAATTCATAACTCTGATACATCCACAATGAACGGCAATCTATCTTTCGATAGGATCGCTGTCCTAACTAATGCAACGAGAAGAATTGAAAAGGAAATTAAGATCATTCAGAACATGCAGAGTATCCCATGTTGGGTAAAAGAGGTTGACGAGCTATGGATTCCGGGTTTTTTGAAATCAGAGGAAACAAAATGTAAGGTTCATCAAAATTGCATTTCTCGGAATGTTGATCGTCAATCCAAACAAAAGGAAAACTCCGAACAACCAGAGTCCGGCCACTCTCGCACCGGTAAGCCTACACCTAATCCGGAGTTTGATATGGAATTCGAAACGTCAATGGTGGAAAGAAGAGAATGGATTGACTTGAATGAGGGTGGAGTAGAGACCCCTCAAGTGGAAACTATGCATGCGCACGCAGAGGATGCATGCTTGCATCGGGAACAACAGGACAACATAAAGGGATGTATGAATGGGCTTACTAGACTGGCCTCAACTTATAATTACTATGACTCTGACCCTTTTAACTTGGGTCCAATAATTGAACAAGTTATGGCCCAAAACAAATCTCCTACTGCTTGCACTAAGAAAGAAGAACGAGGAAAGGAAACAACATCTAGGGCCCAAAAGTGGAGGAAGAAACAACTATACCACAGGAAAAATAACCTGCCTGATCTCAATGAGATATGTGATGTCTCTAGATTTCGAATATGTAGACATCTTATTTGGCGTAATAGAAGATTAACAAAGAGGAATAGGAAAGGGGTGAACTCGAAGCCTAATCCTAAGGCTCAAGACAATTTTGAAATGGTTGTGATGTCTAATGGACATTATAATCCAGCAAACACGTCAGGAACATTGTCAAGTAGGGAAGATTCGGTTAATTCGAGCTCTGGCGTAGCGGATTCCGCTGAAAATAATCAAAATAAGGACAATTCATCAATGAGCAGATTGAGCAGGAAGAAAACATGGAAGAGGTGGCCGACACTATTATTTTCAATTCGTGTCGGAATAAACTTAGAAGGACATGACAAACAAATCGTTGAATTAGTTATGAATGAAGGAGCTACATGTGGTCCTCAATGAACTGTATTTCAGTTAACGTAAGAGGGGCGGGTGACTCAGATTAAGCTCACTGGGTTAAAAGTATAAAGGTGAAGAATGGTGTAAATTTCATTGCATTACAGGAAACGCAACTGAAAGATTCTTCAAAAATCAGCTTTCATAAGTTCTGGGGGAGAACAAAGTATGAGGTTAAATATGTAAATGCCACAGGACGATCGGGTGGCCTGGTTTCGATATGGGATCCATCGGTCTTGATCAGACAGTCCTCGTTAAAATCCAAGCATTTCATAATCATACAAGGTATGATTCCCAGACTACATATCTCAATTTCTATCATTAACATCTATGCCCCTCAAGATATTACGGCCAAAAGGCAACTCTGGTTGGATATATTGCAATATATAGCTAATACCATTGGCCTGTTCCTACTAATGGGAGATTTTAATGCGGTGAGACAACCGTCGGATCGATTGAATTCCGAATTTTGTCCAATTAGTGCTAGAGACTTCAATGATTTTATTAGAGAAGCTGGACTATTTGAGTATGTTATGGGGGGACAGAGCTTCACGTGCATGTGGGGAAATGGTCTAAAATTGAGCAAAATTGATAGAGTGTTGGTTTGTGAAGGATTCATAAAGAGATGGCCAAATGCTAAGTTGATTGCTCTCCCAAGGGAGGGATGGACAGATCACACTCCACTCCTGCTGGAACTGACATCAAATGATTTTGGTCCTTCTCTATTTAGATTCTTCAACTCCTGGCTCCTACTACCTGGATTTGATGATCTGATTCATAGGTTGTGTGCTTCTTTTGTGTTTACTGGTCCAGCGGACAAAAGACTTACGATCAAACTGAAATGGTTAAAATTAGGTATTAAAATATGGTTAGCCGAAGAAAGAAAGGAAGAGAATAATAAAGTTGATTGTCTTAAGAAGCAACTAGAATACTTGGACAGATGGGCTGATAATGGTGCTCTATCGGATAAACAAATTGAAACCAGAATTAGTGTCATGAAAGAACTTACACTGATACAAAAGCGAAGGAATCTAGACATAGCCCAAAAGTCCAGAGTAAAATGGGTTGCGGATGGAGATGAAAACTCCAAATTTTTTCATGGAATGCTCAATTCAAATATATCTAGTAATATAATACATGGAATGCTAATTGATGGTGAATGGGTTATGGATCCGAAAAGAATAATACAATTCACTGCTGACTTCTTTAAAACAAGATTTGATTATGACTCTTACTGTCGACCAAATTTCATCTTTTCTGGACTTGCCAAACTTTCTGATGAACAATCAAAAGGATTGACCATTCTATTTACATTGAGAGAAATTAAAAACGCTGTATGGGAGTGTGATGGGAACAAGGCACCTATCCAGACGGATTTAACTTCTATTTCATTAGAACGTTTTGGGATCTACTAGAGCTGGATTTCTTTGAATTAATAAAGCAATTTCATGAAAGGGGCGGAATCATGAAAGGTTGTTTATCTTCCTTTATTACTTTGATACCAAAGTCTAGAGACCTGCTTACACCAAATGACGCGAGACCGGTAAGCTTAATTGGCATTATTAATAAAGTAATATCAAAAGTACTATCAAATAGACCGAAAGAAGTTATCGGGTCCTTGATTTCTGAGGAACAAAGTGCCTATATTGCAAAAAGATCAATTCTAGATGGACCTCTAATCATTAATGAGGCAGTTTATTGGCTTAAGAAAACAAAAGGTAAAGGGATGTTTTTAAAGCTTGACATTGCCAAAGCATTTGATTCGCTTGAGTGGGGCTTCTTAGATCTTATGCTTCAACAAATGGGATTCCCAATACTATGGAGATCTTGGGTCCGTTCCATTCTCACATCTTCTCAGTCGTCCGTACTGATAAACGGCAGTCCTTCGTGTGAATTTGAATTTAAGAGGGGCCTTAAGCAAGGTGATCCCATGTCACCTTTTCTATTTGTAATAGCTATGGAGGCTTGGTCGTACATTATGAAGAAGGCTGCCAATGTCGGGTTGTTTGATGGTCTAAAAATGCCCAACGATGGCCCTTCCATATCTCATCTCCTATTTGCGGATGGTGATGGTTATTGGTGAGTGGAGCGAAAAAAATGTAAATAATATAGCACGGCTTCTAAGGGGATTTTTTCTAATCTCGGGTCTTAAAGTAAACCTTAACAAGAGCTCTATATTCGGGGTTGGGGTTACGGATGATGAATTAAAATCAATGGCTTCGATCATGAATTGTAAGGTTGGAAAATTCCCACTCTCATACCTCGGTCTCTATGTTGGAGTCAACATGAATCTAGTGAAAATTTGGGCCCCAATAATAGAAGTATTTAAAAACAGGTTGTCCAATTGGAAAGCAAAGAATCTGTCGACAAGCGGACGTGTGGTGCTTATCAAGTCGGTATTAGAATCTTTACCAACTTACTTCTTTTCCTTATATCGTGCCCCATCGAAAGTCATTGACACATTAAAGAAACTAAGGAGAAATTTCTTATGGGGAGGTAGAGATAAAATGAAACAAAAGATTCATTGGGTTGCATGGGAAACGGTAACATTACCTAAGGACAAAGGAGGATTGGGCATATCGTCTCTCAAATACGCAAACATGGAAATGCTCTCCAAATGGTGGTGGAGGTTTCGGAATGAAAAGCATTCGCTTTGGTGGAATGTCATCTGGTCTATTCATCACTCATCAAGATCTTGGTCCTCAATTCCAGCTCGTCTTTCTTCGCCAGGTGCCTGGAGGAATATTATCAAAATAGACAAAGATTTTAAAAACCTTGATATTAATTTGAACCATTTACTAATTGGTGTTTTGGGTAGGGGTGATCAAATTAGATTCTAGGTCGACAGATGGATCGCCGAAGCTCCTCTTATGGAACTTTATCCTTCTCTATTTATGTTGGAACAACAAAAGTCTATCTTGGTATGTGATTGTTATAAATGGTAGAATAATGTATTAAAGTGGTCATGGCGGTGGAAGAGAGACATACTATCATCTCAAGAAAAAGAAGCTTTGACCCAACTACTATCACGGCTAATTGAAGTTAGACCAAATGAATCTGTGGACTCTTGGAGATGGTGCAATATAGTGGGAGAAAACTTTTCTGCTAGCTATATCAAATCACGGATGCAAAGCAAGATTACTAGTGAAAATGGTTTCAGGTTCGTGTGGAATGGATGGGCACCTAGAAAGGTAAATATTTTCAATTGGCAAGCGGCGCTGAATCGTATTCCTACTTGTGACTCGCTGCTTAGAAGAAACTTTCACATCCAACCTTCGTTATGCAAATTCTGTGCCTCAACAGAGGAATCTGTGGATCATCTCTTTATTACTTGCGAATTTGCAGCTCACGTATGGTCATTGGTAAGCTCATGGTGCAACATACAACAGGTGTTTGCATTCTCATTCAAAGACCTCATGGACATTCCTTATTTTTTGAAAGGGGATGAAGATTTCAAAAAGACAATTCACTTGATATTCATGGCCACAACTTGGTGCTTATGGAAGCATAGAAACAAGATTCTTTTTGAGGAGATCCAACCATCGATGAATATGGTGATCTATGGCATAAAGGTGATGGTTGCGGTATGGCTAAAGACAAGGAAAAAAGGCTCCATTATGACATTATGTAACTTCCCCTATGATCCCGGTTGATGAAAATTCTCTTATGTATCACTGTCCTATCTCTATTGTTTTTTGTATGCTCTCGGGGTTTTAGCTCCTTGTTAGCCCTTATTTTTATCTAATATACTAATATTTGCCGTTAAAAAAAAGTTGGAGCTGAATTTTCGTCTTAAATGGTCAAAATGGACCGCAAACACCACCTATTCCAAATGATAATTTATAACACTAAGTATAAAAAAAATCGTCATAGTGAATGTCATGTTAATAACAGATATTTATTTATAAAGAGTTTATTATTGGAGGGGTTAGGTCTGATCTAATAGTAAAGATATTCAAGTTGGTAAATCTATTTTTAAGATCGAATGCCCGAGTTTTATATGTAAAGAGTTTATATAAACTAGTTATGATGTAAATTAAAAAAGGTATACTTTTAATCAGATCACTAATATTTGTATTTGTTTTAATTAAGTCACTAAAGCTTTCAAATGTTCTAATTAGGTAACTGATATTTTTTTCAACTTTTTTAAAATGATTCACTGTTGTTTTAACAATTTGGTTTATTATAAATATTGTTAACTTTTTTAAATATTTCAATATATTTTTTAAATAATTTTCAATATATAAATGATTTAATTAGAACAATCTCGAAACTTTAGTGACTTGATTGAGATAAAAAAAATCGAGTGACTTGATCGAAACAAAGAAAAAATTATGAGTTACCTAATAAAAATAATTTTGCAAAGTTGATTGCTATTTATAAAGTTATCTAAGTTAAAATATTGAGTTATTTTTAATTTTGTTTCTTAACATTTAACAAAAATAACGATTATCTTCGAAAAGTTTAAAAACATCAATTTCAATAAAAAGTTATTTTGATTTCGATTCAAATTTTTATTACATTGAATTCAAGTTAAACAAATGATGAAAATTTTTAAATCGAAACTAAAACAACTTATAAAGATAAAATAGTGTTATTAATTATTTGATTTAAAATAGTTATTTCTAAACTGAGATTGATAAGACAGATACCAAATCAACAAGGTAAACATCATCTGAAGTTAAAATGGTGAACCTCGTTGAGGTCTTTGAGCCTTGCCTACAACAAGTTGCCTATAATGAGTTGGTGTAAATTAGATATGTAGAATTAAAAATAAGTTTGATGGATGTGTGAGCTAGTTTAAAAAAAATAGATCAACAAGGTCAATTATAAATTACAAGTTCAAATATAAATATAAGATTGCCGAATGTCTTAAGGCAATTGCAATATGAGGAACTAAAGATTTAACAGAATCGTGTGTTAAAAAATCAAGTATAAATATTGAAGATGGAGCTTTAAAGTATAAAGTATTTGCAGGTATTTAATTGGAAAACATTGAAATTAAATGGATGGAAGCTCTTTACAAAAATCTCTGAATATGTTTCAAGTCTTATACATTTTCATCTTGAAGAGGTCATCCTCTTCTCCGATTTATTCGGAGAGAACCAACGAGGATGGATCTAGACCGGAGCATATAGTAGCCACGTACAAGACACCTACTGGATCCTTTCATCTCATACGAACGAGGAAAAAAATTGACTCGACAATTAACAGTTGTTCAACAAGGTAATATAAGGCCACTACCAACAACCAATGTTGTCGACCAATAGCAAACTAACATGTCCAAGTTTGCAAAAATTATGTATTGTGCGGATGCAAAATCAAAGGACCACATGCCATATTAGCATAAACGTCTAAAATGGTTCGACGCTTTAAACACTTACTAGAGATGGCTAGCAATAGATGAGCTCTCACTCACTTAGTCACTTATGAATACCATCTCCCTAAAATACAACTACTAACTTTCACATCGAAGTCAGGTCACACCATAAATCTCTACCAAGAATCCTATTTTATCACAGCAAAACTAACTGTTTTGTGCACAACAATAGTGGAAGGCCTACTCTTGTTAGGCGTCCAAACACCCTTCATCAACCATTATAGGAAATCAAGCAAAATCAGAGACATTGTGGCAACGCATTTTAAGCTCAACCATTTCAAATACTAATATAAGTATCCATTAATAAGGTGTAAATGGGATGTTTGAGGATACATTTAAAAAAATGGTTAGCTTAGTTTCCTTCTAAAGTACCACTGTTTTGCCCTTAAGAATAATGACGACGACCTTATGTAAAGATATTGAGTGCGTAAGGGGGGATAGATGAGAAGATCTAACTTATAAGAAAACTAAGAAATATATTTATAAAAACACTAAAACCATTTATCATTTTTAGCTTATGTATGCTTACGTGACAAAGTTGATAGTTTTAAATTATAATATAAATATGGCATTGTATGTATATTTACATTAAGCAATGTCCATTGTATATGTCACCGACTCGAATTCAATTTAAACCCTAAATTATTTTTCAGCTTAAACCTTAAAACTTTTATGTTTTATTCACTCACATGCTATATATAAGATATGTTTTTAAACCGCTTGTTCTTCAAGTACTATAGTTATAAAACTCTCATACCAAAAATAATAAAACCAATATAACATCAGTAAGATAGAGTAATTGTTTTATATCTATGCAAATACGTTTCTTTTACATTTTTAGTCACGTTAAGTTTACTACACAACAAGTAACGAAGTACAAACGTGTTGCACCTCACTTTTTACTTTCCAGCTATTTAAACAAAAAGTTGAACGAACGTTTGTTAAACATTTATTTGTAATTTAATTTAATTACCTGATATAAGGATAAATTTTAGTACCTAAGAGGTCACAATAAGTTCAAAAAGATTATGCTACTTAAAAAAAATAAAATCAAAACCAAATTTTGTAATTATTTTGAAAACAAGCTCAAGGGCACAAAGATACATGTTTCCAGTGCAGATTTAACAATTCCAACATAAATTAAGATCACCACTAACTCATCAGGTACAGATCTGCCATGAATCTGTTCTTGTTTGTGTGATGTATTTGCAGTTTTGTACCATACAACAGCTTCTGCATTGCATAACTAACAATGCAGGGTCAGCCCGACCCGTGCCACTTGTTGAACGGCTCAGAAGGATTTCTTTTCATAAGATACGAGCCCGTGAACTCCTCCTTCAACCTGTGCTGCGCCTGTTCTAACCTGAAAAGGTCAAACCGAAAAACAAATTTTAAAATGGAGTTTAAAAACTATTTAAGAAATTATTGTGACATACTAACCAATTCATCGTGTTTAACTAAAATAAATGCAAAAATTCAATATCACCCAGGTATATGTAAACTCAAGCATATGATTATCTATTTAGTTGATAGCATACTGGAATGGGAATGGGAATGGGAATGGGAATGGGAATGGAAATCGATTCTAAACAAAACCCTTTCGGTGCACATGGAGACAGAGGATACCCAATTTTATGGGTATCAACCCCGTTTGTTCAAAGTTCAAACCTACTTCCATCCAATTGAGAAAAAAAAAACACTGAAACCCATATCCTCAAAAACAAACCTTTAAAACCAAACACACCCCTAAAAGATTAACACGTACCTCAAGCCTCAGAATCCCAGATCTCAACATATCATGAGCTGATTGCAAAGAAGAAGCACCAAGATCTTGGAAACCCTGTTTAACTGCTTGCATAGTGTATGGAATGAACTTTAAAACAGAGCCTTTATCTGCAACCGCTCCAACAACTCCTTGAGCGATCTTCATTTTAGCTGTATCACCAAGATACCGAGCATCACTTCCTTTTGTCATTGCTTCAAGCGACCCCATCCCCCTATATTTTTTAACTCGTCGACCATTCTATGATTGCAAGGAAAGAAAAAGGAAAAAGATACAGCTATTAATATTATACATTTTCATATTATCATATGCACAAGACATCATGCACAGAAAAAGATACTTAACATGGACATAGAAATGGACAAGTTACCTGAACCACATAAGCTCCAGGAGCTTCAGTACTTCCTGCTAAAAAGCTTCCCATCATGACAGTTGATGCACCCAGAGTCAAAGCTTTGACAATGTGTCCAGAATTTGAAATGCCACCGTCAGCTATTACAGGAATGCCAATTTTTGAAGCAACCGATGACACCTTATACACCGCAGTTGCCTACATGACAGTGAAACAAAGAAACTAATTTAGAATGTTACATACCCCCAAAGCCACAACAACCGGCTATATGAATAAGAACATATTAATATCCAGAAAGCTGCATTTTATTATGACAGCTAAAATTCCAGCATCAATCATATTACTCTGGTTAATATTCGTCATTTGGCTTATAAGTAGATGAAACCAAGCAATCATAACAATAAAAAAACACAAAAAAGTAGCCTCAAACATCATTTCTCTACAAAAATGTACGAGCTCGTTAGTCCGAATACAATATATAATAAATAATGCTGACAATAGTTAAAATCAAATAAAAGGCATAACTTTACTCAAAATGCAACGATCAATGCTAACAAAAAAATTTTAATGTATAAAATTTCAGTTAACGATTATCATGCTGACTATGTATTCATTTCCTCTTTGATACGTGAAAAAAGAATGATAAGTGACACACTCGCTTATATACTGATTTTTTGTCCACTAGCTGCAACAGAAGAAATCTTTGATGATGATATGTGAATGTAAAGTTCGTATGTGATATAGTGTTGCCTAACCTCACGTTTTCAAATCAGAATTTAAGGAAAAAGCTATGATAAAGATGACTTTTTTCATGCAGTAACACATGTGCCGTTTGATTAATTCTAGTTCAAAAAATCACTAGTTTGACTGAGCAAAATATTACTAAATAACATAAACACAAAAGTAGCAAAGTTAATGTTTCGATGAAGTACCTGCCCACGACCCACAGCACAAACTTCCTGAGTCGTACAAATCGAACCAGACCCCATCCCAACTCTCAACCCATCAACTCCAGCCTGAATCAAATTCTGAGCTTGGTACATCGTAACCACATTGCCCCCAATCACATCCAAATCAGGAAACATCTTTTTCGCATACTTAATCATCTCAATCTGATAAATCGAATTCCCTTGAGAACTATCAATCACAACCACATTAGCACCAGCCTTAACCAGATGCTGCAGCCTCTCCTTATCACTCTCCCTCGTCCCAATCGAAGCTCCGACCAAAAACTCACCATCAGCACCCACCGACGGCAGCCCTAACTTCGGAAACCCCCTAATCCTCTCAACATCAGCCTTACTCACCACATCAACCACCTCCCCTTCCCCACTCACCAACGGTACGAAATCCATCTCATTAGCAGCTAAATAACCAGCAACATCCTCAAAACTACACGTATTAGGCAACGTTACAACGCTTTTCACCATGTAATCACAAACCCTAGCTTCCTTATCATCTAACCCCTCCCAATCGACTTACTAACAAACCCTAACAACGTCCTATCACTTCTAGACCCGTTTTTCGTAACAAAAACGCACGGAGAGTTATCAAAAGCTGAAACTGACGTAACGGAATCATCCGGTGACACAAACAGTATATCGGTGGATGCGAAAGGTATACGGTGCGATTTAGCAGATCGGATCAACGATACCTGTTCGGAGACGGTGTTGTTGGAGTGGATGATGCCTATGCCGCCTAAAGCAGCCATTGAAACGGCCATAGAAGCTTCGGTTACGGTGTCCATGGGAGAGGCGACGCACGGTACCGAGAGGTTGATGTTGCGGGAGAGGTTTGTGTGGAGTTTGACGGAGTCGGTGGGGAAATCGATGTAGTGAGGAAGGAAGATGACGTCGTCGTAGGTGTAGGAGTAGCCTTGGTTGAAGAGTTTGGTCGCCGGAAAGCCATCTTCGAGGTCTCCGGCGGTGGTCATGATGGATTCCGGTGGTGGTGGTGGTGCTAGGGTTTCAGTTGGAGTTGAGATGACACGGGGTTGAAGACAGAAAAAAGGTAGACGCACTATAGTGGGTGTTGCTTAAGATTCTAGGGTTTTAGTATGGTGACTTGATATTCTTTTCGAGTTGGATTACAATTTTTTTAAACGATCAACTAATAAAGTTTGTCGGATTGTTAAGTCGGGGAGAGCGGGCTTGTCAGCTAACAGAGGCAGTAAAAGAGGCAGCAACAGAGCAAGCCACGGGAAGGGGGAGGGCCCGTGGCGATAAGGATAACTAAAAATTAACTTCATTTACTCTTACAAGGGTTATTATTGACAATTTTAAAACTCATGTTTTGTTTGTGCTTATTTATTATTGTCATTGGGTTTTTATGAAAGTTAATCATAAATATTAAATAATAATAATGTTAATATTAATAAAAGTAGCAATAATAATAAGTAATAATAATAATAATAATTGTAATAATAATAGAATTATAATAACAATAATAATGTTAATAATAATAAAAAAATTTATATAGTTATTAAACTTAACAAGTTTTTAAAACTTTAAGCAATTAAAGTTTGGGGGTTTAATTGCAAAATTAGAAACTTTCATTAATAGGTTTTGCATAAAATGATAAATAATAAACTAGAGGGACTAAATGTGCAATTAATCAAAAATTAAATCCCCCCCTGTTTTCCCCGTATTTCCGGCGAGAGGAGGCCGGCGCCTCCGGCCGAACTCCAGCGATGCCAAAAAGTCCCTATTATCCATGATTTTGACTCAAAAACCGTTTCGAATCATACGTGAACTTAATTCGAACCTTAATGCGGTTAATAATTGGGGTTTAAACGTCGAATGATACCCAATCGAGTGAGTAATCGTAGCTTCATAAACCCATAACCGTTCGGGCATTAAATCTCAATTATAATCTAATTAATCGAACATGAACGATTATATACATATTCCTAATCGAACTCAACACTCAATTTCACCTGAAACCAACACAAGCATCACTTTCGATTACCCCTTCGAAGTCACAACCTGCAACACCCGTAGACCTCATCTCGAGCTTGTTAACTTACAATTAACAGAGGTTTCTCATTGTTAGAGTCACTAGAAGCTTACTGTAAAAGGAATTCGAATCTTATCGACGATTGCACCTTGAATCGGTTTCTCCTCGGTCGCACTTAGGTTCATAACGTGAACATTGAATACCGAACGAATCGAGTAAGTTAAACACATGTTTATGCTCGGTTTTTCATGGGGAACAAAAGCCCCATGATTTCAAGCATTTACAAAATCGAGTTACACTTCGATTTAGAATCAAATGATTCTAGGGTTCATGTGAAATTTGGGGATTTGTTTAAGTTTGTATTTAATAATTAAAACGCGAATTCTGACGCGGCTGGAAGCCTGGTTCACTGGTTAAGACAATGCCCCCACATACATGAGGTCCCGGGCTCGAACCCGGGCACCCTCATATATATTTTTAAAGCCTTTTTGGCCTTACATTAATTATAGAAAATTTATAATAATTATAAAAATAACTTTTATAAACCTCAAATATTTTTTAAGTCCGCTAAATATTTCTTAAAAATTTATTCTTGTAAAACATTTTTTAATATTTTAATATAAAATTATTTACAAATGTTATAATTAAACACTTTTATAAAAATTAGATTGTTATATAATACTTAAAGGTATTAAATTAATATTAGACTTTATCACGATAATTTAGAATTTAAATATAATTTTATAAAATCACAAGTTATTTACAAAGGATCAATTTCCTTAAAAATAAAATTTTATAAATTTCGTAAATGGTATTGTTATAAGAATTTATTAACTTTATAAAAATCCCCAAAATTCTAATACCCTAGTTCATGTTAACTCGTTAATCTTATTATTAACCTAAATCTTGTAATATTTATATATTTAGGTGCCTTGTGACGTTTTATCTTGGAACGACATATATTATTCTTATTGATCTTCATTATATACTTATTTGGCATGTGAGTTTTCCTTGCCCCCTTTTTATCTTTTCACACTAACTTAGGGTGAAACATGATTACTTATACATAATGCACTTGTAAACGTTTAGACTTGTAAAGCACTTGCAATTCGTACTTTTGTCATGGTTATTTGTGTGAAGTATGTGTTTATATGAGATACATATTTTTGTTTACAATCATTAACTATTGCTAGCCTGGCGACGTCTTTAATCATTGGGCCTGACAAGCCTATTTGGTGCTAAAGTCGATGTAATGCCGACTCTTGATAACGTATGCTTGTTCATCATGGGAACCAAATACACTTAGCCAATCTTTTATACTTATAATCAAGTCGAGGTTTGGTTTTGACGATATGTGTTCTATAACCTTACTTGCTTATGACCTATGACATGAATTGCTACTTGTAACTTTGTCTTATTATGTATAAAACCTTGGAAACTCACCAGCTATTTATAGTTGACCTTTTATTTTTATCATGTTTTAGAAAATCCCTAAGTTTAAAGTGGACTTTTGAAGCTTGCAATGAAACTAGGACTTGGACCTAGTTTAATAATTAAATTGTTATGTTATGTTTTGATTTATGTTTGAACTTATTTCAAGTTTGATACTTATGTTTGTACTTCCTTTTGAAACATATAATTTAAATATTTACATTAATTATAGCGTTATGTGGTTGTGAACAATCTTAACCCTCACATCTCGACGTTTCCGTCGTCAAGGTTGGGGTGTGACACAACTCGTGAGCACAAACAGCACTGGGTAGTCTAAGTACATCAAACATCAATTTTAAGATAAACTGTCAACCGATTGCCCATTACGGTAAAAGTCGGTCCACCAACAATAATTTTTGTTGCTGGTAGAACTCGAACTCACGACCTCCAAGTTGATTACATACTTGGTACTTGTGGTACGTTAATGTTAGAGTAATGGTTTTAGCTATCGAAAATTATAGTTATTGATCATGACTGTTTTTGAAATCATAACATTGGTGGTTCATGCAGTTGGATGTTTGTTTGTTTTTTATGTTAATTTTAGAGTTAATTACATGAATGATCCTTGTGGTTTGGTTAAAATTTTAGATTGTCTTTAAAATTTAAAATTTGAGAATATAGTCCATAATGTTATATTTATTTTTCATCAAGGCCCTCTGCTTTGCTATTTCATTTAGGTGTGATTTGTTTTTTCAAAGATAAAAATTCTACAATCTGCGTACCACATCTACAAATGTTTGTAGAAACCTCTGCGATATAAAAGAAGAAAGATGTTTGGTTTTAACTTCTGTATACTGTTAAAATAAACTTGTGATTGTGTACGGACGGTAGTGGTGGTGATGGTAGACGGTGGGTAGTAGCAAATGGTGAGTGGTGGTGGACGATGATGGAGGCGAACGGTGGGTGGTGGCGGACGGTGGTGGTGTTTAACCCTTAGTAGACCTTAGAAAATCTTAGAAGTAGGTATGTCCAATCTTAACCATAAAGAGCTTGTACAGACGTTTTTTAATAAAACGTATTCGAAAAAACGAACAATCTACAGATAACAATGCCTATGTGTGGTGTGTGCGGCGTAGACAGAAGAGCCTACGAAGACCTTTTTCTGATTTATCAATTGACTATTTTATCTACTAATTATGTTCTATTTTAGTTTAATATTTAATTTTCATTATTAATATTGTTTATTATTTCACAAATTAAAAATGTTTTATATTTTTCTAAATTTATATGTTTGGTTTTTAAATATTTTTTGAACCTGACTTTTAAACTTATTTTTAAAAACTTTTTTATTTTTTAAATATAGTTTTCTAAAAGCATTATCGACTTTCTTGAAAAACATTTTGTTTTTTTATGTAGTTTTTAAAATTGTTCATTTTCTAAACATTATTATTAAAATTGTTTGCTTATTGAATATTCAAAAAAATATTAAAAAAAGACGTTTAAAAATGAATTGTCTTTAATAAGAAATTGAAAAAATAGTGTTTTTTTAATAATGTGGTTTTAAAATGAACTTTAAAAAACTAAACAGTTAAAAAAACATTTAACAACCAAACAGCTTTAAAAATTAAGTTTAGAAAACGAATGGTTTAAAAACATTAAAAAGCGAACATATTAAAAACATGGTTTTAAAAACCTTTTTATTCGTGTATTTAAAACATGTTTTATTAAATAATAAACTTATTAATAATGAAATAATAAAAATAATATAAAAAAATTTTGAAAAAATAAAAATACAAAACTTTCTCTGATAATATTAAAAGCATATTTAAAAGGTAAATTAAATAGATGGTCAATAAAGGTAAAATGTCATTATTATATTTTTTAACATCAGTAACTCTTAACTAACAGAATTAAAGATTAAAAATTAAATAGAAATAAACATTATGAAGCATTTAATTAGTTGTTATCATTGCAGCTTGTATTATAAACTCCAAAAACGCTAGTCATTGTTCAAAACCATAGGATTATAGGAAGCAGGAAGTAGAAAAATTGAAGAAAATTTATTCTTTATTTAAATCTAATTCTTTTAGAGTGTAACCCGCACAAAGAGTCATATACTTATATCAACTAAAATATTGATATACAAAACGATCAAGCACAGTTTTGACGGATTTTGAAACCCGTGTATTAGTTTCAATTGAAATGTAACTATAAATGCAAATACGAGGACTAAATGAATTTCAATGATTGATTAACGAAACTCAATGTTGAGTTGGTCATTTGACTGGTCAAGTTGTTTAGTATATTAATCAGTTGTTGATCGTGTTAAAAAACATACTAGTTGGGCTTCTGTTGATGTTTTAGATTGTTAACTGTTTTTTGAACAATGACTAGCGTTTTTGGAGTTTATTTAGTCGGAAGGTGTGCATAAATCTTCATGACATAATGTATATAATAAAAAGATAATTGAGAACCATGATATTCACCTAGTATTTACGTGGTCGTTGATCCATATGAGAGTTTGTTCGAGGTCTTTTAGGACGAACTAAAGACTTTGATACTGACAAGTAGATGTGAGAAATTAGATTGTTCACAAAAAAACTAAATGACGTATGAATTGTATATAACTTTGAAATCAATGAAGTTCACATTTCGTTATGAGTATTAATATCTTCACAAGTTTTTTTGACCAGCAAACAAAATATACGGATAGAATTAACAAAATACTAGAAATGATATTGAGTTACATGATAAATGAAGAATGATTATAATTATACTGCCCACACCAATCAAGATCATTCAAGTTTCCTTTAGCTTCATAAGTGTACTTGAAAAGCATCTAATTGTATTTGTGACCATAACGAATATTTGTGACCATAACGAAGAAACTAAGGTGGTGTTTGTTTTTTACCAAAACCTCTTCTACACCTCTTCATCTGCGCGCACGCAGACGCGGGAAGAGGTTTTGAGTGCGCAGAGTGTTTGTTTTTTGAAAGACGTTTCATTAAAAAACGTCTGCAGGAGGTCTGCATTGAGAAAATGTGAACTTATGTCTTCTAAAATCTTCTAACATCTTCTCACCTCCCCCACCTCCCCCATCGGCCGCCCCACCTCCCCCCACCGCCGGACCACCGCCGCCCCACCACCCCCACCCGCCGGAGCATCGTCGCCCCACCTCCTCCTACCGGCCGGACCATCGATGCCCCCTCCCTCCACCTGCCCTCGCCTCCCCCCTCCTATAAAAAGATCGATTCGTAAGTCGTAACGGGTGCTGGGACCTAGGTCGGATTTCCTTTACGTCGGGTGGGTGCGACCGTGTGAGCCCATGATCTGTTGTACGACTTTCACACCCTTATTTTTCAGCCCCCATTTTTCAGCCGACACCCCCATTTACCATTCTGCAGATATTAAAAACAAACAGTCTTGTTCTTGTATACTGCAGACGTTTGGTCAACCTCTTCTGCTACAGATGTCTACAGATGTGGTCTGCAGATTGCAAACGTTTTCCTACAGAAAAAACAAACAACACCTAAGATTTTTACATTGTTGATAATAATAACTACTTATATTTCATTATACATTATTTTGTGGAGGATAGGTGCGCATTAACTTCATATACTAAATTACTGCATTGTTACTTTCACTCAACTTTGATTTTTAATTATAAAATAAATGTAACTATGAATGAGAAATATACACACAATACAAGTAATACTTTTATAATCTTTTATTATAATTTTGTTGGGTGAAAAAGAAAGCAATATACAACACAAAACAAATAGTGTACAAAATTTACAGGTGAGAATGTGAGATTGGATATAGCGGAAGGATGTTATTTGTGCGAAAAGGTAGCCCGTGATAGATGAGGGGGCTTATGAAAGGGGGATAAGAGATGAGGGGGTGTGCTCGTATGAACTAAGAAGTAGAGGGAGAGACTATGGGGGTTTTGTTTTTTCTAAGAAGTGTTTTCTGACCTCTTTTGTCTACGCTGCGCATACCACGCGCAGACGTTAGACTCTGCGGATTATTTGTTTTTTGGAAGACGTTTCATTAAAAAACATCTTCCTAACGTCAGCGTGGAGAAGACATGGACCTACCACTTCTAAGGTCTTATAACCTCTTTTAAAGTTTTCAATACATTCCTACCTCCCCCACTGGCCGCCCCACTTCCCTCACACCGGCCGGACCATCGCCGCCCCACCTTCTGTCACACCTTGACCGACGGCGGAATCATCGGGGCGGACTAATGTGAAACGATTGTTCATAGCACATGGAACTAGTTAAGTTGAAATAATGTTAAATATCATTATTCATTGAACATTATAAGACAAATAAGTCCATACAATACAAAAGCCTCAAACAAATAAATAACATATTTAGTTAATCTAGGTCCAAGTCTTATATGAGCACGAAGAGAATCCACAAGTAGTAAACTTAAAACATGTTAAAAATAAAGGGTCAACTATAAAGTTGGTGATTTCCCATGGTTTAAACACACGCATATATGTATATATATATATATATAAGGGTTACAAGTAGCAATTCATGTCAATGGTTACGAGTTAACAAGCTTATAGAACATATACAGTTACAACCAAACCTTGACTTGATTACAAGTATAAAAGATTGGCTAAGTGTACTTGGTTCCCATGATGAACAAGCATACGTCATCAGGAGTCGGCAATACATCAACTTTAGCACCAAATAGGCTTGTCAGGCCCAAAGATCTAAGACGTCGCCATGCTAGCAATAGTTAATGATTGTAAACAAAATATGTATCACATATAAGACTTACAATAACATAAATAACCATGACAAAAAGTAAAGATGAATTGCTTGTGCATTTACAAGTATCAAGATGTTTACAAGTGTAAGTTTATAAGGTTAACATGTTTCACCCCAAAAGGTGTAAAATAAAGTAAAAAGGGGGCATTGAGAACTCACAAGTATAGTGATGGTTGTAGAGTACATAAGAAAGCTTGGATGTCAAGAGTCAAATGTGATGTCCTAAATGATAAAAAAATAATTTGATATTGGAATTCATTACAAGAAGTTAGGATATTTAGAGAATGCTAAAAAGCAAAAGGTAGATTGAGAAAGGATTATTGCATCAATTTTTAGATTCTGGACAGAATGTTTGGTATGTGTTTGAATAGGTTTTAAAAACAGAAAACGGTTTCATAAGATTATAAAAATTTATACTTAACTAGTTCAAAGTCTCCCGGACAACTTCATTCAGAAACAATTTTATGAAAAGATCTTTAAATAGGTCAAACAAACAGCACAAGACAGAAGGTGCTGAAATGCGCACATATCTTGTGAATGCTATTGTTGAGTCGTCCGATTGAGTTTGAAGACGTGTAAACTGTCGTTGAAAAGGTAATTCGATGAAATTAATATTGGAGTCTAATTTTACTCAAATTTAGTTTGTTATGATCAAGTTATCGTCGGTTGAAGTAAGATTATATTCTGCCAGAATTGTAGTAAGACACTTATGTGCACTTTTAAAAGCATGAAACGGGTTAGAACATTTTATTATGTCGATATATGATATATTAGACTTCATTTGAGTTATATAAAAATATTCCAAGACTTCAACATAGACATCAACTAGGGAAATAATCTTGTGAAATAACCGAATGCGGCGGCATAGCCGTCCATATGCAAACGGGATTCCTTGTTTACATTAGTGTGTTGTTAGCTTAATTTAAGAATGTTAGTGATTGTTATAAGATTAGTGAACATTGGAAGGTTAATAATCAAATGATAATGATTAAAATCAAAAGAGATTTGGTAGAAGAAAGAATAAAAGTAAGAACATGAGCATAATTTGATGTTAGTAGTATTGAAATAATATAGAAATGCTTAATAAAAATCAATATAAGATTACCTTAGTCTTAGAAACTTCTTGAGATTACTTGCAAAAGAAAATTCTTGAATTTGATCAAAACCAAAGAATGAGAAAGGTTTATTAGAGAGATTTTTAGAGAATGAGCAATGAAAAGTAAAGCCTAAGCCTTGTTTTTATACTTGAAGTTAGGAGGAGGTTATAAATGGTGTTTTATAAGTCTTTTAAAAGGGGGTTATGATTGGAATTTGAAATAAATATAAAATTAAATAATTTAAATAAATAAAATAATAATTATAATTTAAAATTTAAATTCTTGAAGACTCTAATTTTAACAACTTTTTTATAAAATATTTATAGACTTTATAAAACCAATTTGAATAATCAATCAAATTATTTATTTGTTAATCTTTATGACTTTTATAAAACTTGTAAACTTTATAATTTGATTATATATTTTCAGTATTTAAAATTCATAATTACTAATAAAACTTTATAAGTTTATTAAAAATCATTTTATAACTTTTAAGTTTTAATAAGTCTTTTTCATTTAGTTATTTGTTATAACATGATTAATAAACTTTATAATTTTATGAAAAAGAATTATTTATAAATCAATAAGTTGATTACATATTTAATGTATTTGATCAATTTATTAATTAAATTAATAATGGAAGCTCAAAATGAGTTCGGCTTTGGGTTTTAACTTGGAAAAATGGCGGATGTTACACCTTTCCACATCGGCCGGACCACCACCGAACCCCTCCCCCACATGCACCCTGCCTCCCCCTTCTCCCACACGCGTCCGCCTCCCCACTCCCCCACCTGCGCCCGCCAACCGCCTCCCCCTCTCCCCACCTACGCCCGCCTCTCCATCCCCCCACTTGCGCCCGCCGGCCCCTCCCCCCAAGGATCTATTTGTGTGCTAATGTAGTGGAGGTTTTGTTTTGTATAGCCTACTGTTTGTGCTTAATGTTTGTAAGAATATAGGAATTATAGGAATTGTTAGTAACAATTTAAAGCAGGATGTGTTCAGATGTGCAATTAAAGGTAAAGTTAGAAGCTAGGCAAAAATGATTATAATTATAATTTTCTAGAATTATCAGGATAATAATAACCATGAAAGTTGGATAATAAGTGTGTTGTGAACAATTTCATGCATATAGCCATGAGATGCATTAATCTTTGTTTTAGCATTCTGAAATTTGAGTTGGTTGTGAAATTATTTTAGCACTCTATAGATGTTAAACAACACATAGTTTTTTGTTTCAGACTGCAGACATTTGGTCCACCTCTTCTGCTATAATGTTTGCAGATGTGGTTTACAGACTGTAGACATTTTCTTGCAGAAAAAACAAAAATACCTAAGATAAATACACCCTTACTCACTCAAAATGAATATGATGTCGTCATCATACGTAGTTTTTGATGTTATTCATACTAAAATTCTTTTAATAATTATAACAAAACAACAACTAAATAAAACATAACGGTAAATGATATATTAATATGTATTGGTTGAACTTGGCCTCAAACCATAAGACCATTCGTAGTGGGGCGGGATAAGGGTGCCACCTAAGCCTATCATGCTTAGAATACCGCCACCTAAGTGTGAATGCTTAAACGTGAACACTATCATGAATGTAAATGATAGCGGTCCTTTTTATTTATTTTTCCAACCAACCAAAATACTATACATCGTATTATCTTTTTAAACTAAACCTCGTATTCTTACGCACATCATTACACGTTCTTCACAACGATCAAATCATTATTTATATACACGTACGTTGATTATATTTTTTTTGTTATTTTCACACACCCCTCCCGTTGATATATATCAATAGAGATTGAAAATGAGCAATGAAAAATAATTTAATATTGCTTGACTTTAATATACCTATCGTTATAAATATGGTAGGAGAGAATTCGTTTGGGCTTGTTCTACTGAAAGATTTATGGAAATGTATGTGGAGTATTTTTAAAGAATTATTAAAAAACAATAAATTGAAAATTGAATATATATAAATATATATAATCTAAGCTTGTTTTATATTTTGATTTGTATTTGCGACGATTGTTATTTACATTAAAATATGATCTACGTTTCGATTTGTATTTTGTTTGGAGACGCGTAACATGTAATTTGTTTTCATTTAACGGCATAAATTTGAAAAACTCTATGTTCATCGAAGTCTTCATAATATACCCGGGTTTGGTGGTTCGGATCCGGGTAAAGTGTGGTCACCGGGTCGAATCCGGGCCAACCCGAATGAATAAAAAAGTAGAAAGTTGTGGTTTCTGCCACCGGTTTAAGACAGAAGAGAGAGAAAGAGAAAGAAGAGAGAGAGAGAAACAACGAGAGAGAGAACAACGCAAAGACGGAAACGACGAACGAAATTTCGAAGTTGCAAAACCTAATCGATCCACAAACACCACCACAAGATCCTCTTACAAAACCCTAACGATCCATCACATCGCTCTTTTCGCCCCTCGCTTTCCCCCATTTCGATTCAACCCTAACGCTGGTAAGTCAATCGCTCTGTTTCCGCGTTTTTCCGGCTTTTGAATCGTGTTTTTTTGTGCTTTTGTGTGAATTGGGGATTACTTTGATGGTGTGCGTGTGTTTGAGTGGTTAATTGTGGAGTTTTGTGTTGTGATGGTGGAAATGTTGGAAATTGGTTCGTTTTGGATGTGGATGTGGGTAATTGGTGTGAGAAATGGTTGAAGCGTGGTTTGTTTGATGAATTTGGGGGTGTTTTGACCTCCGTGAAGGGGAATTTGTGTTTCGATGGAAGATGTTGAGATTTGGAGGAATAGAGCGTTTAACCTAGGAGATAGAATGTTAAATTTGTCATGTCTGTTAGTTAATTTGCCCTGTTGAGAATCTAAGAGGTGCAATATGAAATTCATTTTGACATTTTTTGAAGTGCTGTTATTAGCTTTTAATGATATGTGTTGTTCTTGTTATTTGGAAATTGATGGGTTGTTTAATCGTGTTAGGCTTTGTTAAATCAATCCGGCATTCGAGTTGCTAATGGTATGTTTTTGGGTAATGACTGCTAGTTCTTCAACTTGTTTTTAAATTTAGACCACAATCTTTAGAGTTTAACCAACAGTGCTAAGCTTTAAATGTCATCATTTTGTTAACCAGCCTTTTGTATACTAGCATTAGACCGACTGCTTGAAGAGAGAAATCTTGATGGCTAAGACTTGCTTGCATTTTTATTAGACTATGTTGCTTTCCTGCTATGTGTCATATGTGAATTTGATTTTTATTAGTTTCATTGTTGTTCCATCTTTGGATCATAGAATGTTGTGTTTGTTGTGTGGATTAGTATGCTGCTTTTAACTCTTTCACTTACGGCTAATATAATGATTACTGGGTGTTTTGTGTATTTTGTAAGATTCAATATCATTGTTACAGTAAAGATTTAAGGGCTTTGTACCTGCTTTATGATATTTGAGTTATTTTAGTTTCTAAAATCACACGTTTTGGGGCTCCAACAACCTTTAAAAATCTTATACAACTTCATGGGAACGCCACAAAACTGGATCTGGCACCTTTTTAACAAAATTTTTAATTTGTAACATGACTTGAACACTGATACTTTAAAACTTTCTCAAGCAAGCTTCATTCTGCTATCAAACCAGGAATCTAGATCTTTCTTTTTGAAATTTGAAAGGTTCTTCAGTTGTGTTTATAAACGTACCATATATTCATTGTTGATATGCATTTGTCCATTGATTCATACATACATGTAATTATTAGACATGTGTTCTGAACTAGTGTTCTGTTTGGCTGAAAAGTGTCTACTGTTTAAAGGATTGCTATTTTTGTTCTGCTCCTCATCAAACAAATTTTCGTGTAGCATCTATGTATCACTGCAGATATTATCTTTCTGCTAAATTACATGAACAGAGTACGCACATAGGAGAACTGTTGGCCAGATAATACGCATTCACAAAGTTTTATTTCTTCATTTTATTTATATTATCTTTGATGAATAATCGTGAGATCCTAGCATATATGCATGCTTTAAGTAACCAGTGTGGTCAAGGTGATCGTGATCTAAGAGTAGCAACTCTGTACAATGATGGAAAACGTCATTAAACTGGTAGTATAAGGGTACAGCCATTAAAATTTCATCTGCCTATGCGAATTACCAATTGCATAAGACTGATATACAGGAAAGTTTACATAAATTAGTATGTTGCATAATATGCCTTCTCTTAGTGAGTCTTGGTGGTTTATGTCCTTACGTGGTTAGATCTTCTAGCATTACATCAGTTACATTTTACATCAATCTAAACATCTTAATCATCTAGTTTTTGTTTTTTACTGTCATTAGAATTTCCATTATGAATTTACTAAATGTTTTTCTGACCTTTTATGGTTATTTAACAAACAAAGTTCCTTGATATTATAGAAAGCTGGAACTTACAATGTCTCCTGCATCCAAGTCAAAGTCAAAGGACAAAAGGGCTGCTGGCAAGGATCCGCAAAAGTCTGCAACCAAACCCACATCCAATGGCAATGCAAGTGTACCTGGTAGTGGTTACAATCCACTTCTAGGAACTTTTCATACACTTGATACTACACCTGTGTCAACTGCTCCACCTATTCACATAAATGGTCGTGCTCGTAATTTTGATGATACAGAAGACCATAATGGGAACTCGGTTATGGGGATTGGGTATGATTCATTATCCAACAATGGGAGTTGGTCAGGTGAATCTGAAGATCACAAAGACAAAGTATCTCAAGTATCCACTCGCAATGACACAATCCCAGGGGTTGATAATGATAAACGTGAAAAAATTCGTCAAAAAAACGAAAAAAAACATCAACGCCAAAAAGAAAGACGGGCTCAAGAACTTCATGAAAAATGTAGCGGTTATCTAATGTCAAGAAAGCTAGAATCACTTGCTCAACAGCTTGTGGCAATGGGATTTTCTTCAGAACGTGCAACAATGGCTCTTATATTAAACGAAGGTAGAGTTGAACAATCTGTTGCATGGTTGTTTGAAGGCGGTGAAGATTCAAACAACCACCTGGAGCATAATAACATTGATGGTGGCGGTAATCTGAAAATTGACATATCAGAGGAGCTTGCTCAAATTACTGAAATGGAAATAAAGTTTAAATGCTCAAAACAGGAGATAGAACGTGCTATTGTTGCTTGTGAAGGTGATATTGACCAGGCGGTAGAAACGTTAAAAGCTCAAAAACAGGAACAACCTCCTGCCGCAACGCCAAAGCATGAAGAAACTGGTGTTTTTCCAACTCTTAGTAATGGTAAGGTTTCATCAACCTCAAGAACAGTATCAAAAGCTATACCTATACAACAGAAAACTGATGAAAAGGATTTAAATTACAATTACACAAAATCAGCTGGTACGGTAGGGCCCACAACAACAGACCCTGGGATCAAAAGCTTGCAGTTGCTAAAAAAAGTTCCACCGAATTCTGATTGGACAAAACAGCAACAAGTTGGTACTCCATCTGTAGAGAAGAGGTGGCCCGTGGCAGTAAGTGGGTCAAATTCAAACCCTTCTGTTTCTTATTCTTTACCTAATCCCTTACAAGTGGCTTCAGCACCAGCTAGAACCGAGGCCCGATATACAAATATTGCAACTGAGTTAAAGAATCTTCAGTTAGGGTCTGTTCGGGAACCAGTTATTGTGATGCAGCGGCCCAAATCAAAGAACATATCTGCAAGTGTAAGCTCGTCCTCGTCTGACTGGCATCCGAATAGTGTTGATCCTGTAATGAATATGAATATGAATATGAATGTGAATTCAAATGGGTTTTCACACAGGCCTACTACCACAAGAAGCTTTAATAGTTCAAGCTTCGGGGGTACGGTTAATAATTCCCAGTTGTATGACCAGTTCCATTATCAGCAACAACAGCATCAGCCACTTCCTCAGCAGCAGTATGCATCAAGCAGCACCCCATTTGACCATTTTAGTCACCAGGGTTCCATGAACCATTTCAACAACGGTGGTATGTGGAATAGAACAGTGGGTGCCGCCACCACTCCTACCCTAGCAGCCGCTTCTTCTCTCGGGCTTTTCTCCGGTTGGGCTCAAACACATCATCCGGGCCATCATCTCCTGTAGACTGGAATGCATGTGACACGTTGCAGTTTGATTACACAAACATAGACTGGAGTCTAGACAGGCTTCATGTTCCACCTAGCAGTCCATCAAGGCCCAACGGTATGTGGATGGTTCAGGACGGGGTGGTGGTAAGACTGCCACGAGACCGCCAGCGGGTGCTCTATCGAACGGCAATAACGGACTTTCTATCGGTTTGCATTCAGACGGGGTAGGGGCAGTGGGTCCCGAAGCATCTACAGGTGGTTCTCGTGAATGGGCTTCTCCGTTTGAAGAGAAAGAGTTGTTCAGTTTCCCCAGACAGTTTGTTTCTTCTCCTTCTCTTTAGTGAAGGAAGAAAAACATGAACACATAATAAGATGATAGGGGATGAAAAAACAATAAAAACAGAACTTTAAAAACATATGTTGTTGGGATTTAATGTTTTTCTTGTTTTTTTAAAATCTGCCTTATGCCTTGCCTCTTGTTTATGTTTTGCTTTTGACTTTGATATTGGTAGGGAAAGAGTAGTCATCCATTTTCGGTAGCCGGAGTTTCTAAACCTAGAGCAAACACTGCTATAGTGTTGTGCGTCATGCAGCAAAGGTTGTACAGATCTCGGCTATGGAAATGGGCTGATCCTTTCTCTCTTCGGGTAGACCTTTCGTGGGAAAACCTGTCAAATTTGAAGATAATGATTTAAATAGCAGACTGTAGGAGATTGTGAACATTATGAAAACTGAAAGAATATCATTGCACTCCATAGTATTGGGTCAACCACCTTAAGGGTTGACTTGATGAAGTACGAAATTATGAATTATTGTTCGGGTGAGGGCCTGGCCAAAGGGGCTGGCTAGACTCGAACGACTGTAGTATAGTGGCTCGGTCATGGTCGTGGTCGTGGTCTAGAAGTAGTTTGTAAACGTGTTATAAAGCCTAGTTTGATTCCAAAAGGAGCATTTTGCATTAAAACTAAAAAATAGGGGTGGATAAAGAGGTATCACATGTTACAAAAAGCCGAGCCTGTATCTTGAATATGGAATATTAAGAGAATACAAAGAAAAACGCGTGTAGCGCAATGATACAAAGAAAAACCCATATGTTGGAATGGTGTCCCTTTTACATTTACATGTGATTGAAGGTAGTAGATTTAACGCCTTCTCAGTTAGCTTAAATAAATAAAAAAAAAAGGATAAAGTGGTATATTGATTCGTTTTAATAAATTAATCACAAGCATTATTCCATAACCATTGAATGATTTTGACAGCCATAACTAGGTTTCGGAAGCCAATTTTCATTTAGTTTTAACCGGAACTAGATTCTTTTTTACCAAAATTCTCATATAAATAATCATTTTGACCATTTTTCTAAAGCTTAATCATTTCATCGAATTTAAAATATCACACATGTACCCAAAAATCTTAACCCCATAAACCACATCACATGTTAGCTCCCCATCTCGATTGAGAATATCAAGCTTTCCTAATATCAAATTTAGGGCTAAGAAAGATAGCTTGGTCCGGTTAAACTAGTGTCGATCTTCTTGTTTATTTTCTATTTAATAATCATGTTTTTTTGCTAGCTTCTTTTGTTGGTGTATCTTTGTGTGTCATTTTATTACTGTCATTCCAAAAATAAATATTACATTGAGTTTTTATTTATTGAATGTCAGATACATATGAAGATTGTCACGCTCCACCCAATCAATTCATATAGACTTAGCAGAGGCATTACATTTCAACTTTTTCTACTAGTCATTTGCCAAATGTCACCTCCTCGGCTCCACATTAGCTGAAATCGCATTGGCTTAATTAACAGGCGTCAATGAACGATTTTTACAACACTGTCGTTAACTATGTTTATACTAATGTTCAATGGAGATTGTGGATGGCCGGTTTATCCAATCAAGCCATATTAGTACTAGTTGAGATAGAGGGTGGTTAACATTTACCCTTTCGATAGCTATTCGTAAATCCTTCTACCTGGATTTTGCAACATAATACTACTACTCAAGTTGGATTAGTTTTCTTTGTGTTTTACAAATTTTATTTGATGATGCCTTCAACATCTCTATACTACTTTTCATGAGTTAAAGTATTGTATACCACTTGTACCTTATGGATTTAAAGATGTTACAACACTATTCATCTAAGTTTTTAATGTAAAGAGTATACAATCCTTTTTGTGGATGCTTGTATCTCTTTATCATTTAAATGTCTCAGTATCTTATATTAATTTTATGCTCTTTCTTAAATAGGTTCAATTAAATGATTACAAATTTGTTTAAGTTAGTTCAAGAAACACTAACCCACATTACACTTAACAACAATCACCACAAAGAATAAGAATTTATTGTAATGTAAAAGTGTAAAACAGTAAAAGGTTCAATATGTTGTCAATTAGATAGAAGAAAATGTATGTGTCATATTTGTATGAAAGAATCTTTATACTTTTACTTGATTAATGCAGCTAAAGCTTTGGAACTATTTCTTCAGAATATTTCTGATTGAACATATGAAATCACTCTTCAAAGGGTGTAAAGACTTTGATTCTATGCACCTGTAAGTACGCCATACTTGATCCCCCGTTAAGTTGTCATCGTCGTAATCTTTCTCCTCATTTCATCTAAATTTGTTATTAACTTTCAGAAAGCAATGTGTTTAGAGCTTTAATGTGTTAGGTACAATTTTATACTTTCATCATCATATCAGCATTTTTGTCCAGGCTTAATTACTACTATAAATCATCAATAATCGCCAAACATTCACGCGATCTTGTCCCAAACTTATCATTAGTTTTAGTGATCATTTGGACAAAAGAATGTAATCGATATGATTTTGAAAACTCTAGATAACCTTTTTCTATGCATATTAACTGAGAAAAGTATAGTATGAATTACAACTACATATCTGTCTACATGTCTTGCATGTTTCTACATACATTTCGGTAACACATGTACGTAATTACACTCTCCCGTGAGTCCCACCTGGGGTATCTATCTCTTAGTTAGAAAAATTTAAACTTGAGGTGGCAAAATGAGCGGATCAAATAGACTGTACAGATCAATACATTTCTCCCAAGTTTCTTATATTCTTATACTCTCCATTAGACTCGTTAAAAATAATTGTTTGAACTTCCATCATTTAGTTGTGATAGACCAGAAATTAATCCTGATTTCACCAATGAACAAACACCAAAAACCAACTCTTGATTAATCAGTTGAAGAGACTGAAGATGTGGTCAAAATTAGGAACTTTGACCTCAACTTATAGTTGGATGAAAATGGAGAAAATGGCAGTTGACCCGGTCAAACTTGCTAACTTAAACATCAGGGTAGATGAAGATGAAGAAGATTATGATGAAGAATGATGAATAGTGTTTCAGGATGGAAGTCAAACAAGGTGAAAATGAAAATTTGATAGTGGCAACTTATATGTTGTTTGATTGTGTTGCAATTGCAAATGTAAATCCTAGGTGGAAGATTTCTTTGATTCTTAAGATTTAAGGGTAAATGCAAGGAATATCAACTAACTTTAGTTTAATCACACATAAAAGTATTTAACTTAATCATGATCAACTGTTCTCAAAACCAGACCAGCCATCTGATTGGAAGACTTAACCGTTTACATATGTAACTGGTCTGGTTTAATACTCTTGATTTAAACCGGTAGTAAAACATGACCATTTTCTTATCAACACCAGGTTCAACCCGAACTAAGTTAGATAAAAATTAATTTGACCATCTTTGACCCATGCCGAACTGGTTTGAACCCATAACCTGATTTGTGCACCTTACTCTTTGAGTCGGATTGTCGGACCCAACCGGATAAAAAATCCTATGTTTATCCTTCTAAAATATCATATCTTATCTGTTATTTCTGCCTTTTCATTTTGGTTCATTTTTTATTTGTTAACATTACAACTTTACACTAATAAATAAGATATTTTGTTTTAAAATAGTTGTACGTATAAATTTTGAATTATTTATGATTTGTGGTTTGATCAATCTGTTGACAAGACGACCAGTTTAATAGTCGATCAATTGCGTTGAGGCGGGTCTTTGCCTTGGTTATAAAATTTGCTTGCTTAAGCTATTTATATTTTGATTTGGAGGGAAAAAGACTATAAAATTCGTGTTTATATTTTTGATATGTTTTCTAATATACATACCAAAGGACATTAACTTGTACAATGTTACAAGAAATGCTTATTATTAACCTAAAATATTTGTTGTCGTTTGAGTTTCACTTGTGGAAGCTGTCTCATATGGCATTCTCACCCTGCATCATGAAATACACAATTTGATCAAAACAATATGGTGCTTCTAACATTAGTAAGTCATCAAAACTATCTTAAACACAATGGCATGAATTACAACTTAACATTCTCTGTGTTAAGAAATGTGAAAGATAATTAAGAACTTTAGTTGTAAAACAAATTACAAATCTAGTTTTTCTTATGAACATGTTATGCCTACATAACAAGAACATACCTAGCGGAATCACATTCAAATAATAAGGTTTAGGGACAATAAGATCACGACAAACCTCACCTTTATCTTATTAATAAAGAGTCTGTTAAGAGAGAGATCTATAGCCATGGGAAAAAAGAAGTTAATATAATAATTTGAAAACGTTAAGTCATGTAATATAGTTTTGAAAGATAATGAATATATATTAGTTACATATTTGTGTTTCTAATGGCTATAAAGATACAATACGATCTTAAAGGGTTATAAAGACATAGCGCGTTTTCAAAAATAACTAGACTTGTACTTTTTGTACACATATAAATATGATTATCTTTATTATTATAGTTATAAACGATAATTGACGACTAATATATATTAACTTCATCCCTAAGTTTTTTTCCGCTTCTCATACAAGTTATTGTATCTTATATCTTATACTATTATATACACATATCAATAATACAAACATCTTTTCCTCAGCCTATATCATATCTCTCATGTTGTATTATTGTTACACTAGTTAATTTCACAACAACATTATTATTATTATATTATTATTATTATTAGTATTATTATATATCTTCAAAAGATGATTAATTACCATGTGGAAGTTAAGGTGAGGTTGCAGCTTC
The DNA here is from genome assembly GCA_025506515.1 of Flaveria trinervia. Lineage (NCBI taxonomy): Eukaryota > Viridiplantae > Streptophyta > Magnoliopsida > Asterales > Asteraceae > Flaveria > Flaveria trinervia. The sequence continues at coordinate 2,886,404 of CM046454.1, read as the reverse complement.
AAACAAGTTTAAATTCCTGCAACTCCTTGAAATTCTCCCATGGCTTAACCCACACTTTGGCTTCATAAGTCTTCTTCTCACCACCATCATTTGCTTCCAGTGTGATATAATACATGGTACCTTGTACCACCTGCTGCTTTGTTTCTACTACTTTCACAAATTCCACAGTTGCATTCTACATAATTAAACATCTATCATTAGTATCAATTTATTATTTCTACATAATTGTTCTTCAATATTGAAACATATACATATGTTAAATATTGAAGGTGTCCAAGGGCCAAAACTAATTTAAAGTGAGGTGTGACAAAAACCGTATAAACACATGTATCTGGCTTTTAAATGTGATATATAATTCAGTTATAAATAGTTTCTCTTTCCATCTCACAGTGTGACTACAAAACGCTATGTATAACAAATAAGTGTGTCTTAAACTCATGATTCTTTATTCAAAATTGTCTGTATTAATAAATATAATAGTCCATAACTAGTTTGCCATCAAAATTAGGGCTGACAAATCGTGTCTTATCCTGTCTAACAGGTTACAGACGACGCGATTAACACAAGTATCAAACATGAAAACGATATTTTTAACACTTAGATTTGGTGGTTTGAGTATGACAGCTATGTGTTTTAGGTATCAAGAAAAAGAAATAATAAATTCAAAACTTCTAATTTTAATTATTTTTAAAAAGTAAAAAATCATAGTACATTTTTTTTGCTAAACAGATTTTATTGTGTTTAAACAGATAACCATTTTGCCAGCCCTAATCAAAATGTCTCAAATGTCAACAAAAAATCGATCAAATTAAAAGTTATGGCTTTCTTTGTGAAGGAATATATAATAGTAGCACTTTTGCTTAGAAATTTAAAGCGCACAATTATATATTTTATATGTTATTATTTTGTAATAGTATACATCGACTTTTAGTGTCGTCGGCTATAAAGTTTTTAGTTTTTCGTCCTAGATGAAAGAGAAGAGTTGTTAAATAATAAAAAGAAAACAAAAACAACAAGGTGATCCTAGTTGAAGGAGAAGGGTTGCTAGATAAATTTTATTAAAAAAACATTAACTTAAATTTTATATTTATATAAAAAACTATTACATTCTTTCCATCATAATTGGGCGATTTAAGATGAAAGAGATGTAAACCAATCGCATACAAGCAATCTGAAGATCATCCTACATGTACAAATACTTAAAATCGTAATGTAAATGGTCTCATCAACTAAATGGTTATGGATTTAAATTTCACAATATTTGGTAATTATATTTTAGATAATAGGAACCGCTGTTAAAAACACATAAAACTATAACAAAATGCGATCACTAATCGAGTACAAAGCATAGAAACATGACAACAACAATTTATAAACATAGATTTTCAATCAAGAGAATCAAGGGTTGATCATATGAAAACAATACATACATACATACCTCCTTCTTGTTGTGTTCATCGACGGCGAATCGCGCAAGGCCATCGATGTCGACACTGTTATCGACGCCTTCGGTAACTCCTCCACAAGCTGCCATTTTTGTTTTGGATGGAAATTAAACATACGGCTCCAACATCTTAACGAGGCAGAAGGGAGACAGAATTAGCGAGACCAAAGGAGAAGTTAACAAGTGGTTGGGGTGATTATTTGAACCATTAATTTGATTGGTCAGAAAGATGTTAATACCCATAATTTATTGTGATTTTTTAATCAGTTTTAATGAGATTTTTAGCACAAATCATTGACTAGTTATGGTTTAAGAAAGATGGTGTATATAACTCTAATGATTTCATTTTCCCTGATAATTTGTTTTGTAACTTGTATACTAGCTACATTTTGCTATCTCAATAATCCACCCAAATACGTATATATAAATAGCGGAAGGTACGAAGTGCACACTAATTAAAGATTTATTGTAATTCTAGGTGATTTATTCTTAGGAGTGAAATCCCTAAATAATATGGGTTCCAAGGCCCCCTTAGCGAGGGTTCAGGGGCATCATCCATTTGCTACGACTAGTGTTTCTCAAATATTACATAACATGTGTATATATGTGATATATAGACTAATTAAGGTTAACAGTTTAATAAATAATAACCAACAAACATAATCATAAGTCCATGTCCAAAGACTTTACAAACCCAATATTATATTAGTATATTTATATGCGTTTCAATTGACAACTTTAATTTGCATCCACTATTTTTTATGCGTGATTTTTAAAGGTGAAGATGTAAAAAAACTTATATGATATGAATACCAACCGGATAATAACTAATGATTTATATATCATAAATGTCCTGATATCTAGACACAAATCCATTATAAATCAATAACCCTAGATTCTATACGGGTCATATAATTTTATACACGTTTTGGGAGGGGAGGGGTAACCCCTCTGAGTTTCCCCTCGCATTTGTGTATAGGCTTATAATAGCCCTCTTACAATACCCGTGAATTTTCCTTGTTTTTATGTCATCGAGCCCATTCACCTCGTATAAGGCCATGCGAGCGTATAAAATTTGTCGATTTATAAGGTGATCGAGTTTCTAATATTAGAGCATTCACAACTCGTTTCTTATTTTTATGTGAGTGAGTATCTTATATTATAGGGGATGATTTTGAGTGGAGAATAAAGAAAATTTATGAAAATTGTACCGTGATTACTCAAATATATAAAATTACGGTACGATCTCCATAAATTTTTAATATTTTTAAAAGTGTTTGTGAGTGAATAATAGAAAAAATGTAATGATAAAAATATGAAAAAAATATTATTTAATTAAAAATAAGCAGAGAAAAATAAAAAATTTTAGTGTAATTATAAGAATTGAGATTGAGGATGAATCGTGCTCTTAGAACCCTATTTTTATAATATAAATAAAATTAAGAAACTTATTAAAATATTTGCCAAACGGTAAAATTAATATCTTCTTGTGTTTTAACATAAAAGGTGAAAAGAAGACGCGTGTGGATTGAGAATATTACCGTTGAAATCCAAAAGTGCATCACATACATCCAACGGTCAATATTCAAAATTGAAATGTTTGACCGTTTATAAAGGTGAGGCGCCTTACCAGTTATCGTTACTCTTCATCACCGATTAAAACCCTAGAAAACAAAATCTCATTCATCAAACCCTAACATCGATCACTATACAAAATTGGCATCATCACACGGCATTTGAAGATCGAATCGGATCACAGTGGCGGACCATAACCCGGAAGAAGGGGAGGCGAACAACGGCCGTCTCCATTCGTTTTTCTCGTCGATTTTGACGAGTATCGGAGGTGTTTTCGGTCATACGCAAGAACAAGAGGGTGATATGGCGTCCAATGAGTCTGTTGTTCCGGTTCAACAGCCGATTAGAGGTTTGTTGTTTTGAGTTTTGATTGTTGGTTAGGTTTTGAGAATTTGGGTTTTTGAGATCTATCGTTTTAGTATGAGTAAATTGGTTTTTAGGCGTGGGTTGTGGTGAATCTTATCGTCTAATTAATAACTGATATCATGATGAAAGTGTTGGGAAGATGATTGTTCTTGAGTTGATGATTCCTCTGTTAAAAATGACATTTAGGGTTTTAAAAACTCATGATTTTTAAGGTTTTTATCTTCTGTAACAATGGGGATTATAGTGAATCTGATTGTGTAATTAACAATAAGGATTTGATCTTGAAACGTTTTTTTGTTTAGAAAGATGATTGTTCTTGAGTTGATGATTCCTCTGTGAAAAATCGAGATTTAGGGTTTTCTAAATCATGATCTTTAACGTTCGTGTCTTATGTAAAAATGGGTTTTAGTAATAAATTCGAAAATCCCTTTATGTTTTTGCGTTAGATTTCATCTTTCTCTCTTGATTTCTTGACAGAGTATGATTTTTATGTAACAGATGTGAAGCAGAATAATGATGGACAACTTGAACGAAGGAATCGTCGAGCCCTTGTAGATATAGGCAATCTTGCTCCCACAGTCGTTGAAATCGGAAAGCCTACTCAGATATCGCGCCCCATTACAAGGTTATAACACCCCCCCTCTCTTCTGATTATCACCTGTTAGCATATTTCTTTGATCTTGACTCGATTTTGATACGACTTTGGCCAGAAATTTTCGTGCCCAATTGGGAGAAAATGCACAAGGAGCAGCTGATAAGAATGTTAAGGTACATGTGCAGAAATTTTTATCAGATGCATGAATTAATGAGTTTTGTATCAATAGAGGTTTTATGTGGTCTAACAAATGCAGTTTTTTTGTGTTATGTTTAAACTGCAGATGCATAAACCACAACCAGAACCTAACAATGGAGAATTACCGCTGAAAGCCCATGAAGAAACCCCAAGAAGAAGACCAAAAAAGCCTTCAAAGTCACTAACAACTGTGCTCACTGCACGTAGTAAAGTTAGTTTCCTCATTGAAACTTTGATATACATGATCTTTATTTTGATTCTTCCATGCCCATATACCAAATTTGAATCTTTCTTCAGGCTGCTTGTGGGATCACAACAAAACCTAAAGATCCTGTGGTTAACATAGACGAATCCGACATCAACAACGAGCTAGCAGAAGTTGAATATGTTGAAGACATTTACAAGTTCTACAAGCTCTCAGAAACCGAAGGCGGGTTACAGGATTACATGAGTTCACAGCCTGATCTCAATGCTAAAATGAGAGCTATTTTGATAGATTGGTTGATTGAAGTTCACCGGAAGTTTGAACTGATGCCAGAGAGCCTTTATCTCACCATCAATATAGTTGACAGGTATCTTTCAGTGAAAAGAGTTCCCCGGAGAGAACTTCAATTGGTTGGCATCAGTGCAATGCTCATTGCCTGCAAATATGAAGAAATCTGGCCACCAGAAGTCACTGATTTGATCGCGATTTCGGACAACGCGTACCCAAGAGAGCAGATTCTGAACATGGAGAAAGCCATTCTTGGTCAATTGGGTTGGTATTTAACGGTCCCAACACCATATGTGTTCCTTACTCGGTACACAAAAGCTTCACTTCCATTCGATAACGAGGTACATTATGCAAAAAACAACATATTCACATGCTTTATAAAAAGAATCAAGGCTGAAACTTAAGTTCTATTTGTGGAATGTAGATGGAGAATATGGTGTCCTTCTTGTCTGAACTTGGTCTGATTCACTACTCGGTTATTATAACCAACACCCCTTCAAAGCTTGCTGCTTCAGCTGTTTATGCTGCTCGGTGCACCCTCAAAAAGACTCCGGCTTGGACCGAAACACTCAAACACCACACCGGGTACTATGAACACGAGCTAAGGTGAGTGTTTCTGTCATGAATATTTTTTCAAGTTTTGGTGTTTGAATTGAGAAATTTGTTGGTTTTTCAACAGGGAATGTGCAAAGACTTTGGTGAATTTTCATGAATGTGCTAGTGAAACAAAGTTAAAAGCTGTGTATAGGAAGTTTGTCAATCCGGAGAAGGGTGCGGTGGCTTTGTTCCCTCCGGCTAGAGAGCTCGTGATGGAGGGTGGCGGTGGCGAATGAATAGCCATGGAAAAACTGGTGGCGTGTGGTGTGGATAGTTTGATTGAGATCATATGGCTTTTATGATCTGTTTTAATGCTCCCTTATAGTTTGATTAGGAAGTGTTTAGTTATTGACTTTTGAAATTTTCAATTGAAGACCAAGAATGCATATTATTGTAATTCGTTTGGTTTTTTTAATCCTTTTATGGAATGATATTACAAGTAGATATTGCGTGTTAAAACCAAGGTTTATGATATCTTTTTATAATAGTTGTATAGCTTTAAATAGTATCAAGACTTAAAATGTATCATAATGGGTGCTGATTTTATGTAATATCCTTTTAATGATTTTATGCTGATAGAGTGAATATGTTTTAATTCTTCATTTACTTGATCAGTAATCTACAAAAGAGAAATAAAAGCGTAAAATCGAGATATAAAACTATGAGACAAACATGATATCAATTGTCAAGTGGCACAATTCAAAGGAGACTTAACAATGGAGTGGTGGTTCACGTGTGAACGCACAACGCTGTGCGTTCAGATATGAACAGGTGTTGGTCCACTGAATGAATCTCGGCGGATCGTTGATTTTGTTGATGGTTTTGTGTGGAGATCTGGGGAATATTGGGCTGCAGGCACAGTTGTTGTAAGCATGGTAGCGCCTGCTTCTGATGATGAATTTGCATTTGTGGTTGAAGATGATATCAAATTATCACTGTTGTATTATATAGAGTTCTTAATGGTTATGCAGATTGTTCATTATTACAACGGGCAAGGTTCGTTGCAGGTACCATATTCTTCATATGTTCTGTATATCTGGATCTTGTAGCATCTGATTGTTTAAAGGTAATGATTATATGAACTTAGATGAATCCATTTAGTTTACAACTTAAGGAAAGCATAATCAAACACTAGTTAAAGCGCGCGCGTGTAGAACATACTAGTTTCAATGAACTTAGATAAATCTGTTTAGTTTAAGACCAGTGTTTCTTGTGATGTCAGGTAAGCATGGGAACAAAATAACCTTAAGCAAGGAAACACTAGTTTTCTTGTATCAACTTGTTAGTACCCAGGGTATGATTTCTGTTTTAAAGAAGTAATCTCTGATAGAATTGTGACAACTGACAAGTATCGATGAACTTGAGCTTGTTTGAACATCAGCTCAAAAGGCGAATGATTTAGTGCTTGTGAGCATGTATCAAACATTGATGATTACCTGAAACTTATTGTCATTTTGCGAGTCCTGATCTTTGCGGGTCCCGCCTCTGATTTCTTTCTTGATCTTGCAAGATGTGGGCATCGGCCATCAGGTGGTTAATGTGGATGTGTTTATTAATAACTTTAAGTTATACAAATAGCCAAGGAGATTATCGTGAAGGCATATGTGATTAAAAAAAACATTGAAAATGAAGTATTACACAAGGGTGTTGGAACATGCTTCCGGTCAAAGCTGACTTTTTTCTTGACTCGGTCAAACTTGATTCCATGGTTGACTTTTTTTTTGTGGGTGAGACTTGTGGAGTTCAGGATCCACGATTTAATCGTTTTGTGAACGAGATGACTCGAATGGTGGGCCTCAAGAAGAGTACAGACGGTTAGTGAGGTTTCTGGCGGGCTAGTTACTAGAGACGAAAAGAGGTAAGTCGCAAAGGGTAGATGTTTACCACTGTGATCGATGAAACTAACGATAACAGAATCCGGTTAAACACTGGCACAAAGGTTGTATTTTGGTATTATTATATGATTTTAGGTTTAATACAAAACAAATTTGAAAGTTTTGGTTTTTGGATTGTAGATACTAAGAGCATTTATAATCCATTTTTTATCTTCATTCTTATAATTACATTAAACACATTTAATTACATTAAACACATATAAATAAAATATGAGGGTTACATGTGATTCACGATACAACCCCCATTAATTTTATTTATCATTCACTCACAACCATCCCTATAATATACGATACACACTCACATAAAAATAAAATACGAGCTGTGAATGCTCTAAGAGTATTCCCAACCATTCTCATCTCCAACTTTATCTTTATATTTTAACAAAACAAAATAAAAATCCACTCCATCCCATCTCCATACCCAAACCCTATACTTTTAGAGAAAAACATACCCATCCCCCTTATTAAGGATGTCGCTATTCATTCATTATATAAAATATAAAAATATAAAAATAATTAAAAATAAATTAAATATGTATTATTTAATTGAATAAAGATAGATATGAGATGTGAAAGGTTTTAGAAAATAAAAGAAAATTTAGAAAATGATGTAAATTTTGATAAATTATAAAGATGTGGATGAGGATGAATTGTGAATGTTCTAAATCCCGTTATACTGCTATTATTTGTCATTCATCATAGCATTTGGTCTTAATCATGTTTACTTGATCTTTCATGATTAAATGAGTCAAACTAACAAGCATACTCAATAAATTTCATTCATAAACGACTAAATGAGTCAGATTCTTGCAATTCTATAAATAAAAATAAGAGCAAAATAATTATTAATAAGTTACTCTTAATAAAATGAATAAATATATAATATATGTGTTTTAGGAAGGAAAACACGTAAAATTTTCTGATTTTAGAAAATATGTAACTAATGGTCTTATAAAAAACAAATATGCAAAAATCCCTTAAATTTTTTGATTTAAGAAAATATATATGTAAAAAGCACAAAGAAAACAATAAGGGAAATATGCAAAACAAATATGCAAAAATCCCTTAATAATATTTATTAACTTATTACCTTTGTAAAAAGCACAAAGAAAACAATAAGGGAAATCAGAAGAATGATCATTTTGTGTTACATGCTAGTGAGCAAGCAATTATGATTGAATTAAGAAGTAGATTTGAACGTATAATTAAAAATGTACGAGTTAGCTAGTAAAATAGCTTATCAAAATGGTATATATTTTATTTTTGCAAAAGCAAAGATACAAAGTCAACCCCACAATTTCAAGTTATAACATAACACATGCTATATTAGATTGATTTTGTTAATAACTTCCATCGTCTATGTCTATGGGCTTTTCTTTTTTCAATACTCTGATATCGACAAATGTTTGTAAATGAATGAAGAATTATGTTAGTTGTAACAAATGATTGTCATTGCATACTGATATGTACCTTTCTAGATTAGAAAACTTCATACTTTTTATTGAAAGATTATATTTGGACTATTGAACCTCAAAAGAACATTTAGAAAAGAGGCAAATGGTTGATGAACTCTAAACTATATTAACACAAGTTGGAAGTCTCAGTTTTTAATAGATCGATTAATTTGTATTAATGATCCACTTAGTAGCTTTGTAGCTAAAATTGTCATGGTCTCACATTTGAAAAAAAAAACCTAGTTGAAAGTTAAGAATAAATTAATTTTATAGAGTTTAAATGAACTTTTATAAATTTGTGAGCATACATTATTCATTATGTATTATGCATACTTGTCACTTTGAACAAATCAGACACCTATGCATGGGCGGCTCTGAGGAGGGGCGAAGTGAGCGACTGCCCAGGCCAAATCTTCTCAGGTGCCCGGAATTTCTAATATTTTTATATTATATATGTATGTATATATATATTTCTTGAAAACAACTATAAGCTATTAAAAACTCAATAATAATTTAATTATGTTAACCTATTGAAACTTAGGTTGCATTAAAGTTTTAATTAGTTTAGTACACTACCAGTTATTCTATCTAAACTCATTTTAAAATCTTTAGAAATGTCTCACGATTTACTTAAGTATGTAAATTGATTATTTTGCTACAATGCTTTTGTATATTAGTAAAACAATTATTTTCGTATCATAGATTTTTTATATACGTATTATTGACTTTATATTGCCTATTTTTTTACTCGTCTAGGACTCAAAATTATTCTAAGTAATCTCAATGCACCTATGAGTGATACTTCACTCACCCACTAGTGTTTTATTTCCTTGCTCACTAGTCCATGATCACCCCTATCAAAGGAAAAAGGTTGAGAACTGATAGTAACAAACTAAAGGTTTTAAATTCACAATCTTGAATTAAAGTTGTAAATAAACTATGTGAATTTGGATAAAATTGTGTTTGTGTTCGTTTGTTTGCCTCTAACCAAACAAAGAACTTGTAAGTGAATACATATGAATTTAAAATAAAATTAAAATAAAAACACAACATTATATATACTCATTTGCAAAGGTCGGTGCCGACTAAACTCAGTTTTACAACCCTCCCACTCCAAATGCGTAATTGAGTTGGTTTTTTAGTTTATTTTTAGGTATGTGTCGGTACGCCTCGGTTCAAAGATAAAACGTTTTCGTGCATATTATTATATACGCTTTAGATAATTTATATTTCAACGTTCGTCGACGTTTTGATGTAAGTTATATTCAAAATGAGTCACACCAAGTATAAAATGTTTTCACGACTATATAAATCCGAATATTTACGTTTCAACGTGATATAGTTCGGAAACGAGTCTGGAGTGATTAAAATATAATACGTTTTCGTTCAACGGTCTAAAATCGAGTTACTTTACACTTCAACTAACATTTGTCCAGAGACAATCGAGTCAATTGTTAGCCTATACATTATCATGTCGCGTACAATTCTCTCATGACGCGCGATTGGTAAAAACTTAGTTTTATAAAGTGTTTGTTTGGGGTTACTTAAATAAGTAACTTTTTGACTTTTGGAAGGATAAAAAGAGCAAAAGTTAAAAAATTAAATATTTTTAACATTTTATTTTTTTCAGAGAGATATTTTAGTTTTTTTTATCCCTGTAAAAAATAAAAAAATAACTTATTTATTTTTCACAAACATAAAATAGTAAATTTACACCCATTCTTTCCCAAACCCCCCAAACGGCAAAACATCAAACCCACGTCGTCTTCAAAGAAACGAGTGTCTGTAACCTCACTCGTCTCCAATTCCTGTGTGTTCCCTGTGATCCTCAAGTCAAATCAGGTCCGTACATCTTCTTTTCATTTTAGTTTACGAAGCCCCTTGATAACCAACAGCAATCGACTTCACATATAGTTTGATACAAGTGCTTAAACAAACATCTAATAGGCGTCAAAATCATGGTTGTAGCTGGTAAAAACTGCAATTGCTTAATGGGTATTTGTAGCTTCAAGATTTGGTGAAAATGGATGGAAAATGAAATTGATTTAGTGCTGAAAGAGTAGATGTGTGTATTTACAGAAACTTTTGCATAGAGTGCTTTGATGAGACACTTGTTGTTAATCGTAGATGAAAAGTAGATAAAAAAGACTTGTAATTGTGAGGTTGTTCATTTTGGGGGTTGTTCATTTTGGGGGTTGTTTGTCTGGTTGTTGGTGGAAACTTGTAGGAAGTTTAATGCCACACCAGTTGTTCGATGAAATGCCTTAGAGGTTTACCTATTTGTGATTCGTAAATTTTGAAACTTTCTGTGAATATCTTGTTATTTGGACAAATTAGAGTCATTGGAAAGTCATTTGCCCTAGAGATTTGATATATCACCGTTTTCATAGCGAAATATGTGTCTCTTAATTCTCTACAAATTTCATTCAGATTTGAGAATGCTACACTAGCTCTTCACAGATATTGAAGTACTATAGTCTTTTGTTTGTTTGAATCAGTCTCTCAAGCAAATTCGCATTAGTTTCTTTGGCTTCTATGGCTCCTTTGCCATCTCCAATAAGATCCAGTGTCAACGAATCATATATCTTGCAGCAGTGTGTTAATCGTTGTTACCCTCCGTTTGGTGCATTTTTCTTTTATTTGGCAGATTGTTTAGGGTTTCTATGGAAAGATTAATATGCAAACGCCCTAATTGCGTTATTTGGTTTTTAAGCTTTGAGCTGTAGCTTACTTAATAGGGAGGTTTAAGGCAGGGGAATTAATGCTAAATCATGTGTAAGTACTATGAAAACAAAAATCAGCTGGGTGTGGTGTTTTTTTTTGTCTTCTGTTTATATGTTTTAGGCTTGTAATTAGGATTTTTTGGTTAAAGAAGAAAGCCCATGGCTTTCCAAATAATGTTTAAGAGAAGATATAACTTGCAACTATTAGCATATCCAAAATTTTTTTACAACAACGACTCACCCACCCACCCATCTACTCGTCGGTAGTGTTAGCTTTTAGTCCGGTAGTGTAATTTTTATATAAATATCGGTTCGCCCCTCCTCTAAAGATATTAATTTCGCCCCCTCCGCCCCCCTACGGGAATGTTAAAGCTCAGCCACTGCATCTATTCCTACTCTTAAACTGCACCAATTCCTAAACTGCCTCATTCAAGTATTCGAACCCTTCTTTAAAGGTCTTTGACTCTTTTCACTGAGCTACTAAGTACCGACCGAAGTGGAAATTGTGCATATGTTCCCACCGCCAAATCATGTTTCATCTACTTAAAAGATTTTGTTATTTCTAAGTTTACCTGATAGCTTGATGTGTAGGTAAATTAATTTTGGGCTAGCGAGTGTTTCTTATTATTTACCCTTGCTTCCTTTTCCTATACACTAGGATATGGTTATATAAAGGAATGATTCACGTGTCTTATTTTTTTTTTCTAAGAAGAGGTCGAGCACATGGCAAAATCATAGGAATAGATGAGAGGTAAGAAATGTCTAAACATGTGTCAAGCTTGGTATGAATTAGGCATATATTTAGGTTAATTCTTATATTGATATTTAGGCATATTAATCATTACTTGTCAGAAAATGATGCCATGCTTGTTAGTTAGGAAGAGATTAGTATACATATTTAAAAAACGCATGTAAAGCAGCATGAGATGGTGATAGCGATTATTGTTAGGCTGAGTTAATTTAACCATGATGCTTTGATCTGTGTTGGTAAATGAGAGAAGTGTTTGTTTGGTTTTTATCCTTTATGTGTTTACTTACCGCAGTGAAATAAAGCAATTGTGCCATGCAAACATGCGGAATAGTTTGGATGTCGTTATCTCAAACATAACTTTATCTTTCAGTTGTAATAACAATCAATGTTATAACTTGCAAACCTATCTGTTTTATTAGCCAGATCTGGTTTACTGTAAATTTTTATTTTATTCTAGAGGCAAGAGAATAAAAATTTAAGATGCAACTGTCAGAATGAAACTAATTTATTCATGTTATCATTTTCTTATTTTCTCTGTAATAATTATGCTTTGCTACTGTAATGGCACGAGAAATTTCAAGCACACATCTTATTCTAGGAAGACTTGCTCTCTTTTAGCAAATTTAATCTTCAATTACCTATTTGACTCTAGTCATCATTAATAGTTGTTCATTATATTTGCTTTTGGTCAAAAGGGTGCCTTTTATATGTCCTTGTTGATTGGTATGTTGCACATATGAGTAGCAAAAAACCTGCATGTAAAACGGATTGTTGTGAATTTCATGAGACCGAGATCCCATGATTTTTCATAAATTTCTGTAAGCACAACAGAACTTTTAAAATCAGCATTAGTTATCATAGTATGTGTCAGTTTGTTGGATAGCATTTGATTGTCGATGGGTCAAATACTGGTTAATCAATTAATTTTGTGATAAATGATAACCTTGTACAATTTTATATTAACATTTTCTCTTTGTAAGTCATGATGATCCAAAGCCTCACATTATTACTTTCTTGGCATGGTATGTGCATGGATCATTGTTGAAAATCAAGAACTCACATATGCAAATCATAGTTGTTAAAAGCCGTCGCCTAGTGGGACTAGGTCACAAAATAGGCCGGTCTCAAACACAACGCTTCATCTATAAAGGCAATAAATCCCTGTTCAAATCATTCAAATAAATGGTAATAAATAATTTTTCTAAAGCCTTCTATTTCAAGAAATTTGATTGATGAAGATTATGAGGAAGTGGAGGAAGATAAAGATTTTAAATAATGATGAACTATTGGTTGTTCTAGTTTTACTATTAGTATTTACTTTACAAACTATTTGTTTTCAAGTATGAACATTTTGTTTTTGGAGTTTTTTGGTAGTTGAGATGATTCTAGTACTTATATAAACAAATCACAAGAGTAATTTGAGTGGAATTTAGTGCCTATTCGAATATATGATCTAAATATACAAAATTGGCGTTGTGTCGATTGTGCTCTTGGTTCCTCTAACTGCAAAGAACCACTCGTTTCTGTTAAATTTGGTTTTTGTGCTAGCCATTTCATTTACTGTCTTATTTGGAATGAAAATAATCTCCATTTGGTTTTATTTCTGACAATGTTATAAATATTAACTTTATAACAGATTCAACTTGTTGCGAATGGAGCTCGACAGTTGAAATCTGCGAAGTTGATAAGCAATGGTATGTAAGTTATCAACAAGGCTAATGAATATATGTGTGGCTTCATATTGTAAAGTCCAACAACTGGAAAAAGCAGAAGCTGTTATAATTGATGCTATAAGGTTAGGAACACTACCAGATGTTGTTACATACAACACCTTAGTTGCTGCATATTGTCGTTTTGTTGACCTTGATACAGGCTATTCAATCCTGAATAGAATGAGAGAAGCAGGCATATACCCAAATGCCATTACATATAATTCTTTAATAGCTGGCGCTTCCAACCGTTCCTTATTAACAAGATGCTTTGATCTTTTTGATGAAATGATTAGGCTCGGAATCCCACCCGATGTTTGGAGTTACAATACTTTAATGCATTGCTTTTTTAAATTAAAAAAACTTGAGGAGGCGGACAAGGTTTTCGATGATATTATAATGAGTAAGTTATCTCCTTGTTCAACCACTTTTAACACAATTTTCAATGGTCTCTGCAAGAACGGGCATGCCAGTAACGCCTTAAAGTTATTCTGGTATCATAAGCAAAAGGGTTTTACTCCTCAATTAATCACATACAACATATTAATTGACGGGCTTTGTAAATCTGGCCGGTTAGGGGCTGCAAGACGGGTCTTGAAGGAGCTTGGGGAATCAAATCTTGAACCTAACGCTAGTACTTACACTACAGTTATGAAATATTGTTTTCGATCAGGCCAATTTGAAGAAGGTATTGAGGTGTTTTATGAAATGAAAAATAAAGGATACACGTATGATGCCTTTTCATATTGCACTGTAAGCAGCGCATTTGCTAAAATTGGTAGATTAGAAGAAGCACATGAATGTTATGAATTAATGATTGAAAAGGGTATTGAGCTCGATATTGTGTGTTATAATATCTTGGTGAATATGTATTGCATTGGAGGCAGGTTAGAAGAAGTTTATAGTTTGTTGTATGAGATTGAACAAGTGGGATTGAAATGTGATGAATATACACATACTACATTAATTGATGGGCTATGTAGAGCAGGTAATATTGATGGTGCTCTAAAACATTTGAGATATATGGATACGTTGGGTTTTGATTCTAATTTAGTTGCATATAATTGCATGGTTGATCGGTTATGTAAAGCTGGTTACATTAATAAGGCTTTGAAGATTTTTGGTACGATGGATGTTAGAGATTGTATTACTTACACCTCATTGGTGCATAATCTTTGCCTAGAAAGGAGATTTCTGACTGCATCCAAGGTTTTATTAGCTTGTTTGAATCAGGGAATGAAGGTGTTTAGATCTACACAAAGGGTTGTTGTTAAAGGTCTTCGTTCTTCAGGTTTAGACTCGGAAGCAAGAAAGCTTCAGTCGAAAATACGATTGGCCAGAATTCTGCAGTAATTATAGAAATAATTGTTGAAATGGGATTTACAGAACCATAAAGCTGTTGTGCATATTCATCTGCACAAAACAATCTGAATGGCTTTACGGCAGGGAATGGGATGCTTAAATGTTCAGTTGTATTCACATCTTACATGGAGTTCTTGCTCTGTGAGGTAATTCATAAATGCCTTTTAAGTTTCTTTTAGTAATTTTGTTTGTTTTTCGTGGATTATAGATTTCTGAAGGTGGTGCAAAATCATTTTGGAATGCCATTCTTAACTATTTTGTATGCAACTAGAGGTGGCAAAATGGTCATAATGACCCGGGTCGGGTAATACTTGAAACCACTTTGTCTTAGTTTAATTTCTAACATATACAACAATAATAAATACTTTTGGAATAAAAACTATTTAGGAGGTTTTATTCGTCAATGGACACTTTAGGAGTTCGGGTGACTTTCAACCTATTTCCTTTTAGGCTAAATTCTTACAACCATCCTTTCAACTGTTAGGTATCTGATAACAATTAATCTTTTTACCAGACTAGGCTTCTGAAAGCAAATTGCAAACCCTGGTAATGATTTGTATCATATGATTCTTTCTTGAAGGACATATAATGAACAAAATAATATGATTTTTTTTGTTTATAAAGAAGGAAATAATTAGCATTCAGTTCATGGGTAATCATCTTGTATTCTGTTTTTTATTTGCATTTGAAATTTCTAGCAAAGCTGTACAAAATACTTATCAATTTTACATTTGTGTTTCAGGTATAAATACATAAATTTAATGTGTATGGTGGAGAATGGGGCTTCATTTATTTAATGAGATTATAGGAAAAAACGAGGATGTAGAAAGGGCTTCACAAGAAAGAAAAAAACAGGTAATGTTAACTGAGAGGATGACTTCATGAGGCTGCAGAGAGAAACATGATGCGTGTATGTGGCATTGTTGTAAATTTTTTGCCAGATCCTTGATGTAAATCTACTTTTGAATCTGCTAAACAATAACCTGTAGAAACAATACTGTATAACAATGGCAAATGTATCATCAATACTTCTCAGATTTACAAAATCATTTTTTTGTTTGTCAAATATGAAACGGCTTTGCTTTACTAGAGATTATTAGTGAATGAATTATGTTTTGGAGAAAGTGGTTTGAGTTCTGAAACAAGATGGACATAACATCAGGGCATGATGTGGCTGCAAGTTATCCTCAAATTCTTGAGGTCACAAGTGAAGGCATTGGAACAATTTTGGGCTAAATAGCATGCTCCTAAATTCAGGTGATACAACTTCAGTCATCCATTATGCTTTATTGGTTCTATCTTTCGGCTTTCACCCAAAATCGATTATATTTCAAATGTGTGGGATTGACCTGCAAGAAAAAATAATCTCCCCTCTGTATCCTTCAAGTCTCACCCAAGTTGTTTTGTTGATTTTAGAGGTGGTTTATTTTTTTATTTTAGTTTATGACAACTGAATTGGGGTTTACTATGTAGTTTAATTGCTTTATAATTATATAGATCGAGGCATTTTTTGTATCAACAGCATTCTGAGAGAGCATCTAGTTTCCCAATGAACACATGTTTTTTTTTTTTTAAATTTGATCCACACTGAATGGTTTTGGTGCTCAGACTGAACACGTTTAATGCACAAACTACAATTGATTACAATTGTGTAATCAAATTGCATTCAATACTTGTGGGTCAAACTCTACTAATTGTTTAGCACATTGTTCACCTTATTCGACAACCATGTTCTGTTTCTCTGTCTTTTTATAAACTTATGCATCAAAGTCAGAGTTATGCATCAACCTGATCTGTGTATCAGATTGCAGACATATGCATCAGATCCTATTAAACATAGTTTTCTAAATAAAGTTATAAAACATAATTTATATTTAAAATGAACTAAAAGTTTAAAAATTTGACAAGGAGAAGAGGCATGTAACTTCATATTTCTTGGCTAATCCATCATGTGTTGATTAAAAGTTAAAAGGCTTTAGTTTGATAAATTTTCTGATGCCTTACCCCTTAACCCATCACCAACAATATTAAATTAGAGTCAACCCGGATTTTGTACAATAAAGTTGAAATCATCACCAATAACATCAGTGATGCACCAATATCTAATAGAGTAATTGGTGACCACAAAAAAATCAATATGCAATGTGACCCATTTACCCACAAAATACAATATGCAATCCACAATCTGACTCATGACCATCAAATACAAACAGCAATCTTACTCATTACCTAACAAAAGAGAATCAACTAAT
Organism: Flaveria trinervia; assembly: GCA_025506515.1. Lineage (NCBI taxonomy): Eukaryota > Viridiplantae > Streptophyta > Magnoliopsida > Asterales > Asteraceae > Flaveria > Flaveria trinervia. The sequence continues at coordinate 2,868,990 of CM046454.1, read as the reverse complement.
TCTTTTAGACTAGAAGGTAGAAATCACCACAACTACCATCAATGATACGCAATTCACTAATATGTATCCACACAAAAAATAACCCAACAACATAATCTTCCAATGAAATCTAAGGTCTTGGTCGCTGCTATGAATTTTGGCAAATCTATAGTAGAATGTGTAAAATGCTTCCCGTCACAATCAAGTCTGCAACATCAAATTGGCCACATGGATATAGCCATGGTCAGTTCCTTCATAGATCAACTTGTCAATTAAAGAAAGCAAAATGATCAATTTTAAGATTCAAGTGTTAATCTACAGAGAAACAAAATAGTAGCTGGCATTATTATATGGGTATAAACACAATTCAATTTAGTAATAATTTAATAATTCGTTCATTTGATTAAATTACTTAATAATCTGTCAAAATAAAGGAGTTCAGATTCATGTAAATTGCAGCCATATCATATGTGAACCAAATGTTACCTTGATAATCCGTTTTCCCTTACTCTTTTCTTTATGTCTTCACGTCGTATTAAAATACAAAAACTTTATGTTTGATCTAAAGCCACCATTGAGTTTCCCATCATACCATTCAAAGCCAATCTGCATTAATGAGTCACAAAGTGCCAATATAACTCAATAAAAGTCGTTTATCCAAATAAAATCATTGAATAAACAATCGAAAAAAATGAATTTGATCAGAACTCAGTTTACCAAATTAAAAAAGAAAGAATAGAAAATATGTAGTAAACACGAATCAATAATACTTATGTCAATAATCCATCAAAGGACTTGAACATCTGAATATAAAATTAGGTGTTACAAGGTGCCTTTTTATGCTAAAAATTGAAATTTAAATCCTATTAATGTGAGAGGAAGTGTTTGGTTTCATGCATTAGGAAAGTTGATATACATGACTTTTATTACCAACAATTTCACTAATATATAAAAATCATGTTCAACAGTGCTAAAATTGTAAAAATTGATAGAAATTCCCTTCACTCGTCTAGTTTGACTTCAATTGGTTTAAAATTAAAAAAAATTTCTTAAGAGAAAACAGAAAATTAGTTGGCATTCTCATAATTTAATATCGAAAACAAAATACTAATTAAAATAATGTATTAAAGAAGAAGTCTACAAATTTGTACTTATTCATAGATTACCTTTCTTCTTATCATATTCACAGAAAGAAAAACAGAGTAAGCATGCCTAGGTATTAAGATTGTGTTTACAATTATTTTTTGAAGAAAAAATAAATGTAAATTAAATCAGTGACCTAGTTATAAACTATGAATGGGGGAGTGAGACGGATACCTTGTTATATGTGGATGCGGGGGATATGGGAGATGAGGTGCCCATAAGTGCCCCTCTTTCACTGCATCTTTCTTTCAGTTGTTGGCAATTACTCGAGATTCTTAAACTCAAAAGTGAAGGAAATATGACTTGTGGTAGATCCGTCATGCTTGGGCAATCATCAAAATAGAGATGTTGGAGGGAAGTGAGATGTTGGGGATGGAATAGTTTCTTCAGATTAGGGCACTTGTAAAAAGAGAGACTCTGGAGGTGTTGGAGTCCAATTGAAAATGATTCCAATTTCTCAAATCCAAATATGTGAAGAGAAGTAAGAGATGAAGGAAGAAGATGAGAAAGCTGACTACAACTACTAATCACTCCATCTTCATCATCGTATACGGTTAGTTCCACAAGTGAGTTTGGAAAATTCTGTGGGCCCCACTCCGAGATAGGCTTCTTCAACCTCCCAATTATTAAGGAGCGTAAATTGGAGGCCAATACCCACGAGGGAAACAACCATCCATACCTCGACAATCTACTATTATCAGTTCCTTTAATGATGTCAGATCAGGCAGCTCTTTGTCAGGAAACGACTCCAGATTTTCACAATTAGTTATCCTCAATTCAGTGAGGTTAACCAAGAAATTGAGGTTAACTATTGATTTCAGATTTAGCCAGAAGGATATATATACACTTTCAAGCTTCTGCATGTTGCTGTTGCTTCTGTGTTGTTCATCTTTTGTCCTCCCCACTCCCTTTCCAATAGTTCCTCACAATTACCAATGAGCAGTGACTTGAGCTTCTGCCCATCTGTTGGTAAGGAGATAGCTGTAACTGAATCACAAAATAAGACACCCAAAGTCTCGATGCTATCAGGACAATTGCAATGTTTCATGTTATTACACGTAGATACATACAATGCCTTAAGAGTTGTGAGGAGGTTGCTCCTACAATTATCCTCATCCTCTCTCTCTCCTAAACTCACCAAATTATCACAATGCCACACTTCCAATTCCCTTAACTTCACAAGAACTTTACTTGCAGCCACTTCTGATTCCCACACGTATCTTATTTCATTACAATAGCGTATGCTTAATTCTTCAACTGCCTTAAGATGCTTAATAACATCTCTCCACACAACATCATTAAGCCCTGAAATATGTTCTATGCTCAACTTGGTGACCGTTGATGCTACTTCAACCACCTTTCTCAACACCCCACTATCACATCTTCTTATATCTAGAACATTCAATGAAGTTAAGGCTCCAAGAGAGACTTCAACCAAACTAGGACAACCATTTATGTATAGATCCTTCAATAAAGGTAGGCCTTCAAGTGTGACTTCAACCAATATAGGGCAATTTTTTATATGAAGTTGTTTCAGGCATGGAAACACTTTTGTGGTATTGGCTAACCATTTCTTCCACCCACTCATATCTTCAAAACTTAAAATTTCAAGTGAAGGAAATGCACCACCGGTTCCAAGTAACTCCAAACCCACAACTTCCAGCTTATCCAAGCCTTCAATAAACAACTCTTTAAGTGATGATAACTGCCCAAGTGATGGTAGAGTTGTACATCTTTTACAGCCACTTATTGAAACATGCTTCAAATGATGGAACAATGGATCCCCATCCACTCTGGAAACTCTAATCCCATATATGACATAAATTTAAGTTGTTTTAAATGTTCATTACAAGGCTTAAGCTCGTTTAGCACCTCTTTTTCAAGCATTTCATTTCGTGAACCATTTAGCTCGTCACCCCATACAAGGTCTAACTCGCTAAACTCTTTTGCGAAAGTTTCGCCTCACGTGCTTGAGATGCGTTTTCCACCTTTTCCAAACCTAGAATGGAAACTTTCCCATATAGATTCTCTAAGTTTTTAAGTTTGGCTAAATCAAATCCGCTTTCACACCCAATAATGATTTTGGAGAGAGTTTGTAGGTTTTTTAACTCACCAATCCCTAAAGGCATCTGTTTCAAAAGTTGGGTGTCTCTAATATCAAGATGCCGCAACTTTTTAAGCTTTAAGAAGCTGTTGGGCAACTCCGTTAATCTATAACATTTGAAAACAATCAATGTCTCTAAATTATAAAGACTGCACATGCTTTCTGGTAAATGTGTAATTTGAGTTTTAGAAAGATTAAGATATCTCAAGTGTCTCAAATTACCAATAGATTCTGGCACCTCGCATATTTCAAAATTACTCAAATGTAGCACCCTTAACAACGGTAACTCTGGAAGTAAGTCAACAAGAACCTTATTTGATAAGTAGAAACTTCGCCACGGGTCTACAACCCCATAGACGTTGCCAAAAATGTCCTTAGACATTTTGTTCTTGTTAATAGCCCGAACTGCTTGTAAGCTTGATATTGCTCACGAACAAATGACATATGGCGACACTTCTCCAACATCTCCTTATTGTCTAACCTCACAAAAAACTCTCTAGCAACATAGGTCGCCAAGTCATTCAACATGTCATGCATCACAAACAGTGATTCATTATTAGGTGCTTGTTGAAAAAATGACCTTGAAAACAACTCGTCAAAACATTCACGACCAAAGTGTTCTGTTGAATGGCTTGGAGTTGACTGTGACAAAAACCCTTCTGCCATCCATAATAAAACAAGTTCATCTTTGTCAAACAGGAAGTCCTTGGGAAACAATGAGCAGTATGCAAACAATTGTTTCAAAGGTGCAGAAAGATCATGGTAGCTTAATCTAAGAGCCGGAAGAATTCTACCTCCGTCTTTTAAGCTCCATATCTCACTATTTAACACTTCTTTCCAGGACTCTACTTCTTCTCTTTTTGTTCTCAGTGATCTACCAAGAACAATCAAAGCCAAAGGCAAGCTACCACATTTTTTGACAATTACTTCAGCATATGGTTTGAGCAACAAATGTGAATCAAAGTTATTTGCATCTAATGCATTTAGAGCCAGTAAAGACAAAGCATCTTTATCTGACAGCCTCTCTAGCTGCTTGTTTAGAGGACCGGAAACCAACTTTTTAACAAGTTCATACGTGCGTGTTGTTAAGATGATTTTACTTCCGGTATTACATCCATAAAACGGTTCAACCAACCTTTTCCAATCATCATAATCCTCACTCCACACATCATCTAACACCAGTAGAAATCTTTTTCCCCTTAGGTGATTTGTAAGAGCGACATGAAGCAGATTAAAATCTGTAAACTCCTCCTTTACCTCAGGTGCCACAGCTTTGAAGATAGCTTTGCTTATATCAAAGATATCAAACACATCCGAAACACAAACCCACGCCTTGAGCTCGAAGCGATCATTGACTTGTTTCTCAGCGTACAATAGTTTAGCTAGAGTAGTTTTTCCCACCCCTCCCATACCAACTATGGGAACAACGCTAAAGTTCTGATGAGATGATCCATCATCTGCCAGCAACTGTCGGACCAATTCCTCTTTCTCAGCTTGCCTTCCAACAATACTAGATGGATCGAAAACACAGGATTCAAATCTTCTATTATTATTATTATAATTATTGTTATTATTTCTTGGCCTAGATTGATCCTCTTCCACTCTCAAACCAAGGTCGGTTTTTTCCTTAACAAGATCTTGCAATTTGATGCTAATATTATCCAACTTGTCATGCATCTTATAACTACTCCTGGAGAAATTTGAGCAGCAGCTTGGAACTAGCTTTCTTACCTTGCTGGTGATGATGGCTTCCGACTCGCGATTGAACTCACGATCCATAGCTTCATACGCCAAATCATCGAGCTCGTCATCGATGTCGTAAGCCAAATGTCGGAGCTCATTCAGCCAATCTTTCACAGAATCATCGGATATCTCCCTCCGAGAAGCATCGGCAAGCACACGTTGAATTTGCTTCAAGGATCTCTGCCACTTCTTGATATCAGCGTCAATTCCTTGTGGCCAGCAATCTTGTTCACAGCAGCAGAGGCCAGCTTCTCAAAGAGCACAGGGAGGAGGGCAGAAAGCACGAGTTCAGCCATTAATTGGAATGAGTGATTTTGATGGTGGTGAGATTGCAGATGAAATGAGTGATTCTGTGAAGCAATTAAGTGTTGCTGATTTATGGTCAACGTTTCAATTATAGATCAGATCATCCTTCTGGCAGTGGCATCCACACCTACCCTGCCGGCCAATATGTATTTTTAATATTGAAAAGTTGAATACCGAACCAAGTTTAATTATTCATTTGTTTTTATCCAAATATAAATTCTTAAAATTTTTTGATGTCGGACACACTCTTTTAAAAGCGAACATAAGACATAAGACCAATAGATTATCTTCCCTTATTTCTTAATAGCCACCCTTGATAATACATGTAATTACAGAGTTTCATTGTTATGGTCTTAATTAGGTTTGTATTATTATTATTATTTATTATTATATTATTATTTATTATTATATTATTATATTATTATTATTATTTATTATTATATTATTATTATTATTATTATTATATTATTATTATTATTATATTATTATTATTATTATTATTATTGTTGTTGTTGTTGTTTTGGTCCACCATGCAAATCAGCATCCACCAATAAGAAAAAGGTGAGGGGTGGTGAAGGTTTGTATTATTGTTTTGTAACAATAATTGTACTGTACGTATGAATTAAATTGTTAGGTGAAGGTTTGTATTATTGTTTTGTAATAATAATTGTACTGTACGTATGAATTAAATTGTTAGGTGAAGGTTTGTATTATTGTTTTGTAATAATAATTGTACTGTACGTATGAATTAATTGTTAGGTGAAGGTTTGTATTATTGTTTTGTACCATGCAAATCTGCATCGGTCAATCAGAATAAGGGAGGAATAGATGAGCTTATCTTTGTCATGTGGATGTGGGTGATAAACCGATGTTTATGTGGGGCTTTTTGTCAATGCAGTGCCTAAATCAGTTTTGTTGAATTGGTTTTATAAAAAAATAACTGGAACATGTTTTGCTACGTCCATTGTGTAGATCGGTGTTGTGGCTGCTATTACTACAGCCTTTCAACATTAACTCTCATCAGTTTTCGTATTGAATCCATAACTTTTAGTACATTTTAATATTAACGACTTTGTTGATCTAAGTTACTTCACCAAGATCTGAATGATCTATACTAGAAATTCTCACTAGTTTACCATGATCCACTGAATGCTCTCCCAATTGAGTTTACCATGTTTGAGTTTATTAGCGTGAAGTTGTGATCAAAATATCACGCTTATGTCAACACCGCATCTAAAATTGTTTGGATCACTAACTTGCTTTGAGATCTAAATGCTCTCCCTAAGCGTAGTCGACTCTCTTATGTGATAATTGAGTTTACCATGATTGCCCTCTATTTACATAGCGAAGAAAGGCAAAGGCTCTTGCTCGAATGCGTGACTTATGTCTCTTTTTCCATTTATAAAAAGTAAGATGAATCTACGCTCATCGACCTATAGTAAGTGAATGAGAGTCCGGTTCTTTTTCCAGTCAAAATTGACTAAGAGGCAATCCCCTTTCTCTGTGATAATGTGAAAGGATTCAATTCCTTCTTTCTTCCCTAACGAAATATAGCAGGAACAACCCTTCCGCAGTCGATTAAGGAGTTTTTTCTTGAAAGTCTACTCCTTCACCCGTAGCAAGTACTCATTTCTGTTTAGTTATTTTCTTACTCTATTATGCTATTGAACCTGGTTTCCTTCTGCATATGGCAATAGAGAGTTAGACAATTTAGAGAGCTTCTTAAAGAGTTAGTTCTCATTTTGTTTTGGGGACCCCCAAGACTGTCTTTCCCTGTGTTTCCTAGTCTATATAGATTCAATCTCATCTGCTACCGCTTTTTCGTTGTTTGGTCGGGACACATTCATCGATTTCTTTTCATTCTTTCTGGGCTTGCAAGTGACTTATTCTTTTGGTCGTTCTTGTTGTCTTAAGTCGTCATCTTTTCTTTAGAAGTTGTTAATTGATTTCCCTTATATCGAAGAATTCCATACATTTTTTTATTTTGATATAGAAATGAGACGATATAGCCGAATTGACAGAAAAATGTCTGAACTTGTTGATCAACCCTCTTTGTTGAAGTTTCTCCCTTAATAGTCGATCACGTGATCACACTCGATCTTTCCATCTGACTACATTCTCCTACTTCAATTAAAGGGGGTGAGTGGATTTCCTTTCTCTGTCGGTTCAGGTACACCTTAACACGCACACCCATTTCTTAAGCCAAATTCCATCAAGGCAAGTACGAACTATTTACCGCTCGTGGATCCAATGAAGAAGACTGTTGGCAACGTACCATCCCTTTTCGGAAGTATATTATGTTTAAAAACCTTTTGAGACTATAATTGTAACCTGTGTAAGTATGTATTCCTAAACGTTTTGGTGTAATTTTTTTTCTAAATCGATCTATGTTTTGTAAAGTACAATAAGTTAATACGTAAATGTATAAGTCGTCATGCACAACATATATGATTTAATGTTGATACGGGCAGACAAAGTGATAGATTCTAACTTTGTTTTATGATTGTTTTGTTATCCAAATATATTTAATATAATAAAACAATGTGCAAATGAGTCGAGAGTGATTCTATAATTTTGCTTCTATGCATAAGAAATTCTGTAAAATTATTACAAGAATAACAAAAATTAAAACACGTGTTAAGATATAAAATGTCATCCCATCGTGCTGTATTACGCGGCCACTGTTATATTTTAGTTTTAACACCAAAAAAAGCAGAATTTAATTATTCTTTAAATAGAATCGTTCTGTTTGGCTTTCAAAGTCAAAATAGCCAAAATAAAATAGTGCGAATCGCCTATGCACTGATCGTGAGGTAATCCATAATTGTCTTTTAAGTTTTTTAGTAATATTGTTTATTTTTCATAGATTATAAATTTCTAAAGGTGGTGTAAAATCATTTTGGAATTCCATTAATTTAATATATACTAATTATCAAGTTAGTTATGTATCATGGGTTGTACATTGTGTTTAGTTGGGTTGTACGTACCTTTTGTCTTTCTTTTTTTCTTATTCTTTAACATTTTTATTTCAACCATATACTTTTACATATTTTACAATTTATTCACAATATTTTTTTACTTTCAACTTTAGTGTTTAATACTTTTTATATATTTACAAAATTTTCATTTTACGTTTTGGTATAAAATTTACGAGTTAACACATCGGATCGTGCGTTTGTGGTTCAACGTTTTTAAGCTCAAATTTTCCCGTTCAACGGTACCGTCGCAACACACTGATGCTAGATAGACTTATTGTTTTATATGTTTTACGTTTTGTATACGCGGTTCAACGTTTTTATGTCTACTTTTTATTGGTTATATTTTATTTTATCTATTTTTAATACGATTTTTTTAGTGTAGGTGATCACTGTGGTGTGTCATTTGCGCTACTTGGCAATGTTTTACATCCCCGCTGCAACGCGGGGGTTTAATTCTAGTTATATACTAATTATTAACTTTTATATGCTTTATGGGTTGTATATTGTGTTTTATAAGTTGTACTTCTTATTTTTTTTTCTTTTTGAAAAAAATCTTTTACTTTCAACTACAATACTTTTATATATTTCACAATTTAACCCTAATACTTTTTCACTCTCAACTTTTGTCTCTATACATTTCATTCTTTACGTGTTTTCCTTTTTACGTGACGGTCTAAGTTTACGAATTACACGATATAACTTACGTGTGTGGTTTAATATTTTCACACCTATTTGTAACTATTTAACTGCACTAAAGCAATGCACGGATCTTAAATCAACTTAGTTATTGTTTTCTATGTTTTACGTTTTGCGTGGGTCATTCGATGTTTTTACGTCTACTTTTCGTTTGGTTATGTATATATATATATTTGTTTTTATTCTTTTTCAATACGAGTTTTTCGGTGTCAAGTGGCTGTTGACTGTAGTGTGACATTGATGCTAGTTGTTACGGTTTTACGTCCCCGCCGCAACACGGGGGCTTAATACTATTATATATTATATTAACAACTGTGAGTGTAACCGCCGGCAAAAAGAATCTCATCCGTTGGATCAAACTGAAATGAAATTCTGTCCGTCCGTTTAAACTCGACGATTATCTCATGGCAATTAATTGCTACGATTTTTGAGGAATTCAACATCAAAAAATCATGGGGTGGTTGTGAGCCTTGTAACCGTCTTTGGTCGGCTATAAGAGCAGCTTTCTTCTCTCTTAACATTTTGTTCTTAATCGAACAATATCTGAAATGAAAGCCGGAGTTCCTCGGTGTTGAAGGTGGCGATGATGACCTTTGGACAGCAACCCGAACCCGGTTGAGGGTCAAGCAACAAATCCGCCTTGCATGTCTACTTACCCACCTAATCATCATCTTCCAAATCAATTTACCTTGATATTTCAAAGCTAAGTTTTTTTAAAAATTCTCCTTTACAGCTTAGAAGATTTGGTATTCCTTGAGGACATTCCAATCCACTCCACATTGGCAGAACCATTCAGGTCCATTTTCATCTATTTCATCATTAAGTTGTTAAATGCCTGCAAATTTTGATGTAAATTTGTGTAATTTGAGCAGGTATGAGAGTCAGCATTATGGAAGATTGATCATTTAAACTCAAAAAGCATATCACTTATATCATCAAGAAGAGTTACTCTCATCATACTTGAATCTTCAACAGGTACAACAAAACAATCAAGTTATTGATTTAGCGGAATACTCATGACAATACAGGCTACAATTATCTTTATGACGTTCATTTTTTGTATTTGTTCGAGTGATTGATGCGGTTTTGGTTATTTTTATTCATTTTAGGTTGGATGTTTATGTTTTTAGTGGAGATGAACCCAATCCATCCATACACATGGCATTGGTAATGTATTATTTACTTCATGATGTAAATTGATTTACCATGGTCTGAAATAGACAAATAGAAGCATGTTACAAACAGTAAATACTTGAATATGTGAAATGACTAGAAGCTGAGCTATGAATTGTATATAAAGTGTAGGCATATATTAGATACAAATCAAGTATTCAGATTCTTTTCTTCCAATTGGGGCAACACATGTCAAGGTAAACAGTTTGAAACTTTGTATGCAAGAATTTGACGAACTAGCTACTAATAAAACTTAAAAGACATGTAAACACACCCGAGGATTGTTTGGTTTATAATAAAGGTAATTACTAAATGAATTGTATACTGTCCATATGAAACTAATCCACCTAGGTATGAATTTCAAAATTAGGAATTTCAATTCAACATAGTGATGAAGCTCTTGAAAATAATGAAATTTTGTAGGCACATCCAATCTATACACAGTTTACACAACCAGCTCCGAGAACACTTTTGTGTGTGGGAAGAAGCGGTTGTACCTTCTATCTCCAGAACAATCTCACTCTAGCCATTAGTAAACATTCACGTAGTGACATAATAGATTTTAGTTAGGGATAATTTTGATTATATTTTTGAATCTGTCGATAGATACAATTATTTTAGTTAGTGTATGAATATATGGTTTTGTAGTTTATATTGTTTAGTTTTGAATGCAGGTAGTTATGTATTCAAGACTTAAAATTAAATATAAGATTCGATTGTGTGGTCGTAGAAAAAAAAAACTTGGTACATCAATATGCAACCATGGGTTGTTTGCATGTGATCTTACATCAATATGCAACCATGGGATTCCTATAATCCCTCGACACGTCAGCAAGGGATGACACGTGGCGGCGGTTGGTTGTGTTTATTTTTTTAACTTCAAATTTGACCGGTTATTTTGGTATTCGATTTGATCAATTAGTCATTTTGGTAATTTTCCCATAATTCATTGTGATTTAAGGTCAATCTCTAATGCAACTGGAGGTCTTTCACAATATTCTTGTCATTTTTACGGAACGCAACTTAACTGTATTCAACAGAGTGTTAGGAACTTTTGAAAAAAATACAAATAGGTTTGTCAATTGTCATTATGACATAAATAAACGACCCGGCCACCGAACGGGTATAAAACTAGTTTCTTGCAACTAGAGGTGGCAAAATGGGTGGGGTTGGGTTAAACTTGAAACCACTGTGTCCTAGTTTATTTTCTAACATTTACAACAATAATATATATATTTCTCTTAGGGCATATAAATGAACATAATAATATGATTTTTTGTTTATAAAGATTTAAAATAAATAGTACTCACTTCATGGGTAACCATCTTGTATCATGGTTTCTATTTGCATTTGAAATTTCCAGCAAAGCTGTACAAGATACATATCAATTTCACATTTCTGTTTCAGGTATAAATACAAAAATTTAATGTGTATGGTGGAGAATGGGGCTTCATTTATTTAATGAGATTATTGAAAAAAATGAGGATGTAAAAGGTGCTTCATAAGAAAGAAAAAACATGTAACATTAGGATGAATTCATGATGCTGCAGAGAGAAACATGATGCTTATATGTGGGTTGTGTTGTTGTAATTTTTTATCAGATCCTTGATATCAAGCTACTGATAGATTTGCTAAAAATTAATCCTGTAGAAACAGTACGGTATAACAATGGCAAATGTATCATCAATACTTCTCAGATTTATAAAATCATTTTTTTGTTTGTTAAACATAAAACAACTTCGAGTTACTAGAGATGATTAGTGAAAGAATTTGGTTTCGGAGAGTGGTTTGAGTTGTGAAACAAGATGGACACAACATTAGCTGCAAGTTATCTCAAGAACAAATACTCTTCATTCTGTATCCTGTAGGTTTCATCCCTATTGATTTTAGAGGTGGTTTTTTTTATTTTTTATTTTTTTATAATTATCTTTTTGTAACAACTGAGTTGGGTTCTATTATGTAATTTATGGCTTTGTTATTACATTGTTTGAGACACCTTTTGCATCACGAGGATTTCAGAAAACATCTAGTTTCCCAATAAACAGAAATTTCTGAATTTGATCCTCATGCTAATGGATTTGGTATCTCAAATTCTTCAAATTGTTCACCTTATTCTACAACCTTGTTTTGTTTCTGTCTTTTTTATGCTTGTGAAATGAATGGTACATTGTGTATCAAATTTTAAGCTTGTGCATCAGTTTCAGAATTAAGCATCAAGCCGACCAGTGTATCGAATTGCAGACATGTGCATCAGATCCTGTTAAAAATTAGTTTGTGTTACTTAAATGAAGAACAATTTATTTTATAATTAAAATGAACTAAAAGTAGAAAAAATGATAAAGTGAAGAGGGATGTAACTTGATCTTTCTTGGCTAATCCATTATGTGTTATTTAGAAGTTAAAAGTCTTTAGGGGCTGTTTGATTTGCTTTTGACCCAACCCGGTTAAAATGTCTATAAAATCAAACAACCACTTAGGTTTACCAATAACATCACTGATGCACAAGTCACTAATAGAGTAATATGTATCCACACAAAATACAATCTACAACAAAATACATATGCAATCGGATCTGTTGCCAATAAAATACTGTTTGCTCTCTGACCCGTTTATCAACAAAATAAAATCAGCAATCTGACTCATTACCAACAAAATACAATCTGCAATATGGCCCATTAGCAACAAAATACACTCTACAATCTAACTCATTACTCAACAAAATACAAAGCAAGTTAATTGGTTCTTTTATACCAGAAGGTAGAAATCACCACAACTACCACAATAATGACAGGGAGAGTGAGACCTTCATAGTAACTCCACTCCATCATAGACTGGGGTTCATATATGGATATAGGGAATATGGGAGATGAGGGGCCAATAACAACCTCTTTTACTGCATCTTTCTTCAAGATTTGGGCATTCACCGATTATTTGTAAACTCAAAGTGAAGGGAGCAACACTTCTGGTAATTCCATCATGTTCGGGCAATTGACGAAAAACAAATGTTGGAGGAAGTGAGGTGACGGGGATAGGACAATTTATTCAAATTAGGACAATCCTCAAAATATAGTTGTTGGAGGGAGGTGAGGTGTTGGAGTCCCATTGAAAATGATTCCAACTTCTCGAATTCAAAAATGTAAAGAGATATAAGAGATGAAGGAATCAGATGAGAAAATTGACTATAACCACTCGCTACATCTTCACCGCCGTATAAACATAGTTGGACAAGTGAGGTTGGGAAATTTTGTGGACCCCAATTTGAAATAGGCTTCTTCACCTTCCCTATTCTTAAGGATTGCAATTTCGGAGGCCAAAACCCACGAGGAAAGGAAGCATCCATACTTGGACAATTTGTTACTTCTAATTCCTTTAACGAGTTCATATTGGGCAACTCAATGTCAGGAAATGACTCCAAACTTTCACAATCTTGTATTAATATGTGGTGAGGTGAACAAAGTAATTTAGCTCAATGATGGATTCTAGATTTGGCCAACTATCTATAGATACATATTCAAGCTTCGACATGCTACTTCTATCGTTGTTCATCATTTTTCGTCCCCACTCCCTTTCCAAAAGTTCATTACAACCACCAATGCAAAGTGACTTGACCTGTCCTTCTGTTGGTAAGGATATTTTTATAACCGAACAACAAGACCTGACTTTCAATGTCTCAATGCTAGCTGGACAACGACAACGCTCCATATTCTTACACCAAGATACAGTCAACATCGTAAGAGATGTTAGGAGGTTGCTCCTATGATCATCCTCCTCCTCCTCTATCTCTCCTAAGCTCACCAATTTACCACAATCACACACTTCCAAATGCCTTAAATTCCTAAGAACCTTACTGGCAACCGCTTCTGATTCCCACAAGTATCTTATATCATTACACGTCCATATGCTTATTTCTTCAACCGTCCCAAGAAACTCCATAACAACTCTCCATGCCACATCATTAAGACGTGATATGCACTTTATTTCTAACTTGGTGACAGTTAAAGCTGTTTCAACCAGCCTTCTCAAGACATCACAGTCACATTTAATTATTTTCAGAACATTCAATACAGGTAGTTCTTCAAGTGAGACTTCAAGCAAATTAGGGCAATCATTTATTTCTAGAACATTCAATGAGGGTAATGCTTCAAGTGTGACTTCAACTAAATTAGGACAATCACTAATATGAAGTTGTTTCAAGCATGGAAACACAAACCCGGTACTGGTTGACCATTTCTTCCACCCACGCATATCTTTGAAACATAGAATTTCAAGTGAAGGAAAGGCATGACTAGTCCCAAATAAGTCCAACCCCACAACTTCCACCCCATATAAGCCCTCGATATATAACTCCATAAGTAACGGTAGTTGACCAAATGGTGGTAAAGATGTACATCGTATGCAATTATGTATCGACACATGCTTCAAATGAAGAAACAAAGGGTTACCAACCCAATTTGGAAACTCTAATCCCCCATATAACATAATTTTGAGTTTTTTTAAATGTTCCTTACGAGGCTTTAGCTCATTTAGGACCTCTTTTTCAAGCATTTGGTTTCTTGAACTATCCCACACATTACTCCATACAACCTCTAATTCACTAAGACTCTTTTGTGAAAAGTTTGCCTCGTGTGCATGTTTTCCATTTTGCACTTTGTCCAAACCCATGATGGAAACTTACCACATAACTTCTCTAAGTCTTTAAGTTTAGTTATTTCAAATCCACTTTTACCCCCAATCATGATCTTTGAGAGAGTCTTTAGCCTTTTCAACTCACCAATCCCTAAGGGCATCTGACCCAAAAGCGGAGTGTTTCTAATATCAAAATGTCGTAGGTTTTGAAGCTTTGAGAAGTTGTTGGGTAACTTAGCTAAACTCTTACAACCAGATAAGATCAACGTTTCTAAATTATATAGATTGCACACATTTTCCGGGAGATGTGGAATTTCAGTTCGAGATAGATTAAGATACCTCAAGTGTCGCAAAGCACCAATGGACTCTGGTACCTCACTTATACAAAAACCACTTAAACACAAAACTCTTAACAATGGTAACTCACAAAATAAATCGACCAAAATCCTTTTCGATAAGTAGAAATGTTGCCATTTATCTACCACCCCAGAAGTCGTCGCCAAGAATGTTCTCAAATTTTTTGCTCTTTTAAATGCCTCAAACTTTTTGTATGCTACATATTTCTCACGAACAAATGACATGTGGCGGTACTTTTCCATAATCCCTTTCCTCAAGTTCTTCTCTGTCTCATTATCTAACCTCACAAAAAACTCGCTAGCAATAGATGTTGCCAAGTCATTCATAAGGTCATGCATCACAAACATTGCTTCATGATTAGCTGCATGTTGAAAAAATGACCTTGCCAACAACTCATCAAAGTATTCATGACCCAAGCTTTCTTCTGTTGAATGGCTTGGAGTTAATGGGTGCAAAAACCCTTCTGCCATCCATAGTAGAGTCACTTCCTCCCTCTCAAAAATAAAGTCCTTGGGGAACAAGGAACAATAGGCAAACAACTGCTTCAATGGTGCAGAAAGATCATGGTAGCTTAGTTTAAGGGCCGGGGCAATTACATCATTCTTTAACCTCCATATCTCACTATCTAACATTTCCCTCCAAGAATCTTCATTTTGTTTTGTCCTTAGTGATCTCCCAATTGATATCAAAGCCAAAGGCAACCCATCACATTTCTTCACAATACCTTCACCATATGGTTTGAGTGACAAATGCGAATCAAATTTATTTACACCTAATGCATGTAGCGCAAATAAAGAGAGTGCATTGTCATGCGACAAGCTTTGTAGTTTGGTTAGATTACCGTAACCCAACTTCTTGAGCAATTGTTCCTTCCGCGTTGTCATGATAATTTTGCTTCCAGGAGCACATACATGAAACGGACCAACAAGGGCTTCCCAATCCCCATAACTTTCAGTCCATATATCATCTAACACCAAGAGAAATCTTTTTCCCCTAAGGTGATTTACAAGATTTACTTGAAGAAGATTTAAATCTGCAAATTCCTTGTTTACACCTGTCACGGATTGAAAGATAACTTTGCTTATAGCGAAGCTATCAAACTCATCCGAGACACAAACCCACGCCTTGAGTTCAAAGTGATCCTTGACTTCCTTTTCATCGTACACAAGTTAGCAAGACTAGTTTTTCCAACACCACCCATACCAACAATGGGAACAACGCTAAAGTTTTGATCACATGGTTCTTCCGCCGGTGACAATAACTCTCGGAGCAACGCCTCTTTCTCATCTTTTCGCCCAACAATACTAGATGGATTGACAACGGAGGATTGATATCTTCTATTATTATTATTATTATCATTATTATTGTTGTTTCTTGGCCTAGTTTGATCCTCTTCCATTCTCAAACCAAGGTTTGTTTTCTCCTTAACAAGATCTTGCAATTTGATACTAATATTATTCAACTTGTCATGCATCTTATAACTACTCCTGGAGAAATTTGAGCAGCAGATTGGAATTAGCTTTCTTACCTTGCTGGTGATGATGGCTTCCGACTCGCGATTGAACTCACGATCCATAGCTTCATACGCCAAATCATCGAGCACGTCATCGATGTCGTAAGCCAAATGTCGGAGCTCATTCAGCCAATCTTTCACAGATTCATCGTTTATCTCCCTCCGAGAAGCATCGGCAAGCACACGTTGAATTTGCTTCAAGGATCTCTGCCACTTCTTGATCTCAGCATCGATTCCCTTGTGGCCAGCAATCTTGTTCACAGCAGCAGAGGCCAGCTTCTCGAAGAGCACACCAAGAAAAGCAGAAAGCACGAGCTCAGCCATTGATTAATGATTAATTGCAGAGGAAATGTGTGAAGATTTAAGAGTCAAGAGTGGTTTCAGTCTCGTTCATTCAGATTTGTGGTCAAAGTTTTGCACTTGGATCTGAGAATACCAATCAGCATCCAGGGGTGCTACCTGGCCCCTAAATATTTTAACAAATTGATTCTATTTATGACTTGGTTTGATAAAAAAAGCTTAAACCAAGAAATTAATCTGACACACTCCCTTAAACTTTGCCAAGTTTATAATAACTAGAAATGTTCCCACTCGCGTTGCGCGGGGAACTCTTAACGGCGGGTTTCATGTTGTGTCATTTTCAAACCAATGTGCTTATACATCTATCTATTATAGCGGCTCACAATAACAAACGAAATGAAATCAATGAAGAAGATTGACATCCACGTCTTGCATGAAACTATTCATAATCAAAATAAGCAGAAGAACCTTATAAAGTAGAAAACATTCAATATGGTATTGCATTATTGTCACAAAACCTACTTATTATGACGATGAAATTGTTTGCGCCATGGTGTAAAGAAAAGAAGAAGTATCTGCATGTCATTAATAGAGGTGGATATTTGCCTCAAATCAAAGCTCAAGTTTGATAGTAATTACATCACATTAATGTCTCACAAAAAAATTTAATCAATAAACAACTTGATTTAATAACCTTACCTGTATTTATCACCAACTCCATAAGCAAATACAATATCTTTTTAGTCCCTCTAATTCAACAACCGCATAATCCTTCAAAACGAAACTTTAAAAACATAAGCAACAAATTGTATGATTATATAAACATTAATAAGTAATAAATTTAATGAAAGCTTAAATGGAATTAAGCATATGTTAATGGAAGTTAAATTAAATTTTTAGGCCTATATTGACTTGGTATTAACTTAGACAGCAAATTTGTGGGTTTTGCATTGTAGAATTCGTATGTCAAATAGTAAACATCATAAGCCATAACGGTATACAACAAAAGAAGGCTACAATGTTTCAAATATACACATGGATACCTTAAAGTTTTCGTGGATATTAAAATAAAACATGTCACCATTGCCATGTTGATTTCCTATCTCATAACCTATTAGGTAGCTCTAGCTTCCCGTGGAAACGAACAACTTTGTGATGATTTAGAAGGAAAAACAAATACCGAAAAAAAAGCAAAGAAAATCACTATTAGTTATTACCTCATTCAATTCTTTGCTGAAATAGTCTAGTCGACTCGGGAACATGCATACCGGATTTAGGTTCGAACATGCATACCCAAGACTTTCTCACACATCGAAGGCGGCTGTTAAGCCCCTAGTTCTCTCTTGTTTGCTGCCGTTGTTTGTTTGTGAAACAGTTTTGTTCATCTTCTTCCTTCTCTCTCAAATCTCCTGTTTCTGAAAATGAGGGGACATTGTGAAATGTTAATAGTGAAGAAAGAGAAAGGTGGGCAGAAAAGATTATATGGGTTCAATTTGTAAATCATAAAAGCTTTGTTGCAAATTTTAAACAACATTAAACTTCACTGTATTTAAAGTTCTTCTTTTATATAGAGTATAATAATAATAATGATAATAATATAAATAATAATAATAATAATAATAACAACAACAACTAGTGTTTTATCCTGGCCTGCGTTGCGCGTTTGGTAAACAGTGTATTCAAAACTCAGATAAACATAAGTAATCCAATGGTTATTACATCTCATGATTTAATGCGTTATCATTATAGTCTCGTACTTCTATATTACACCGTATGTAAAAAACAAACGTACTAGAGGAGCTTATATTGTATATTGTTTGGCTCAGATACATAATAGAATGAGAGAATATGGCTGCACAAGGTTGCGGGTAACAACCCACCGTTTGTTTTTTACATACGGTATAATATAGACTTCTAAAAAACAAACATATGGCATGCCACACCAAAGTTACATCTTATACAAGTTTAAGTATTGTGTTTAAGGTCATCACGGCCACATGATAAAGCTTAACCAACGAATCTTGAACACAGAAAGATGGATATCATGGTAATGCTTCAGACGTTCCAACACTCGCCATCGTCATCTTAATGCAATAAACTAGAAAAAAACCGACATCAAACATTCAGATAATAGAATGGTGTCGTACGCATCCAAACAACATTAGAGCTCAAAACAAATGTCCCTAACTATACAGATACACGATCGCAGACCCAAGACGCTTAAATTAATGTGTGATCCAACATCTGAAATTCAAAACACATAAAGGAACAAAACTGTTTCAAGCAAAGTTTCGCAATCACCACCTAGGGTCGACCAAAAAAACACTTACCAACGACGAAACAAGCGGTGCTAACCGGCTGAGGCGGCGGTAGAGAATCACCACCAACCCTAACCATGCCCACCACAACATTACCACCACCGCCACTTGGGGCCCGAAAAAGGGAATTCCAAGCGACAACCTTCAGATCTTGGCAAATAAAACCTAACCACTACCATGCATCACCAATGATGTTGTTGGAGTCACTGACAAGAAACAGATCAACGCAACCAAGGGACGAGTGGCTTCTATCCATAAAAAGGGGTATCGGAACAACAATGACCACCCATCAAACTGTGACCGCCATTGTGGCCTTTGTGTAACATCCGCCGATTTTAAAATTATGAAACCAAACCCGAACTCATTTTAAACTTTCATAAGATGGAGAATTTAATATTTAAAATTTTTATTATTTATTTTATTAAATCAAAAACGTTAAATGTACAATTTAAGCAATATTGAAAATTGTTTTATTCATTTTATCATTTAAACAAAGAATAATAATTTATTTTATTTATAAATTCTTTTACATAAAAGTATTAATCTTTATTTATCATTTTATAATAAATAACTAAATGGAAAAGACTTATTAAAACTTATAAAGTTATAAAATGAGTTTTAATAAACTTATAAGTTTTATTAGTAATTATGAATTTTAATTATTGAAAATAAATAATCAAATTATAAAGTTACAAGTTTTATAAAAGTTATAAAGATTTTATAAGAAAATAAGTTGATTAAATTAAAATTAAGGTTTTAATAAATTAAAAGTTTAAATTATAATTATTCTTTTATCTATTTATTTTATTTATTCTTATATTTATTTCAAAAGCATAACCCCATTTTAAAAGACTTGTAACTTACCACTAACATCATTCATAACCTCCTCCTAACCTCAAATATAAAAGCAAGGCTCAGACCTTACTTTTTATTTGTTTATTTTCTAAAAATCTCTCACAAAAACCTTTCATCATCATTTGATTATAATCAATTTCAAGAATTTTTTTTATAAGTAGTTTCAAGAATCTTATAATACTAAGATAATCTTATATTGTTTTTATATTATATATTTCTATATTGTTTTAATCATCCTAACATCTCATTATTCTCATGACTTTATGTTCTTAATTTTATTCCTTCTTCTACTAAATCTCTTTTAATTTGATTTATTATCATTTCATCATTAACTTTATAACTTTCACTAACCTTATAACAATCATTAACATTCCTAAATCATGCTAATGTAAACAAAGAATCCCGTTTGCATATGGACGACTATTCCGCCGCATTCGGTTATTCCACAAGATTATTTCCCTAAGTGATGACTATGCTGAAGTCTTGGAATATTTTTATATAACTAAAATGAAGTCTAATATATCATATATCAACATGATAATTTGTTTCTAACCCGTTTTATGTTTTAACGATTTTAAAAGTGCACATAAGTGTCTTACTATAATTTTGGCAGAATATAATCTGACTTCAACCAATCATAACTTGATCATAACAAACCAAATTTGAGTAAACTCAGACTTTAATATTAATTTCATTGAATTACCTTTTTAACGAAAGTTTATACATCTTCAAACTTAATCGGACGACTCAACAATAGCCTTCACAAGATAAGTGCTCATTTCAGCACCTTCTGTCTTGTTCTGATGTTTTGACCTGTTTTCGAATCTTTTCATTAAAATGTTTCTGAACGAAAGTTGTCCGGGAGACTTTGAACTAGTCAAATGTAATTTTTATAATTTTATAAAATCATTTTTTATTTTAAAAACTTATTTAAACACGTACCAAACATTCTGTCCAGAATTTAAAATTGGTACAGTAATCGTTTTTCAATATACATTTCGCTTATTGGCATTCCTAAGCGTCCTAACTTTTGTAATGAATTCCGACATTAAGTTATTGTCTTTTTTATCATTTAGGACATCACTTTGACTCTTGGCATTCAAGCTTTCTTATGTACTCTTCAATCATCATTATACAATGTGAGTTTTCCATGTGAGTTCTCCATACCCCTTTTTATTTTATTTCACACCTTTTGGGGTGAAACATATTAACCTTATAAACTTACACTTGTAAACATCTTGATACTTATAAATGCACATGCATTTCATCGTTACTTTTTGTCATGGTTATTGATATTATTGTAAGTGTTATATGAGATACATTATACGTTGACAATCATTAACTATTGCTAGCCTGGCGATGTCATAGATCTATGGGCCTGAAAAGCCTAGTGCTAGCCGATGTATTTCCGGCTCCTAATAACGTATGACTTGTTCATCATGGGAATCAAGTACACTTAGCTAATCTTTATAAACTTGTAAACTTATTCTTGGTCAATGTTTGATTGTAGCTATATGCGTTCTATAAACTTGCATAATTCGTAACCATTGACATGAATTGCTATTTAAAAATCTTTATATATATATATATATATATATTATATATATATATATATATATATATATATATATATACATGTTTAACTTATGGAAACTCACCAACTTTTAAAGTTGACCCCTTTATCTTTAACATATTTTAGAATTGCTACTGAGGAATTCTTCTTGCACATATAGGTTTTGGACTTATTTTAATTAAATATTTTATTTGTTGTTAAAATCTTTGTTGTATTGTAATGACTTAATTTTCTAGTATTATTCATGAAAAATGGTATTTAATATTATTTTATCTTATTAAATTCCATGAGCTATAAACAATCGTTCACATTCGTCCGCCTCGATGATTCCGCCGTCGGTCGGGTGTGACACTTTGCCACCACAAACATATTGATTTTTGATAAATAATAATTTGTTAATATAAATAATAATTAGTTACACTAAATGGTAAAAAATAATTAGATAATATAAAATATTTAATCATAATAATCGTCACTAAACTCATTGTCGTTGGTCCTGTCATCATTGCCCTCGTCATCTTCTTCGTCAATGTTACGATTGTTCCATAGATGTTCTAATAAGTCTACTTGAAGATTAGCATGTGTGTCCTTATTTTTTTTATTTTTCTTAGGTTTGCTCGTTTCTCTTCGGCGGTTAGTAGTGCGGTAACTGGTCGGATGTCATTGTTATCATATTCTTGGCAAATCGCTTTCCTCAAATCCTCTAATATCATATTATGTAAAATTGAACAAGCATACATAATGTTCCTTAATCTTTCTTTCTTCTATATCCTTACCGTTGGGCAATGTTGCCCCATCGTTTCTTTAATACCTCGAACGCCCGTTCAATATCCTTTCTTGCTGATTCTTGCTTTCTCTTAAAATATATTAGTTTTTTTGCTAATTCTTGCTTTCTCTTAAAATATATTAGTTTTTCCTCACTAGGGCATGAAAATGCTTTTACCAATGTAGCCCACTCGGGATAAATACCATCAGCAAGATAATAACCATACTTGTACTCCACATCATTTGCATAGAATGACGATCCAGGTCCAACTCCATCAATGACGTCATCAAACACCGGTGACTGCTTTATGATAGTAATATCATTGTTTGCTTTAGCCACACCAAAAAAAGCATGCCAAATTCAAAGATCATACGACGCAACAGCTTCAAGTATTAGAGACGGGCCATAATGATCACCCCTGATGATGTGACCTCGCTAGGCAGTTGGACAACTGACCCAATTCCAATGTGTGCAATCAATGCTACCAAGCATTCCAGAAAAACCATATACAATTTGAGGTATCTCATAGTTTTTGAATGTCACTGAATGACGACAAGCTTCTCAAATATCTTTTAGCGTAGCAATCAATTATACCTAAATAATATATTTATAACAATAACAATAACAATAATAATAATAGTAATAATAGTAATAATAGTAAAAATAGTAATAATAGTAATAATAGTAAATAGAAAAATAATAGTAATAATAGTAATAATAATAATAATAGTAATAATAATAGTAATAACAATAACAACAACAATAAAATAATACCTTCACACAAATTGTGAATAATATCTCAGGTTGATTTTTCTGACATTTTCAAATACTTGTCACATAAATCTTGTGAAATACCATACGGTAGTTGACGAATTACAAAAGTGCATTTTTGAATATAACTAAATCCTAACTTATTTCTAGCGTCATCCCTTTGTTGAAAATATAAAAACGCACGTTATAAATCACCGACGATTCGTAAAAATAGTTGACGACTCATACGAAAACGACGTCGGAAAGTAACTTTATCATACAAAGGTTTTCAAAAAAATAATCTTGCATAACACGGTTATGCACCTCCACCCGAACCCGTTCTAGTGGTGGTGGTCGTCTACGCGTGTCACACCCCAACCTTGACGGCGGAAACGTCGAGATGTGAGGGTTAAGATTGTTCACAGCCACATAACGCTATATTAAATTGTAAATATTATTATCATAAGTCTTGAAATAAAAATACAATCATAATTCCCAAACAAGTAATAAGTTCGAATGCAACAAAACATAAAGTAAACTTTTTATTTCATTTACTAGGTCCAAATCCTAGATTATGGCATGCTTCAAAAAGATCACTTTAAGCTTGAGGTTGACCTGAAACATGATAAAAATAAGAGTCAACTAAAAATAGTTGGTGAGTTTCCAAGGTTTTCATACATAATATGAAAAAGAAAGTTACAAGTAGCAATTCATGTCATAGGTTATAAGCTAGTAAGGTTATAGAACACATATCGTTACAACCAAACCTCGACTTGATTACAAGTATAAAAGATTGGCTAAGTGTATTTGGTTCCCTAGTGCACAAGCATACGGCTCCTAGGAGTCGGCAATACATCGACTTTAGCACCAAATAGGCTTGTCAGGCCCAAAGATCTAAGACGTCGCCAGGCTAGCAATAGTTAATGATTGTAAACAAACTATGTATCTCATATAACACTTACAATAAACAAATAACCATGACAAAATAATAAGTTGAATTGCACGTGATTTACAAGTTTCAAATGTGTATAAGTGTATCATGTATACGTTATCATGTTTCCCCCGAGTTAGTGTAAAAATATGAAAAGGGGCAAGAAAACTCACGTGATAATATGTATAATGGAGATTATTTAAGAATAGTAACGTCGTTCCAAGATGAACGTCACAAGGCACCTAAACATATGTAATTACAAGATTTAAGTTTAATAATTGAATTATTGATTTAATGAGAGCTAAAATTTCAAGTGGAGTTTGGGAATCTTTGTAGTAGTCTAAAATGTAACAAAGGATATACCATTTGTGAAATTATATTATAAAGAAAATAACATTAAATCATCGATAATAGCTAGTGAAGTTTAAATATAAACTTGAATAAATATTTGAAATAATCATGATTTTAAAGATAATAACTTAATGGTAATATTTGGACCAATAATAATTATTAATTTATTATTCAAAATCCATTTTAATAGAAATTATCCAAGAACATCCTTTGTTAAAATTCTTTATTAAAAAGAGAATTAACTAATTAAATTTAGAAAAATTATAGAAAATAATTTGATGTCTTTGAAAAATATTTAAAGTTTACAAAAACCCTTTTATATTATTAAAAATTTTCTATAATTTATTTAAGGGCTGAAAAGCCTTAAAAAAATGTTGAGGGTGCCCGGGTTCGAACCCGGGACCTCTAAGTGGTGATGAGAGCGTTTAACCAGTGAACCAAGGCATCCAGCCGCGGTAGATCTTGGTTTTAAAACATTAAAACCCATATAAACAAAACCCCTAAATCCCTAGAACCCTAGTTCGAATTTGAATCAAATTAGGCGTTAAATCGATGTTGTTAATGGTAAAGATCATGGGGCTTTTGTTCCCCATGTAAAATCGAGCATGTACATGTATTAATTACCCGATTCGAAGATGTGTTGATGATGAACAGACGAAGTATCAACCGAAGAACAAGTCGCGACCGTGAGTGCAAATAGTTCAAGTAATCTTCAATGATATTCAAATCAAAGGTGCAGATAGCTTCGTGTGATGGTCTGGACTCAAAGCCCTCTGTCAATTTTGATCTTTGAACACAATAGGGTAGTGTTCGACTAGTGTGCAGGTCGCGATGAGGATGATGCTTAAATTCGTTGATTATGTTTGATTCAGGTGAAATTGAAAGGTGTAAACGATTGGAGATAGACAGAAGATTGATTGTACTCAGTTAATTCGATTATTATTGTGTTTTAATGACAAAACGGTCATGAGTTAAAAGAGTTTCGGTTATATGATCGAATTGACTTGGAAACCGATGTATAACTCGATTTTTAAGTGCATTCAAGTTCGAAGCACGTATGCGAACCGATTCGGATAAAGTTCGGCTACGAAACAACCGTTTTTTTTTGATGTTTTAATCTCGCCGGACTTTGGCCGGAGTGTGGCCGGAGTCGCGGCCGGAATTACGGGAATGGGCGGGGGTTTGGGTTGAAAGTTTGAAATGTTACACTTTGGCCCCTTTTAGTTTAACAGTTAACATTTCATGCTTAAAGTTCTATATTAAGTTTCCAAATTGACAAAAACAACCCCCAAGCTTAATTTAAGTTTGAGTTTTAAACATGGTTAAGTTAATAATCCTCATAAATTATAAGTAACCTTATTAAAAGCAATCTTATTATTACTAATACTATTATGGTATTATTATCATAACTATATTCTAATTAATTTACATATTAGCTTCAAATTAAGGATTTAAAAGACATACCAAGCATAAGAAAATCCCATAAATTCATAATGGCACAAGTAGTCCTTACAAGAACTTTAACAAGATTAACTTTTACTTTAACAAAAATACGAGATGTTACAGTCTCCCCAACTTAAAAGAATTTCGTCCCGAATTATTAAAGAAAAGAAACTATACAAATAAGAACGGGTATCTCCTTCATGTGCTCCTCACGTTCCTAAGTAAATTCAGCACCACGTTTATTTTCCCAACGAACCTTGACGATTGGGGTTGTTGTGGTTCTAGTCTTCTTCATTATACGATCCATGATCTCCACAGGTTTCTCGACAAAATGTAATGACTCGTCAATCCGAATGTCTTCCAGCGGAACATACAGGCTTTCGTCGGCCAAACACTTTCTCAAATTTGAGACATGGAACACAGGATGAATTCCACTAAGGTCGGAAGGTAACTCTAGTTTATAAGCCACTTTCCCAATCCTTTTCAGGATTTTGAAAGGTCCTACAAATCTTGGAGCCAGTTTGCCCTTCTTTCCAAAGCGAACCACACCTTTCCACGGTGAGACCTTGAGAAGAACCATCTCCCCATCTTGGAATTCTAATGGCTTACGTCGGTTGTCAGCATAACTCTTTTGACGACTTCTCGCCACTTCAAGGTTCTTGCGAATGATAGAAACCTTATCGGTCGTCTCTTGTATAAGTTCAGGACCAGTGATGAAGTTTTCACCAATGTCGGTCCAACAGATCGGTGAACAACATTTACGACCATAAAGTGCTTCAAACGGTGCCATCTTGATACTCGAGTGGTAACTATTGTTATACGAAAATTCCGCGAGCGGTAGATGCGTATCCCAATCGCCACCAAAGTCAAGAACACAGAGACGTAGCAAATCCTCCAAAGTTTGGATCGTTCGCTCGGTTTGACCATCAGTTTGAAGATGGTAAGCCGTGCTTAGATCCAATTGTGTACCCAAAAGTTCTTGCATAGACGACCAAAAATGTGAAGTGAAACGAGCATCTCGGTCAGATATGATGTGCAGAGGTACCCCATGACGACTTACAATCTCATCAACGTATATACGAGCTAACTTTGATGTCTTGTAAGTGTCACGTATAGGTATAAAATATGCCGACTTGGTCAATCGGTCAACGATCACCCATATGCTATCATGTCCTCGAGAGGTTAGGGGTAGCTTTGTTATGAAGTCCATGGATATGTGTTCCCATTTCCACATAGGGATCTCGGGTTGCTCAAGTAATCCACTTGGACGTTGATGTTCGGCTTTAACTTTCGTACATGTGAGGCACTTAGCTACATAAGTCGCTATGTCTTTCTTCATTCCAGGCCACCAATATTGACCACGTAGGTCCATGTACATCTTATCGGAACCAGGATGAATAGAATAACGAGTTTGATGAGCTTCGTTCATAATAAAGGTACGAATGTTATCGCGATTTGGAACCCAAATACGATTGGTGAAGTACATCAATCCATTGGATTTTGTTTCCAATTGGGTTAGAAGATTATGCTCCAACTCATCCTTCATTCTCCCTTCTCGTTGAACATTTGTTGAGCCTCCAGGATGCTAGACTCGATGTCACTATCTATTCTCAGGTTTTGTAGTAGTACGGTGGTCTCATTGACATCTAGTCGAATTTCAGTATCGAACTCACCCAATGTGTCAAACCATTGACGTCGATCTCGAATTTCTTGAAATGAGATCATCTTGTTGTGAATCTTTCGGCTCAGTGCATCGGCCACAACGTTTGCTTTACCAGGATGGTAACGAATGTCACAATCATAGTCACTAATCAACTCCACCCAACGACGTTGTCTCATGTTGAGATCTTTTTGATTGAAAACGTGTTGAAGGCTTGTGATCGGTGTAGACTATACATTGCGTACCATACAGGTAGTGCCTCCAAATCTTCAAAGCAAATACAACAGCACCAAGCTCGAGATCGTGGGTTGTATAATTCACCTCGTGAACCTTCAATTGTCTCGACGCATAAGCTATGACCTTCCCTCGTTGCATGAGAACACAACCAAGGCCTTGTTTAGATGCGTCACAATACACAGTGAAATTCATCGTTTCCATCGGGTAGGGTCAAGATAGGGGCATTGCATAACTTATGCTTTAACGCTTCAAAAGCTTCTTCTTGCTCGGAACCCCACTCGAAAGGTTTATTCTTTTGTGTCAAAGTGGTGAGTGGTTCGCGACCCTCGAGAAATTGGCAATGAATCGCCGATAATAACCAGCAAGACCAAGAAAAGAACGAACTTCGGTAGGAGTTGTAGGAACACACCAATTCTTCACAGCTTCACCTTTGCAGGATCAACGTGAATTCCTTGGCTATTCACCACGTGTCCTAGAAATTGAACTTCCTCGAGCCAGAAATCACACTTCGAGAATTTTGCGTACAATTGCTCTTCTTTAACAACTCAAGAACCAATCTCAAATGCAGCTCATGATCGGTGTTGGACTTGGAATAGATAAGTATGTCATCATAAAAACGATCACAAACTTGTCTAGATAAGGCTTGCATACTCGGTTCATGAGATCCATGAAGACAGCAGGAGCATTGGTTAAACCAAAAGGCATCACCATAAACTCATAGTGTCCATAACTAGTACGAAAAGCGGTCTTTGGGATGTCATCCTCGTGAACTCGTAATTGATGATATCCAGAACGTAGATCAATTTTCGAGAATATGGCAGCTCCTTGAAGTTGATTAAACAAGTCATCAATGCGAGGAAGAGGATAACGATTCTTGATGGTAAGTTTGTTAAGCTCACGATAATCGATGCACATACGAAACGATCCATCTTTCTTCTTCACGAAAAGAACAGGTGCACCCCAAGACGAAGAACTAGGACGAATGAAGCCCTTCTCGGACAGCTCTTGCAGTTGACAAGAGAGTTCTTGCATTTCGATGGTGCAAGCCGATACGGTGACTTGGCCCGGGGTTTGCTCCCGGTATCAAGTCAATTTTAAACTCGACTTCACGCACAGGAGGTAAACCACTAAGGTCATCGGGAAATACTTCAGGAAAGTCTCGTACGATAGGGACATCCTTAAGTTCTTTCCCTTTGACTTTCGTGTTGACCACATAAGCCAAGAAGGCCATATACTTCTTGTTTAAGCACTTTAGGGCTTGTGCAAGACATGAGTTTAAGCCCTTTAGAAGATTTTTCACCGAACACCTTCAACGTATCTCCAGAGGGTAACGGTATACGAATGCACTTCTCGAAACAAATGATCTCGGCATGGTTTTGGCTAACCAATCCATACCAATGATGACGTCAAAGCTCCCAAGTTTCATAGGGATAAGATCGATAAGAAAATCATGCGTGTCAAGACTTAAGATGCAATCACGAACGATAACGTCAACGGTAATTGGTTCTCCATCGGCAACTTCAACAGTAAGAGGTCTTTCTAGTTTCGTATGTGGCTTAGCAAGTATGGGTTCAAACTCTAATGAACAAAACTTTTATCGGCTCCAGAATTAAATAGGACATAGGCATAAGTTTTGTTAATAAGGAACATACCTGTTCAATTTTTAAGGTATTTAACAATACAGGTAAAATATGAAATGAATTCGATCACAAATTTAAGGGTGAGTTAACGTACCATTCACCAATCGTGTTTGCTTGTGCTTGGTTAGCGTTGATGTTGAAAGCACGTCCTCGAGCTTGTGGAACATTACCCACAAGACGAGGGCATTGTGGACGAAAATGGCCAGGTTCTCCACAGTTGTAGCAAACACGGTTTGTGACCACAGCGGCATTGTTAGGTGCACGGTGGCAAGTCGCCACCAAATGACCATATTTGCCGCATAGGGTGCAAATGCGGCATGGTTGATTCCCCGGATGATGATACCTACACGTGCTGCACATCGGTTGAGGACCAACATAAGCCCTAGCCCCAGGCACTTGTGCCACAGATGTAGCCGCAGGTACAGGTTGTCTTTGGGGTTGTTTGGGTGCAGCCACGGCATAGTTACGCGCCGGTGTGAACTTGCGTTTCTTGTTGTTGTTGTGGATGTTAGACGGTTCAGCTTTGGTCTCCTTAACCGCCTCGGTAGCCGTCTTCTCCACCTTCTTTGCACCCTTCACAGACATGGTGCCCGCTCTTATGGTTCTCGGTGAGTTGAGCGGTGATTGTAATAGCTTCTTCCAAGTTGTGGGTCGGCTACCCACCACAACATCTTGAATTTGGGGTGGTACACCCTTAATGAACTTCTCGATGTTGCGGGGAACAGTGTCGACCATATGGGGCAGCAGTATACTCAACTCATGATGCCTAGTTGAGTAGGCCAAATGATCACCATCATTTTGTTTCAAATTCCAAAACTCTTCTTCCAACTTTTGCAATTCACTTCTTGGGCAGAACTTCGCAATGGCGATGTTCTTGAACTCTTCCCATTTAAGTGCTAGAATGGCATCGGGTCCACGATTCCTCTTCTCGCTATTCCACCAGGTAAGAGCCCTTTGTTGGAACATACTAGTGGCATAACGAACCTTGAGTGCATCGGGACACTCACAATTAATAAAGGTATTCTCCATGCTTTCGAACCACTCAAGAAGGCCAGTGGCTCCTTCCTTGCCACTAAAACTAGTGGGCTTGCAAGAGCTGAAGTATTTGAAGGTGCAAGTTTGATTATTCCCGTGTTGATTGTTCCCGTTTTGATTGTTGCTATTTTCTCCATGACCATTTCCATTGTTGCTAGCGTTGGTCATTAAGGTGCTATTAAGTTCAGCAACCATGGTCGGAATGACAGCAGCCATTTGTCGAGCAATCATGGCGGCTAACTTACGATCGGAACTTCCACGCTTTCCATGATGACGAGACATGCTGGAATATACAAATGAGTTAGATATGAGAATTGGAATAACAAGGATTAATGTTCAACAAGGATAAGGCAAAAAGTTGTAAGGCACATGGAATGGTTCCATTTGGTAACGCATTACCATTTGGAAACGTTGACACGTCAAGGTAAGTTGACCTATTCGCCTTAGAAATTTGTGTATGTTGACCATGGTTTATCACTCATCCCAGAAATCCCCAGGTAAGCATAACTAGTCTCGTAGGATTTATGCGATATGCTTGCCTTAGCCCGAGGGCCTTTTGCCAGGAAATCTAGAATACAGGTGTCCATGTGTCACACAAATTTCTTAGGTTCATGAAATCAAAACCATGATGAGATTTACATAGATTAGACATAAGTCTAAAGATTCAATTCTTAAGCATAAGTATACGATTCCACGTGTTGACGAGAAAGATTAAGAAGTTTCATTTGTCGGGGAGAGTCAATGAGTCAAAGTTAAGTTTAGGGAGACAAGTAACAAAGTTTAGGCAATTACAAGGCAACCTATGCTAAGGCATCAAATTGCACATAAAGTATAGCATTATGTAGCATGTAACAATATATATTTCCAAGAATATAAATATTTCCTATGAGGTTCATGCATAAGCTATAGTCTAGGTCACCATTACTAATAACCTAAATCCCTATAGTTATGGGCTCTGATACCAATCTGTCACACCCCAACCTTGACGGCGGAAACGTCGAGATGTGAGGGTTAAGATTGTTCACAGCCACATAACACTATATTAAATTGTAAATATTATTATCATAAGTCTTGAAATAAAAATACAATCATAATTCCCAAACAAGTAATAAGTTCGAATGCAACAAAACATAAAGTAAACTTTTATTTCATTTACTAGGTCCAAATCCTAGATTATGGCATGCTTCAAAAAGATCACTTTAAGCTTGAGGTTGACCTGAAACATGATAAAAATAAGAGTCAACTAAAAATAGTTGGTGAGTTTCCAAGGTTTTCATACATAATATGAAAAAGAAAGTTACAAGTAGCAATTCATGTCATAGGTTATAAGCTAGTAAGGTTATAGAACATATCGTTACAACCAAACCTCGATTTGATTACAAGTATAAAAGATTGGCTAAGTGTATTTGGTTCCCTAGTGCACAAGCATACGGCTCCTAGGAGTCGGCAATACATCGACTTTAGCACCAAATAGGCTTGTCAGGCCCAAAGATCTAAGACGTCGCCAGGCTAGCAATAGTTAATGATGTAAACAAACTATGTATCTCATATAACACTTACAATAAACAAATAACCATGACAAAATAATAAGTTGAATTGCACGTGATTTACAAGTTTCAAATGTGTATAAGTGTATCATGTATACGCTATCATGTTTCACCCCGAGTTAGTGTAAAAATATGAAAAAGGGGCAAGAAAACTCACGTGATAATATGTATATAATGGAGATTATTTAAGAATAGTAAACGTCGTTCCAAGATGAACGTCACAAGGCACCTAAACATATGTAATTACAAGATTTAAGTTTAATAATTGAATTATTGATTTAACGAGAGCTAAAATTTCAAGTGGAGTTTGGGGATCTTTGTAGTAGTCTAAATAATGTAACAAAGGAATATACCATTTGTGTAAATTATTATAAAGAAAATAACATTAAATCATCGATAATAACTAGTGAAGTTTAAATATAAACTTGAATAAATATTTGAAATAATCATGATTTTAACGATAATAACTTAATGGTAATATTTGGACCAATAATAATTTATTAATTTATAATACAAAATCCATTTTAATAAAAATTATCCAAGAACATCCTTTGTTAAAATTCTTTATTAAAAAGAGAATTAACTAATTAAATTTAGAAAAATTATAGAAAATAATTTGATGTCATTGAAAAATATTTAAAGTTTACAAAAACCCTTTTCATATTTATTAAAAATTTTCTATAATTTATTTAAAGGCTGAAAAGCCTTAAAAAAAATGTTTGAGGGTGCCCGGGTTCGAACCCGGGACCTCTAAGTGGTGATGAGAGCGTTTAACCAGTGAACCAAGGCATCCAGCCGCGGTAGATCTTGGTTTTAAAACATTAAAACCCATATAAACAAAACCCCCAAATCCCTAGAACCCTAGTTCGAATTTGAATCAAATTAGGCGTTAAATCGATGTTGTTAATGGTAAAGATCATGGGGCTTTTGTTCCCCATGTAAAATCGAGCATGTACATGTATTTAATTACCCGATTCGAAGATGTGTTGATGATGAACAGACGAAGTATCAACCGAAGAACAAGTCGCGACCGTGAGTGCAAATAGTTCAAGTAATCTTCAATGATATTCAAATCAAAGGTGCAGATAGCTTCGTGTGATGGTCTGAACTCAAAGCCCTCTGTCAATTTTGATCTTTGAACACAATAGGGTAGTGTTCGACTAGTGTGCAGGTCGCGATGAGAATGATGCTTAAATTCGTTGATTATGTTTGATTCAGGTGAAATTGAAAGGTGTAAACGATTGGAGATAGACAGAAGATTGATTGTACTCAGTTAATTCGATTATTATTGTGTTTTAATGACAAAACGGTCATGAGTTAAAAGAGTTTCGGTTATATGATCGAATTGACTTGGTAACCGATGTATAACTTGATTTTTAAGTGCATTCAAGTTCGAAGCACGTATGCGAAGCGATTCGGATAAAGTTCGGCTACGAAACAACCGTTTTTTTTTATGTTTTAATCTCGCCGGACTTTGGCCGGAGTGTGGCCGGAGTCGCGGCCGGAATTACGGGAATGGGCGGGGGTTTGGGTTGAAAGTTTGAAATGTTACACTTTGGCCCCTTTTAGTTTAACAGTTAACATTTCATGCTTAAAGTTCTATATTAAGTTTCCAAATTGACAAAACAACCCCCAAGCTTAATTTAAGTTTGAGTTTTAAACATGGTTAAGTTTAATAATCCTCATAAATTATAAGTAACATTATTAAAAGCAATCTTATTATTACTAATACTATTATGGTTATTATTATCATAACTATATTCTAATTAATTTAACATTATTAGCTTCAAATTAAGGATTTAAAAGGCATACCAAGCATAAGAAAATCCCATAAATTTCATAATGGCACAAGTAGTCCTTACAAGAACTTTAACAAGATTAACTTTTACTTTAACAAAAATACGAGATGTTACAACGCGGTTCTAGAAGTGATGTTTGAACGTGCTCGACTAAAAGTTTTTTTCCACTAGAACACACTCAATAATTATCACCTCATCCACCTCCCAAACATTTAAATCGTTAAGTAGTTATTCCGTATTTAAAAAAAGTTATAGAGAGAGAGATAGTGAAGGTGTGATTGTGTGGAATGAATCCAAAATGGAGTAATTATATAGTAATTTTTTTGAGATGGAGGAAAACTATGGATGAGAACAAGATTGATATTATTATTATTTATTATATATACAAGGAGTGATTGTTAAAAACGCAGTTAACACGATAACGTAAATTGTAGAAAACATCAAATTTTAATAAACACGTAGTGGGCTTGGCGCCCCTAACCTACCCATCACTATATTTTAGTGCCTCCAGCCCTCCACTACATAAAGTCTTATAGTTTGTTATTTCTTTTTGTATGAAACACTTTTCAAGTATTTCATTCTCATTCATCATTGTATGAAATACTTTTAAAGTATTTCATCTCCGGTACTTTTTTCAACGACAAATCTACTTTATTAATCAAAAGTAATTTACGAGTATCAATGAGTATCAATCCGTTAAAGTTACATGTACATCTTGCAAAATATAGACGATTTACCTTGCAGATTTATAGTTGATATTTAATAAAATAAAACAATGTGCAAATGAGTCGAGAGAGATTCTATAATTTTGCTTCTATGCATAAGATAAAAAAACACCAAGTGTCTTGTTCTAGAGGCTATCCCAAATCTATATATCTACACCATTTGCTCCACATTATAAAGCCTTATACACCAAAAACCCAAAACCTAAACTTAACATCAAGACACCAAAGAATTTACAAAATATTTTCAAAGGCAAAACAAAAATCAGCCACTGAAACACGTCACGCCACCACCGGATCCAACATTCCACCACCTTCGGCCGCCACCATACCACCACCATCGTCACATTTAATGCAAACAAAGTTCACAGGCACCATGCTTGAGTCAGGAATACCAACACATCGAGTATGTTGCCATACACCGCATACATCACACGCCAACATCCTCTCACCATCATCGTCCCTCGCCCCGCAACTACAATCCAACGTCCACGTTTCCTCCCCTCGTTCCATCCTAAACTGACTCAACCCGCTCTTTCCTAAACACTTGCCAGCAATGTTGACCACTGTCTCGTTGTTTGACCCGATTAGAAGCTTGATTTGGGTGGATTCATCAACACCTCTATATCCAACAAGCTCTTCTGCTTGAAACCGTCTCAGGATCACATAAACTTCTTGAAAAGCTTTCGATGCTTCGACTTTAAGGTCGCCAACAGTCGCATTAGGGGGGAGGATTATGTGTTCAGGAGGCGAGTTTACGTCACTTTGTTCAGTGAGTTTAGGTTTACATGAGAGTATTAGTGAATTCGGGTTTGCTTTTGTAAATGAGGTTTCGGGATGATAGTTTTTCACAAACTGTTTGCAGTCAAGGATTTTGATAGCTGAGTTTACAGCTGCGTCCCTCTTTGTGAAAGGTATATGATCTACCATAAGCTGCGGGTGGAGTAAAGCTTCGTATAAGTATCTTAGATCTCGGATTAAGTTATCTTCAGATGGCCTACTTGCAATCGAGCAATTGCTGGTGGTGTCGCTACCAGGTTCAAGCCTGCATTTATAAAACCATTCCAGTAAGGGAAACAGTAAAAAAACCCAATACATAAGGGGCCGGTCAGGCGGGTTGGTTAGTTTTTAGTACGAGTCGAGTGATTACAAAGATTATATTATTTATTAAAATCCAATTAAAAAAAGTAATTGAAGCATTAACCTGTATTCAAGAGCACCAGAATCTGGATTAGATCTTGCATTAACCACCATACCATCAGCTGCTTGTTTGCCTTTAAGTTCCTTAAGACAATAATCCAAAAGCTCAGGAGGGCCCACCCTGCAAACTGCCCCTCTTAGGGACCGCCAACTCACCCACGACGACCCACTAACCGCTTTCAACACTCTAAACATTGCTTCGTCAACACGAACAACATCATTCGTATTCCAAACACATAACATCCTTGAATCACTTGATTTAACCTTTTTGGGGGTCCAACAATCTCCCATTGTTTGGTTTCCATTGGCCTCGTGTACTAATGTAGTCAATTGATGGAAAAGATCTCTAACAGTTACAATCTCTTGATCTGAGAATGACTGGTAAAAGGCTATCAAGTCATGTAAATGTGTTCTAGGTTTACGCCCTTGTGCAGATGATAAGGCAGATAAAGGCATGTTTGCAAGGGTTTCAATTGCATTATTGTAGGCTTCATGAGTTATAGCATAACTTCCACCACCAAACTCATAACCCCAATCACCATACCATGGATGACCCTTGACTACTGAGTGAAGTAATCGAAACTCCAACCCGTACTTTTTTGATACATCCATCACGCTGATTTGTCTGTTCACAAGTATAAGAGAAAATCATTAGCCACTGTGACAAGCCACAATTAATGGATAAAAGGACAAAACGGGTTAGGGTCTTGACATGTAACTTTATGATATGGGTTGAAAGGGGTGGTGTCAAACAAGTAGTTATAGGACAAAACTTATCAAGAATATCGTGCATCAATACAGCTTAAAACATTTCAGTAATTTAATAATTTAAATAAAATGGTTTCATAGATCTTATGCATTATGGATGACTTTCGACCCCTTTGACTTGTTTCCTTTTTAGCTATCTTCTTTGATTTTAGAGATAATATATGTTGACCAAAACTTGTTGAATAATGAAATTAACCTTATGTTCTTTGATAAGACAGCACCAATAACCAGTAACATGTTGAAACTTATCAAAGATATTTTGTATTCTCAAAATTTGAGTGGTCTATAAAGTAGTTTATATATGTGAGTGGCCATAAGAAACAAGTACTCCACAAACATTATCCCTACTTTACCAGTTTTGACCATCAGA
Organism: Flaveria trinervia; assembly: GCA_025506515.1. Taxonomy (NCBI): domain Eukaryota; kingdom Viridiplantae; phylum Streptophyta; class Magnoliopsida; order Asterales; family Asteraceae; genus Flaveria; species Flaveria trinervia. Next base: position 2,832,107 of record CM046454.1, on the reverse strand, counting down.
GATAGAACATAACCCAGTCGACCCATTCATAAGTTAATGTTAATGGGTCAAAATTGCAATCACTAAACAAAACAGATCATTCAACCCCTAATTGTGTAGTAGAGAGACGCCTAACCTGACTCCAAGAACTTTGCAAAGGCGATCCCAGAAGTCCATAATATGACGGCCTGAGAGAACCTGGGAACCACCTTCTCTACCATTGACTCTGAGAATGTGACCATAACCATTCATATGGACAACAGCATGTAACAGATGACTGGTATCCTCCAACTGGCTATACATCCAATCCTCAACATCTTCAGCCGTCATGACATGGTTACATGACTTGCACCTGCAAAAGTGTTAAGATCAACGATTGAATATTTGAAATGAATGTTCACCATCAAATTCATTACTTTCTATTCCTAAATTCAAACTGTATATGAATTTATATACAACTTTAAAACCTATAACTTTGTAAAGCCTAAATTCATCACTTTCTGAAACCTATAACTTTGCATCTTCCTAAATTCATTACTTTCTGTTATTTAACTATTTCTACAACATATGACTTTGTACTTTTAGATAAAATTGCAAAAAGACACACAAACATAAGACACACTGAGTGCAGACCTTGAGTCAGACAAGTGAACAAGAGCACCACAACCAGCACATGGCTTGTTGTAGCCACCGATAGAAGCCCCATCGCTCTTTATTATGAAATGGTACCTCTTCCCACATACTGGGTTCCCGCTCCAGCCTTCATATATGAAGTATCCATTTATTAGATTAGATGTTATCTTAATAAAAGAATTAATTTTCAAAACAAGATACTCATCTTAAGGCCTAAAGAGCCAAACATAACACATATGTGATTGAAAAAATACATGTAGGAACCCACACACACGAAAAAGTTTCTTCTTTTCAGTAGATAATTCAGGAAAAGTCCAAAATGTATTTAACCTTGTAACCATTTTGACATTTTTAATCTATAAATCGATCAAGTGAATCCGGTATTCAATCAATTAAGTCTTAATTTCAAGGTTTTTTCAACAAAGATAATGGAAACTGGAATTGCAATTGCAAGTGAAATATCCAAATGTCTAATATATATTCATAATATATGAAGGGGAAAATAACAAATATACAAAAAGATAACCTACGAAACAAATATAGATTCATAACATACATAACTAAAAAATACGTAAATCATGTTTAACATTATCTAATTATATTATAATTAATTAAAAAGAGATCATCTTTAATCTTTAACAGATATAAAATCAAACAAATAGATATTTTAAGCATATTAAAACCAATTATTTGTAAACTTTTTTAAATGTGACTGATTGGACACGTAACAAATAAGATGACTACAACCCACCATGAGTCAGCATCAATCATATCTAACTCGCACGACAAGCCCCACATCACCCATGACTTTATTTCACTGATATTTTATTATTATCATTAGGACTAAATTGCTATTAATATTATTTATTCTTTTTCAAAAGCACCATGTTATTTTTGCTGGTTTTTACATGTTAACAATCTTAAGTCTCAACTCTCAACAACTAAGCATAGATGTTGATTTATGTTTCTATTGATAAAAGTATTCATTATATTAACTACTATACACACTAATTAAGTATTAACTAGATCTAAAATCTTAATTAATTAATTAATTAATTATCATTAATTAGCCACCAAATTTCCCGCCAATCCAGCTGTCAACCAAAGCAAAAGAACCGCCAATTCTTTCCGATAATTCTAGAACCCAACAAAAACACGTAAGACCCGACCGAGTCAACCCGGATCGTTCAATCAAACTGAGTTAACTCACCAACAACTCGGCACTGATCACAATACACCGATCTAGATCTGACCACATCTTCTTCCACCACATCGAGACACACAGACGCACCACAACCACCACCGCTGCTGACGTCACTCCTCTCGTCCCCAACCCTAAACAGCACCTGCCACGTCAGCAGATGCGGGAGCAGCGACGACGGCGGCGGAAGCAGCGCACGCCGGAGCAGAAACTCCCGGACCACCGCCCTGAACGGTCCGGCGGGCGGCTGTTCACCGGAGGGGAAGGTGAGGAAGTCGTTGAGTCCGGCGGTTACTCTACGCTTCATCCTCTTCAACGGACGGCCGTTGACCACCATGGATTCGAAGGTCAGATCTCGAAGAATTGATGAAAGATTGTGAGATTGAAATCGATTGAATTGGGGAATTAGGGTTTGATTGTTGTTATTAATGGTGGTTTGAGGAGATTGAAGGGATTGAGTCGGTTTCGGAGTGGAGAAAGTCAAAATGAATGGTGGTTTTGATGTGAAAAAGAAAGATATTATTAATTTATAATTATTGTTATTATTTTATTATTATTAATTTATGTAAAGGGGGTGTTTGAATGATGAATCTATCCGTTTTTGTTGTTTATGGGGGATTAAGTTGATTGGGTTAATTACTTGGATGTTGAATTTGGAGTTGTAGCTTAATGATTAAGTTTAACATTTAATCGGAGATTATCGTATAAAATTGAGATAATAGTAATCAAGTTTTTGAAAATGTTTTTATTTGGTAAGTAAAGCTTAAAAAATATTTCAATTAAACTGTTTAGCTTAATGATTAAGTTTAACGTTTAATTGGAGATTATCATATAAAGTTGAGATAATAGTAATCAAGTTTTTGAAAATGTTTTAATTCGGTAAGTAAAGCTTAAAAAATATTTCAATTAAACTGTTTAACTTAATGATTAAGTTTAACATTTAATCGGAGATTATCGTATAGAGTTAAGTTAATAATAACCAAGTTTTAAGAATTTCTAAAGTTTAAAAAGTGTTTCAATTATTTATTTTAATTTTAATGTTTTATTTAAATTAAATGTTTCAACATTTTTTAATGTGATTTCTTTTTTTTTAGTTGAGAAATAAATTTTTACGCCGATGTGGGAATGGTGATGTGATTTTTACATAATTTTGGCTCTTAGTTTTTTAGATAATGCCGATGTGGAAATATATTTTGGCTCTTAAATTTTAAGAATAAACAAGTTAGTTTAAACTATATAGTAGTCATTATAAGTTTTATCTTCAAATGTTAAAATCTGTAAAATTAGTTTAAACTTTTATGAGCAGTGTATTTTTAATCCTTAAAATTAAATTTAAAAGTTAATTTATTTTTTATAAAATGCATAAAAACCTAATGAATTTAATATTAGGGACCAAATTTGTGATAAGTTTAATTTTGTAGTATTTTAAGTTTAAGAATCAAACATGTAATTTGATTAAATCATAGGAATGTCTTTATAATTTTCTCTATTCTTTATACAAAGGGTGTGGAAATTGGGATCTATCCGTTTTTGTAATTTATGGGAGATTAAATTGATTGTATTAATTAATTACTTGGAGGTTGAATGTGGACTTATAACTTAATGATTAAGTTTAACGTATAATGCGAAATTATCGTATAAAAAGTTTAATATTTTGAGGAATGAGTTTTTTTAGAACGATTCATTTTTAAAAATATGTTATGATGTCGTCTAACTTGTGTGTAACTATTCGTACTAAGTGGCGAGGCTTTTTTTTCTTTTTAATTCCTTTTTTTCGGTTTGTAATTTAACTGGAAACAGAGAAAAATAAAAAAATGTTGTAACCTTATTTTAGAATTTGAAATAAAATAATATAAGAAGTTTGTTGCTGTGAAAATAAGTGTAATACGTTTTTATGAAAATAGATATTGAGCAAGATTGCATAACAAAACAAATGATAAGGATAGCACCAGCATTTTAGGGTTGTAAATTAATAATACAGATTAATTTATAATAAAGGTAAATCAAAATGAGTGTAAATTAATAATACAGATTAAAATAATTAAAAATAATAATAAGGATAGCACCCGCATTTAGAGTTGTTCAAAGCGCTCAACACTCGCTCGGAATTTGCTCGAAAAAAAAACTCGTTCGAACTTCTGCTCAGTTGTACACGAGTCAATCGGTTGGGATCCGTTTGCAATCTAATAAAAATTTTAATACGAAACATAAAAGTGAAATCTTGAGTTGCAACGAAAATTTTTTAACCTCACTCTTACTCTTAGTCGATCGGTTCCCAATGTCATGTATCGTTCTCTACAATATATTCATCGTCTCATTAGCTACAACTTTAGCCTCATCGCCAGCCAACAATGTATTATTATTTATGAAAATGTAATATTATAAAATGTGACTGCTTTTTAAATCACTAAAATTTAAGACCTAACATTATTACCGTCTCGTGTTGCAATATAAATCGGTTGACACACTAGATAGTTGAGTTGTACAAATTGTTTGTCACTCATTTTCTCTTGCTTGATGCTCGATCGAAAAATTAACGCTAAAAAAATTCTCGTTTGATTTCAGCTCGGTTGTAAAAAGCCCTACCCCTATTAGGTGGGCATTCGTGTTGCTTCAGTAAAAATCCATTCATAAAGTAATTAGCTACACTATTCAAAATAAAACAAATAAGACCAACAAGATGTAGTCACGTGGTAGCACCTATTTAGTTTAGTTACGATTCACGACCCATATTTTTCGATAGTAATACTAATAATTTCTTCCAGTAAAGTTTTATGTTCTTGGAAACAAATTCAAAAAATTAAACTCCGCCAACATTTCACTCTAACACTATGTTTCCGAGTTTACTTAACGAAAGAAAAAATAAAATATTTTTTTTTATTTTCTTCTCTTCTCTTTTTTTTCTTTTTTTTCTTTTTCTTTCTCTCCATTTCCTTATATTTTGAAAGGATTCGAAAACGCAAATTTCTAACAATTTTTTCATTTCTTTTTATTAAAAAAATTCTAGAACACAACTATTTTTTTTCTATCACATCCTTTCTTTCCTTCCATCTTCTTTAGCAAATCACCTTTATACAATTTTGAAGTTACGAACAAAATCAAATTAAAACTCTTATATTTACTTAATAGTAAAGGTCGGTGGGTTTCCCACGGTCCTTTACTTCTCCCTCAAGTTTCATTATTTGCACTTTTGGTCTTTACTTTCCTCACAACTTTTATTATTTACACTTTTGACCCTGTAATATTTTAAAAAAAATTATAAAATGTTATTTTGACCTCTTCAAGTTTCTAAATTTTCAGGTTCACCCTGAACAATATAAATTTGAGTCCATTTATGTCTACTTTTAGACGTAATCATAAATGACTCAGATCAATTGTTAAATGTTAAGGTGTTTAACTTTAAATACGTTTTAAGACTACATGCATTTCGACATATGTTTACGTTTTGATTTAATTTTGTTCAGAGATTAGTTGGGTCAAGTATAAAACATTTACGTGCTTACTTTGATGTATGTTTTGGGTTGATCTATGTTTCGAAGTAAGCTTTGTTTGGAAACGTGTAGAGTCAAATGTAATATGTTTTTCCCTTACTCTACGTTTCGACATAAATATAATTCTGATACAAGTTGGGTTGATTGTTTTGAATAGAGTCGAGTCAATATTCGAGCGACTCTGTGTTTCAATGTAAATTTACTTCGGAAAAGATCGGCTAATTGTAGTCTATACTTTAACACGCCGCTACAATGCTACCGCAACGCACGACAGGTAATAAGCTAGGAAAGGTTGGTGGGATTTCCCACCGGCCTTTCTTCCCATCCTAGTTTTGATCCATCTTACTTTTGATCTTTATATTTTTAGCTCTAGTACTTTTTAAAATCTTTTAAATGTCATTTTAACTCACTTAAGTTTTTAAAGTTCTGAGTTTACTCTTATGCAACATAAATTCAAGTTCATCTACTTTTAGACATAATTAGAAATGACTTGGGTCAAATATAAAATGATTCCAACATTAACTTTTTACACTGTAAGACTGTCTACGTTTTGACATACGTCTATGTTTTGATGTAAAATTTGTTTAGAAATGAGTTGGGTTTAATATAAAATGTGTCCAAGCTTAACTCTTTACATTTTAAGTCTGTCTACGTTTCGACATATGTCTATGTTTTGACGTAAAATTTGTTTAGAAATGAGTTGCATCAAATATAAAATGTTTTCGTGCTTATTTCTATGTACGTTTTTAGTTTACCTACGTTTCAACATTGTTTTGTTTGGAAACGTGTGATCAGGTCAATATAATAGGTTTTCATTTAATATAGGTTTGAATGTAAATTCAGTTTAAAAAAGGTCAGAGCGATTGTAAGTCTATGTTTTGATATTAATTTTATTTGGAAAAGAGTCAGGTCAAATATTAAATGTTTTTGTTCAACAGTATAAACTCGAGTTACTTTACGTATTGGCGTAAAGTTAGTTCGGAAATGACCTGTTCAATTGTAATCTATACTTTATCATATCACATATAATACCGCGACAACGCGCGACGGGTAATAAACCTAGTTAACTCATAAAATAAAATAAAAAATTTGATGACACAAAGTTTTAGTGACCCAATTTAATTTGGATAAAAAATTCGCAATTCTAATTATGTTAAAGGTGGTTCTTAATATATATACACAATGGCTAAAAATTCTAACTCGATGTAGAAATATTTTAGGTCCGTCACTAATTTATACTACTATCTACAACCATCAAAACCATGATTTGTGTTTTGGGTTAATATTGTGATTCCTAACGACTTGACAATGAAGACTTACATGTGTTAACTGTTAAACACAGCTTAGACATGAAGGGCTTAGCTCAATTGTATACTTAATTACTTAATCATGAACACAAGATTAACTAGCCCAAAACCTCTAAAACAATTCAGCCCACAAATATACTTGTATAGAAGACTTTTTCTTATAAACCTAATTTGAATTAAACTAATCAAAATTTCCTGTTTAATAAGTTATATAATTATTAATAAAAACTCTAAAAATCTTAATCAGTAACATAAGCTCGAAAGTGTAATAGAAGCTAAATGATATATATCTTTATAGCTAATCCACAACCAATTAGTAGCCCTCTTTGAGTTACACGAATTTATATATGTTTGGCTTAGGTTGATGTCTTTTGTAAATAGTTTTATAGGTTGTGTTCGGGCTCATCAATTTAAACTGTCAACCTGACATAATTATCGAACCTAATAATTAGGATTGCTGTTGAACAACACTTCAAATATTGTAATATCCATGTGTGAATATCATTAAAACTACTACTTGTGGAAGAAATAGTCATGTTATTAACCACTCAATGATTTGCAGAAATTAGTTGAATCGTACAATATAAAGTTAATACATACACTATCCAATGGAATCAAAACCTTGTTATGTGTCAAGCATACTTCTTTCTTGCAGATCAAGTTACCTTCATACTTTTTTCTTGCACATCAAGTTACCATCATTTATAAAAAAACATGCATGCTTTAACACTTTTAGTGACTTAGTTCATCAGACTGATCACCATTTGTGCTAGGTGGATGCCATTTGTGTGTTGGGTGATGTGGGAAACGACTTCTAGGTGCAAATCGTCTCCAAGTGTGTGGTATTGGTTTATGTGGAATAGTTTTTGGTGTATGTTTCTTAGTTAGGGGGGGCATGAAGCTTGGTCTTTTGGGTGGTTGATTCTTAGTTGGTGGTGGCAAGTCAATGGGAGTGTCTGGTGGTTGATCCTCAAATGGCGAGGGCATGACGACTGGAGTTTGTGGTGGTTGATCGTCACTTGATGGTGGCATGTGAGTAGGGGTTTGTGGTGGTTGCTCGTCACTCCATGGTGGCATGTCAATTGAAGGTTGCGGTGGTGGATCGTCATTTGGTGATGGCATGCCAATTGGATTTTGTGGTGGTGGATCGTCACTTGGTGGCATGTTAATGGGACTTTGTGGTGGTGGATTATCTTTTGGTGGTGGCATGTTGGGAGTTTGTGGCAGTGGATTGTCTCTTGATGGTGGCATATCAACATTAGTTGTGGTGGTGGATCATCACTTGGTTTTGGCATGTTATTAGGATTTTGTGGCAATGGACCGTTACTTTGTGGTGGCATGCTAATAGGAGTTTGTGGTTGTTGATTTCCACCTCGTGGTGCCATGTTAATAGGAGTTTGTGGCCGTTGATAATGACTTGGTGGTGGCATGTCAATAGGAGTCTGTGGCGGTTGATCATCACTTGATGGTGGCATGTTAGCAGGAGTTTGTGGTCGTTGATTTCCATTTTGTGGTGGCGTGTTAATAGGAGTTCGAGGTCGTTGATTGTGACTTGGTGGTGACATATTAATGGGAGTCTGTGGCGGTTGATCGTCTCTTGGTAGTGGCAGGTTAATGGGAGTTTGTGGTCGTTGATTTCCATGATGTGGTGGCACGTTAATGGGAGTCTGTGGTTGTTGATTATGACTTGATGGTGGCATGTTAATAGGATTTTGTGGCTGTTGATTGTGACTTGGTGGTGGTATGCCAATAGGAATTTGTGGTCGTTGATTTCCATTTTGTGGTGGCATGTAAATAGGAGTTTGTGGTTGTTGGTTGTGACTTGGTGGTGGCAAATCAATGGGCCTTTGTGGCGTTGATAGTCACTTGGTGGTGGCATGTTAACCGGAGCTTGGGGAGATTGATCGTCACTTGATGGTGGCATTTTAACGGGAGTTTGTGGAGATTGATCACCATTTGGTGGTGGCATGTCACTGGGAGTATTCGAAGGTTGATCATCCTTTAGTGGTGGCATGTGAGTGGGAATTTGTGAAGAATGACTGTCACTTGATGGTGGCATGTCAACGGGAGTCTGTGGAGATTGATCATCACTCGATGGTGGCATGTCAACGGGAGTCTGTGGATATTGATCGTCACTAGATGGTGGCATCTCAACGGGAATGTGCGGAGATGGATCGTCATTTGATGGTGGCATGTCAACAGGAGTCTGCGAAGACTGATTGTCATTTGATGGTGGCATGTCAACAGGAGTCTGCGGAGATTGGTCGTCATTTAATGGTGGCATGTCAACGGAGTCTGTGGTGATGGATCATCACTTGGTGGTGTTATGTCAATAGGAGTTTGTGGATATCTATCATCACTTTCTGGTGGCACATTTGGAGTTTGTGGATATGAATCATCACTTATTGGTGCATGTCAGTAGGAGTCTGTGGATATGGATCAATATCTGGTTGCGGCATGTCAACAGAGTCTGTGGATATGGATCATCACTTAGTGGTGGCATGTTGATAGGAGATTTTGGAAATTGATTGTCATTTGTTGGTGGCATGTCAATGGGAGTTTGTGGTGATTGATCATTATTTGGTGGAGTTGGTGGTGGCATGTCAATAGGATTCTGTGAAGATTGATCGTCACTTGGTGGTGGCGTATCGATAGGAGTCTGTGGAAATTGATCTTCACTTGGTGGTAGCATATCGACGGGTGTTTGTGGAGATTGTTCTTCATTTGGTGGTGGCATGTCAATAGGAGTTTGTGGTGGTTGATAGTCATAAGGTAATGGCATGGGAATTGGACTTTGTGGTGGTTCATCTTCGATTGGTGGATCGTCAATTGGATCAATAATAGGTGGTTGTTGGTCAGTCGGTGGTGATATGTCAATTGAAGTTTGTGGTGGTTGAGCCTTAATCAATGGTGATTTGTCAATTGGAGTTTGTAGCGGTAAATCATCACTTGGCGGTTGCATGTCAATTGGATTTTGTGGTGTTTCATCTTGGCTGGGTGGATCATTAATTGGATCTATCATAGGTGGTTGTTGATCACTAGTGGTACACCGATTGAAGTTTGTGGTGGTTGATCCTCAATTCTCGGTGACACGTTGGTTGAAGTTTGTGGTTGTTGATCGTCACTTGGTGGTGGCATATCAATTGAACTTTGCGATGATCCATCCTCATTGGGTGGATCGTCAATTGGGTCAATTATCGCTGGTTGTGGATCAACTGATGGTGGTATATGAATTGGAATTTGTGGTGATCGATCCTTAACTGGAGGTGGCATGTCCACTGAAGTTTGTGGTGGTTGTCCTATAATAGGTAGATCATCAATAGGATCAAGCGAAGGTGGTAACTCTATAATTGGAGGTTGATTATCATCAAATAAGGGTTGTGGAATGTCCTCAATGAGATACGACATGTAGACATGTGTTGGTGGTGAATCGTGGATTGGACTAGGTGGTGATGACATTGTCATAGGCGGAAGTGCTTGTAGATGGGGATATATTGGTGGCGAAAGCTCAACCAAGGAAGAATTAGAGGATGATATAACTAAACTAAGAACTAACACTATAAACCGAATAAGAGTCATTTGTATGTTATTTTTGTTTAGTGAAGAAACTTGATTGTAGAGTTTGTATTTTAAAGTGTAGATTAGCATTGAAAAATGCTACCTTATATCAAGCCCATGTGAGAACTATGGTACCAAACACACCACCAAAAGTTTAGCCGATGGTCCACAAAAAATGCACTTGGAATGAATGATGGTTTCATATAAAAATGCGAAGGTATTGGATAAATTTAAAAGTAACTAACATATATTTGAACAATATATTATACTAACATTTAAAATGTTGATAATCAAGGAGATGAAAAGATGATGCAAGGGAAGATGAATAATATATAGTTGTAGGAATTCAAAAAATGAACTATGAAATAAGTTTAAAATATGTATATTCTAACATCTAACAATGTTAATATATATGATAGGCCTTTTGATATATATTTTTAAATATTTTAATGTCTTAAGTTGTCACGCATTTCACGATTATGATATGAGTATTTGTTGGACTAATTTTGAATTAATGTTTGTGTAAGATGGCAAAAAGATTTGATTCAGTATTTACCATCTTACGTTTATTAGTATGAGCTCACGGATCTAGTTAGGTTTTAAAGTTTGTAACTATATATATCAATAATATTAATTCGGTATTTATCATCTTACGATTTGTTATGTTTGGCTTACCTTAAACAAAAGCTCCTTATATAAATGAAAAATTGTTGGAAGTTAATCACAAATAAAACTATTGTACTATACTCATGATATATTTGTCTTCATTGGACAATTACAATTATAAATAAATGAAAAAAAACCAATTAGAGTAATTGAATGCCCGACTCAATGGGCATAAAAATATCATTAATCTTTGCATGTTACAATTTTGGTTGAGAATAGATCGTGAACAAGTCGAAAATTTAGAAATAAATAGTCGATAACTTTTAGTTAATTATGATTGATATATATATATATATATATATATATATTATATATATATATATATATTATATATATATATATATATATATATAGGGGCTTTCAAATTAGAACAAAAAAATTGGAAAAAACCAAAAAAACCATTTATAGTCACATATTTTTATTTTTATTTTTAAAAAGTTAACTAACTTTTTGTAAAGAACCAAATGAATCATTTCTAGCCACATATTTTATTTTATTTTATTTTAATTTTACTCAAAGCATATTTTTATAATATTTCTTTACCATAAAATTACTAATTATTTTAAATCAAAAGTCTTATACATCGTTTATATTTTGATTCGCATTATGAATTTGTCCATTTATGTTTTCGCTTTCCTATTAAAGTTGTTTTGTATTTTAAAGATACAATTCAAAGCTTGTTTTGCATTGAATTTTATGTATAGATGAACATACACATGTATGCATAGATGCACATATTCGTATATGCATATTTTTTCACTTACGAACACAAACAATTTGAGTATTTCCTGAACATGTTAAAAATAAAAGGTCAACATAATGTTGGTGAGATTTCCATAGTTTTGATACATAAGTATATAAAAGATGGCAATTCATGTTGTAAGTTAGAGAACAAAGTAAACTAGGGATGTAAGACAGAATGCACAATCAAACCTCGACAAAGTTTTACAAGTCTCAAACGTTTACAAGTATATACGATTAGTTAAGTGTACTTGGATCAACCAAGCAGGCTTGTCTGGCCCATAAATCTATGACGTCGCTAGGCTAGCAATAGTTAATGATTGTACATATATTCGACATTACATGGTAGCCACAAAGTTCAACTAACCACAACATACAAGTAAATTGCCATAGGTTTACAAAAATCAAATGTGTTTACAAGTGCAAAGTTTATAATGTAACATGTTTCACCCCAAAAGTGTAAAAATATAAAAAGGGGTATAGAAATACTCACTTGATCAATATGTACATAATTGGTAATTAATAAGAGATATAATAAGCAACGTTCCAACATAGTTCTCACAAGGCACCTATATATATATACATGTTTTAAGTTAACAATGAGATTAACGTTTTAACGCGAACTAGAGTTTCGATGAAAATTTGGGCTTGTCAAATAATTATGTTTAACCAAATTAAATAAATTTATATTTTCTTAAAGAGAATATATATATTTATATTTTATTCAAAGATGTGAAAAGAAATAATTCAAATAATTTAAAAGGTTATAAAGTAAATTTATAACTAAATATTTATTACCATTTAAACCAAATTAATTTAAATAGATATTTGGACCAATAAAAATTTACTTATTATTGTTTTCAATCTATTTTATTAAAAATTATTCAAACAAGCTTTGCTAAAAATTTTATTAATAAAACATTTTTTATTTAAACTTTAGAAAAATTGCAGAAATATTTGGAGGCTTTTGAAAATATTTGACGTTTATAAAGATAATTTTTATATATACTAAATTTTTTCTGAAATTTGTTTTAGGCTAAAAAGCCTTTAAAAATAAAACATGAGGGTGCCCGGGTTTGAACCTGGGACCTCATGTTTAACAGGGAAATATCATAACCAGTGAGCCAAGGCCTCAGCCGCGTTTAGAACTTCATTTTAATAACCTAAATACACCAAACGCAAAATTCCCCAAACTCGCATGAACCCTAGGTTCAATCAATCGCAAATTAAACCATAAAACGATGTTCTTACCCAATCATTGTAAGGGCTTTCCTTCACCAGGTTAAAACGAACATGTATGTATGTTTAATTACCCGGTAGTTGTTTGATTTTAATAACATGACTCGAAGAACAACTGCGACCAATGTGGAGCTTGATTGTTGATCAAATGATGATTACAAGCCAATTCGTTGCCACAGGTAGTTTCTAATGAACTCAAGGATAGAAAGCCCTTAGTTAATTTCAAGTTTAGAAGCTTTGATGGTGTGTGTTCGTATTGGGCAGATTGCGATGGAGTAGGTAGTCGTATTTGGTGTTGATGTTTGTTTCAGATGAAATTGAGGGTTGTGTTTGATTATAGGTAGATAGAAGTTCGATATTGTGGAATTAATTGCATTTTTAATAGTATTCAAGGCTCGAACGGCTATGTGAAGTGATTATAGTTCGGTTACACATTTGATTCGACTTGTAACAGGTGTTTAACCACGATTTAAGTGTGCCTTTAGTTCGAAACATGTATACGAACTGATTGGGATGATTTGGTATCAAAATTTGAGGGTTTCGGGTGGATTTAGAGGTTGCCGGCGCCGCATCGAACTTGGCCGGCCGGCGGCCGGAAATACGGGGAGAGAGAAAGGGGTGGGGGGTTGGGTTTGATAATTTACACCTTTGGTCCCTATGGTTTTGAACTTTAATATTTTATGCCCAAAGCTTTCCTTTGGAGTTTTAAAAGTGGCAAACTTAACCCCTTAACTTTATTACTTTAAGTTTTTAACTATTACAAGTTTAATAAATTAGTATTATTAGTGTTATACCTTTAATTAATTATTAACCATTATTATTATCATTAATTTTGGAGTAAATTACTGTTTTCGTCCCTGAGGTTTGACGAAAATCATGGGTTTAGTTCAATACTTCATTTATTACACTGACGGTCCAATAATTTCAAGTTTTGTTTTAATTTCCCCCAAGCCACTAACTCTGTTAGTGTAATCTTGTTAAGTTAATATGAATTGATTATATTACCCTTAGTAGATAAAAATAAAAAATAAAACCATTATCATCACCTACCATTATCATTCAACCCTAACCTAATCCCATCTCTTTCATCTCCTCATCCCACATCACCACCACCCCACCAACCCTCACCGCCATTGCCACCATCCTTCATCGCCAATACAACTATCCCTCACCGCCATTACAACCGTCCCTCACCACTACCCACCACCACCATCGTGCTTCCATCAGCATCTTCTCATCGTTTTTCATCTTCATCTCCTTTTCTTCTTTGATTTCATAGATCTATAAAGATCTACAAAGAGGCGGTGGGTGATTGTGGTGGTGGTGAGCACAGGTGGTTTCGCCATTTTTGTCTTCGATTTCACAATGGTGGTCTGTTGTACGATGGTGAGCGACAGTGGTCTGTTGTATGATGGTGCGGCGGTGGTTCTGGTTCACGATGATGCGACGGTGGTGGTGGTGGCTGGAGAGGGCGGTGATTGTGCGGGTAAATTAGGGTTTGGGAGGTCTTCAGTGAAGATTATATATATATATATAATATATATATATTATATATATATATATATATATATATATATATAGAGAGAGAGAGAGAGAGAGAAAGAGGGGTGGTGGCATAAGGTGGCGGTTAGAGTGGTCCGGAGTGGAGGTGTGATGGCGGAGGTGGAGGTGACGTGGTGGTCGAAGGTGACGAGCGGTGTTCTTGATTTTTAGATGATAGAGAGATAGATGGGTTGGGGTTGGGGGGTTTTGAACTCTATGGTGGTGGTCTTGTTAGGAATGATAATGGTAGTTGTGGTGGGTGGTGGGTGGTGGTAATGGTGATTGTGGTGGTGGCGGTGGGTGGTGGTGGTGGTGGTGGTGGGTGGTGTTGTGGATGGGATATGGTGTAGGTATCTAATGATGAAGATAGCAAGATGATGTGATAGTTATTGATAAAGATTTTTTTTTTATATTATATTTAATATAGGGAATATTGTAAATTTACATTACATAACGGAAATATTTTAACGGTGTTAGTGGCTTGGGTGAAATTAAAACAAACTTAAAACTATTGGACCGTAGTGTAATAAATGAATTATTGGACTGAAACCGTGATTTCGTCAAACCTCAGGGACGAAACAGTAATTTACTCTTAGTTTTGTTAATGTTGTTATTCAGTATTTTATTACAATTATTATTATTATTATTATTATTATTATTACTTATCTTTTTCTTGTTAATATTATTATTATTAAATCATTATTAAGATTGTTATTTAATTATTATGTAATAATTTACAATATAAACTTTCAAGTTAAAGAATTAAAAAATAATAATTTAAACATAAGTATAAGTAACCCATAAGATTCATGTATAGCAAATAAGGCCCTTACAAGAATACAATAGAGTTAACTTTTAGTTAACAAGAAAATACGAGATGTTACATTAGTGCTTCAATCGTTTCTATACAACAACATTTAAAAAAAATCTAATCCATTGCAGAGTTCATATACTCAAGAAGTAATAATTTCTTTATTCTTTTCTAATGATTGATCGATTCAAGCTCTATTTTTGTTTTTTTTTATTTCGTATACCTTTAGGATGGATAACTACTATTGCTTGATCAAAAGACTCACCAAGCTGATGAACATCAAAACTTGAAGAAATTGATGAAGAAATCCCCATCTGAAGAACGAGGATGATGATTTATGTTTATGACTTACGTATTCGTACTGCGTACAGAAGAAGAAGAGAAATCTTCTGAAGAAGTCGATGATGATGAAAGAACTGTCTTCATCTTCTTTGTTTAGTTACATATATGTAACCACAAGTTAAAAAAGTAAAACTGCAGGTTATATTTAACACATACGAGTTACATCGAGTTACGTATAGTCCCACAATTATACATATGTAACTCGTAGTTACATATACGTAAATATAAGACTTTATATTTCAAAGTTCTCATCTATTACATTTTTGTAATTTATACAAAAAGGAGGACTTGTGATTTATTCGGTGAAGAAGCACACCAATTTATGTTTCTACAAATTTGTACCTTATTATATTTTTTTCTCATTTTTTTGGTGTTTTCTCTTAATAGTTTTTGTTCATGTGTATACAATTCCGTATCATAGAACATATACATAACACAAATGACATATATTATACTCTAGCTACATATATGTAAACTTGGGTCAACAACAAAATTATACTTATATAGAGTGTTCGATTATAAATGTTTATTAATAGGAAAAAAATCCACTTACATATACGTAAACATGCTTTATATCTATATTTTTGTGGGGTTAAAAAGAAAAGAACAAGTTGGTTTTTGGATTTTTGTCTATAATACATATACGCAAGCATATACTTAATTATTGAAAATGTGAAAAAATACTATCAGATGTTTACTTAATTACTTTAATTGTACAAAAAAATATTATCGAATGTTTACGTATACGTAAGCAAATAATTAATTACTATATATATATATATATATATATATATATATATTATATATATATATATATATATATATATATAGAGAGAGAGAGAGAGAGAGAAAGAGGGGTGGTGGCATAAGGTGGCGGTTAGAGTGGTCCGGAGTGGAGGTGGTGATGGTCGGAGGTGGAGGTGACGATGGTGGTCGAAGGTGACGAGCGGTGTTCTTGATTTTTAGATGATAGAGAGATAGATGGGTTGGGGTTGGGGGGTTTTGAACTCTATGGTGGTGGTCTTGTTAGGAATGATAATGGTAGTTGTGGTGGGTGGTGGGTGGTGGTAATGGTGATTGTGGGTGTGGCGGTGGTGGTGTGGTGGTGGTGGTGGGTGGTGTTGGTGGATGGGAATGGTGTAGGTATCTAATGATGAAGATAGCAAGATGATGGTGATAGTTTTTGATAAAGATTTTTTTATTTATATTTAATTATAAGGGTAATATTGTAAATTTACATTAACATAACGGAAATATTTTAACGGTGTTAGTGGCTTGGGTGAAATTAAAACAAACTTAAAACTATTGGACCGTAAGTGTAATAAATGAATTATTGGACTGAAACCGTGATTTCGTCAAACCTCAGGGACGAAACAGTAATTTACTCTTAGTTTTGTTAATGTTGTTATTATTAGTATTATTATTACAATTATATTATTATTATTATTATTATTATTACTCTTATCTTTTTCTTGTTAATATTATTATTATTAAATCATTATTAAGATTGTATTTAATTATTATGTAATAATTTACAATATAAACTTTCAAGTTAAAGAATTAAAAAATAATAATTTAAAACAATAAGTATAAGTAACCCATAAGATTCATGTATAGCAAATAAGGCCCTTACAAGAATACAATAGAGTTAACTTTTAGGTTAACAAGAAAATACGAGATGTTACATTAGTGCTTCAATCGTTTCTATACAACAAAATTTAAAAAAAATCTAATCCATTGCAGAGTTCATATACTCAAGAAGGTAATAATTTCTTATTCTTTTCTAATGATTGATCGATTCAAGCTCTATTTTTTAGTTTTTTTATTTCGTATACCATTTAGGATGGATAACTACTATTGCTTGATCAAAAGACTCACCAAGCTGATGAACAATCAAAACTTGAAGAAATTGATGAAGAAATCCCCATCTGAAGAACGAGGATGATGATTTATGTTTATGACTTACGTATTCGTAACTGCGTAACAGAAGAAGAAGAAGAAATCTTCTGAAGAAGTCGATGATGATGAAAGAACTGTCTTCATCTTCTTTGTTTAGTTACATATATGTAACCACAATTAAAAAAGTAAAACTGCAGGTTATATTTAACACATACGAGTTACATCGAGTTACGTATATGTATCCCACAATTATACATATGTAACTCGTAGTTACATATACGTAAATATAAGACTTTATATTTCAAAGTTCTCATCTATTACATTTTTGTAATTTATACAAAAAGGAGGACTTGTGATTTATTCGGTTGAAGAAGCACACCAATTTATGTTTCTACAAATTTGTACCTTATATATATTTTTTTCTCATTTTTTTGGTGTTTTCTCTTAATAGTTTTTGTTCATGTGTATACAATTCCGTATCATAGAACATATACATAACACAAATGACATATATATACTCTAGCTACATATATGTAAACTTGGGTCAACAAACAAAAATTATACTTATATAGAGTTGTTCGATTATAAATGTTTATTAATAGGAAAAAAATCCACTTACATATACGTAAACATGCTTTATATCTATATTTTTGTGGGGTTAAAAAGAAAAGAACAAGTTGGTTTTTGGATTTTTGTCTATAATACATATACGCAGCATATACTTAATTATTGAAAATGTGAAAAAATACTATCAGATGTTTACTTAATTACTTTAATTGTACAAAAAAATATTATCGAATGTTTACGTATACGTAAGCAAATAATTAATTACTATATATATATAATATATATATATATATATATATAAGGGAGGGATCAAGTAAGAACTAGTTTTTTTTGTGAGAACTCTAAAACCCATCTCAACCATTAGTTCTCAATGGCAAAATTGTAATTAACAAAAACATATTTAAAATTTATAAATGAAAAAATAACATAAAAATAAAAACACAAAAATGTTCCCCAACTTTCTCTCTTTCATAAAAATAAAAAAATTCTCGTTTTTTTTAACGAAATTCGTTTTACACATGTGTAATATCGGATTTACATATGTGTAAATCTAGTTATACACATGTGTAGTACTGGATTTTTTTCACATATGTAAACAACGGATGTACGATTTTTTTAGAAAAGTATATCAATATGTTAGGCGTTGAAAGATAAAAAACACTGAATTTTATGGTGAATTTTTTTGAAAAAAATGATGTCGTGAAAAAAAGTTACGAACGTTTAAGAAAATGGGGAAAATGGCATGTGATTTGCATATGATAAAAAATGAGTGGCTGAGATTGGTTCCTAGAGTTCTAAAAAAAGTGGTTCTCATTTGAACCCTTTCCTATATATATATATATATGATTATTAGTCTCTTAAATTATGTCATGTGTGTTAGAATTTAGAAACATGACAACAATTTGTGGCCATATTGTTTTGACAACGATGAGTGGTGTGCATTTTATATCCTGTTAACATTTTGGCATTTTGTAAGTGTCACCACAATATAATCTTATTAAAACATATAATACAAATCTTTTGGTTGTAGTAGGCTAGTAGCGTGGGTGCTTTTGTTTGAGTCATTAGCAGTGGGGACGTAGTCATATTTAGCTAATTCTTTGTAATGTAAACCTCTAAATATATCAAGTATGTGAATGTTTAGACATCGATCAATCAATATGAATTGAGTCTAAATCCCGAAACTATCTTATGTTCGCTTTCCATCCTTCATGTTTGGATTTGGTACAAACCATTTTGTTTCGCGAATAACTAGTTAGAACATTTAGTTTGTCAACTTATTCAACCTCTATCGGTTGATTTGCTTAATTTAAACAAAAAATTATTGATAAAAAACAGTCTGGATTAAACTTGTATTTCTTTTAATTTAATATCAAGAACTCATGTAATCAGCGTTAGAATCAGCTTGTCTTATAGTTGGATCTATTATCGACGCTAAACCATTCTCCCTAATTAAACAATCGGATTTTCGACATTATAAATTTTCAAAAAAACAAATAGTACAAATTCAAAAAGACAACATAAAATATAATCAGACAACACAAATTTAAACCAGACAATATAATTTAATCATATGGCATAAAATTTTAAATAGAAAGTACAATTTAAAAACCAATACCTTGTAACCCTTCTTAGTAAAAAAATAGTTTTTAGAGTAAATTATATGGATAGTCCTTATGCTTTGGTTTATAAATTTTCTAGTAAAGTTAAAATTCTGAATATAATCACTAACCAACCAATTGACTTTCATAACACGTCTTTAGTTAGATAAGGTTAATGTTTTATCCTTTTTAAAAGTTACACTTAACTCCTTACTGTTACACGCTTATAAATATTATAAATTAACCCGTATTTATTATTTTACCCTTTTTAAAAGTTACACATAACCACTAAGTGAGAGAACTTTAACTACAAATAAGCCTTAACTAGTGTTATTTCACAACGCGCTTTGCGTGATATGTGGATTTGTTGTTCATGCGACATCTTAGATCAAAAGTGTAATAATATATTTGTTACTGCATACATAATATTTACACATATATGATGCGTTGTAGATGTCCAAAGATCGGCCTTTTTGTTTTTGTGTTGTTGGTGCTTTCTAGTGTTCAAAGGCTTTGCCTGTCCATTTTGCTTGACTACAAAACCTTGATGGTCTTGTTATACCTTTTGTTTCATTTGGACTCTGTTGTTTCTTTCCTTGTTTGGACATTGTTGTATCATTTGTTTAAGTTGATTGATTGATTAGGATGTTTCATAATTGGGTGATGAAAGTAAATAATTATTTTTTTAGTATATGATTGAGGTGCTTACTATCTACTTGGAGAAGTTCCCTTTTCATGTTTGTTTGGTTTATTTGAAGTTAAAATTCTCGCTTAGTGTTTAACTGTAATTTTAAAATAATAAAAATTGGTTAAGTTGTAATTTTTAACTCTTAATAGTAAAGGGGTCAAGTGTAACTTTTATAAAGAGTCAAGTGTAACTTTTATAAAGAGTCAAGTGTAACTTTTAAAAAGAGTGAAGCAGTAATCTTGCCTAACCCAGGGACCAT
This sequence comes from Flaveria trinervia, assembly GCA_025506515.1. NCBI lineage: Eukaryota > Viridiplantae > Streptophyta > Magnoliopsida > Asterales > Asteraceae > Flaveria > Flaveria trinervia. Next base: position 2,811,583 of record CM046454.1, on the reverse strand, counting down.
TTATGAAAGTAAATTGGATGGTAGGGACTACATTTATAATTTTTAAATTTAGGTATCAAATTTATAATTTAAACAAAGCATAAAAACCGTTCATGTAATTTACTCTAGTTTCTATGATAAACTTTCTTTATATATTACACATATAGCTTTTATGCCTTACTTTTATTATAAAGACTTAATAAAGACAAACAATAAAATAAAAATCAATCCAAATTGTAGAATACTTGGATAATCTGAAAGTCATGGAGATCACTTTCAGATCGAAATTATTCGGTGGTTCACCCGAATAAATCAATCGGATACAACTCAGACGATATCAAAATTTTGTATGTTAAGATGTGTGAATTTTTGTGAACCAAAAGAAGAACAATTCGAGAGAAAAGTGACCAGCTTTTTCATCCAATTCGATATTTGGAGGGAAAGAAAACGGGAATAACTGTCATTTTGCGGTTTAAGCATTTTATTTTTATTTTTAAATCCCGATTAAAAATACGTATTTTTCACTCAAATTTCACATGTGAAATTCTGGAAATCAATTCGAAATCTCTGCCCCTTGGACCCCGCCAGAGGCTGCCGCCCCTTGGACCCCGCCAGAGGCTGCCGCCCCTTGGACCCCGCTGTAAGAGGCGCTACCCCCGGACCCCCGTCAAGGGGGCGTTGCCCCCTTGGAATCCCCGTTGCTTAGGGGTTTCACCCGTAAGAAGGTTTTTAATATTGAAGATCATAATACACTCAACACAAGCGTGCACTCCGCATCTCCTAACTTGTTTAATGGATATTAGGATCACATTGGTCATTAGTCAATCTAATTACACTAAAATATCTAACACAAATTTCGCATATCATTGGTTTCACATATGCTAGTATTGGTTCTCGTCTAAATAGTTAAGAATCCGTTATTAATGGGTTTTTTTGCAAATATCATCAAGAGCAAATTGCAAACGCACCTAACACAAGAGCTAGTGGTAAAATAAATATGTGTTGTCGCAATGTGAGATTCAAATTTTGTTAGGCTCGATTTCTAACACTTGGATATTAGTATTCACTCCGTGAAAAAAATAGATGAAAATCAACAAATGAACAATTTTGATAACTTAAATGTTTGTGCTTCGATGAGTTGTATATTATTACTTATAACGTGGTTTTGAATGTATATATCTAAAGAAAACCATAAATAGAAATAAAAACATCCCAATGATATATTTTAAATTTTATAACACATCATATTTTAAAAGTCATAAGGAAAAGAAAGTAAACAAAGAGTTGCGAGTGAGCGAACTTGTCATAACTTGATTGGTTAAAGTAAGAAAAAAAAAGAAAAAGAAAAAGAAAAAGAAAGAAACAAAAAATAAGGGTCATATGATAACTTTATAACTTTTTAATGATGAATTTTATAACCACAGAAATTCATATAAGTCATGGTATGTCAACAGTCAACACCTATTTTAAGGCCATGTGTAAAACCATGTGACAAGTTTTGTGATTTCAATCTCGAACACTTATGTATACGGTGTAACATTTATGCTCACACTCCGTAGAATGGTATTTCATGCCCCACACCCCATCATTCACGTTTACAATAATATAACACGTAGCCAACAGTACAAGTCATTTTATATAAATTTTCAAGAAAATTGCAACATAATAGATTAAAGATGTCGCCTTATATATATTTATTTGTTAAAGTGGTTTCAATAAAAAAATGTATATTTTGAGAAATTGTGAAATTTGGTTTGCTAAACATGATGTTTTTAATGCAATTTCCAAAAATAAGGAAATGCTAATTTTAGCCCCAAATTATATAGTTAACAACTGACTTTTCACAATATTGATGATTAAAAGCTTAACTTTATATTGTTAATTATTAATGTTTGAAGAATAGCACTAAGAGATCAACTCAAAATCTACGTTTGTGGTTCACCTTCTTACACACACCAAGACTTTGAAAACGAAATCACTTCAACTTTAATTTAGCAAAAGTCCAATTCAAGAGACGTTTCTTACAAAATCTTGAATGAGACAACCAATAGATGCATATGATGAACCACCCTCTAGGTTGAGTATCGGTCCCACCGGATACACCGGTGGGACGCTGGTGTCACCAGACAACAACTCCGTCGCGTATGTCTCCAATTCCAAAAATGTATTAACCATGATTGCCTTCACTCCTCTAAGTTTTCGAATAGACTCCAGAACAAAATCCACCCCTTCTGAAGTCTGGACAATACTCCAGACGAGTTTTGTTGGTAACGGTTCCACAAAAGTCGGAACCGTTATCACGGTATCCGAGTTGCTTACCTAATAACATCTTTGCCCATGTCATCACAAAGTGTTTGGATATAAAATTTAAACACAAGAAAAGCACCACTAGAATTAAAGAACAAGCAGGTTGGAACATTAAACTCATTAGCCACATCTATCATGCATGCACAAAACATGTCAATGACAAACCCCGCGATCCGACCGGACCGCGGTTTATTCATCATGTCACCCACAACATTTCTAACATGTTTGCAATGACTAGGGATGAACTCATTGAACATAGACATTGGAGGTTTGATGACGAGGATGGTTACGGTGAGACGTTGGTCGCGATTCACGAGTAGTTTCGCGTTCTCGATGGTTGACATGATGTGACCAAGCCCAGGGGCAGGTTAGCTCAGCCATTGTGTTCACCATGTTTGTGTGGTTCATGAATGGTAATAGTTTGGTGTTCATTTTGTTGAAATATATAATTGAGTCAGTCTCAATTATCTCCCAATATAGACCATTGACTTCTTTACAAATCAAGTGACAGCCTTTTCTCCTTCATTACTATTTATTATGTTTCCTTTTATCTACACCTTGTATAGAGTATATAATGTAGTACGTAGGATCATTGTAAACATACAAGTTTAATACACAAAACACATTTAAGCTTCTCTATTCTTCTGGTTATCATGGTCAACATGGTATCAGAGCAGTGTTTATGATCTGAATACCTTGGTGCTCATCATTTACCCAAACCAGAACAATGGCAGAAGAAGAGACCAACAATCTTGCTATTCAAATCGCCAATCTCCTCAAGAATGGAGTACAAACCCAACCCCAGAACCCAAAACCGAGCCCTTCCGATAGCCTGAAAATCAACCTTAAACTCACAAGCCAAAGCTACCCTCTATGGGCTCGGATGATACGAGTCGCCATAGGGGGGAAATCGAAAGCCCTGCTTGACCATCTTACCAAAGCACCACCTGAACCCATTGATGAACATTGGGAACAAGATGATTTGATTGTCTTTTCATGGCTAATCCAAAATATTGAGCCGGCCCTCGCTAGTAACCTAACAGAGTTCCCAACAACAAAAACGCTATGGGATGCTCTTTCGGTCACATATAGCAGTGGCAGAGACAAGCTTCAGACCTTCGATCTCCACGTCAAAGCAAATGAGTTCAAACAGAATGGCGTACCGTTAGAAGAGTTCTGGATCGTGATGCAGGGCATATGGGGAGAAATTGAAAGGCGAGATCCAAACCCGATGACTTGCTCGAAAGACATCGCCACGTACAACAAAATCAGGTCTGAAAATAAGCTCTTCCAATTTCTCAATGCTCTTGACCGAAAGTATGACTCCCTTCGACGGGAGATCCTACGATGGGATCCATTGCCATCGGCCGAAGCCGCCTATGCTGCTGTCCGAAAAGAAACGGCGCATCAAGGTATCTTCGGGCATTCACAGCAAGGGGTGGCTTCGGGTCCGAACTCCACCGGTGACTCCGATGGATTAGGGCTCGTATCTAGAAGCCGCCGGTCAGAACAGAGACCCAACCTGTCATCATCCCGGATCGATAAAAGCAAACTGAAGTGTGAGCACTGTGGCATGACTAAACACACGAAGGAACAATGCTTCAAGATCGTAGGTTACCCGGAATGGTGGGCCGACGGGCATAAAAAGGGGAGAGATGGCAAGGCCGCTGCCGCCGTGGGCAATCAAGAGACTACCAGCAGCGGCAGTAGCAGTGGTGATCACCATCTCAAATCGGCCAGATGCTCCGAGGCCGAAAACACCAAGGAGACTTTCTGCTTTGCGGCTGTAAGCAAAGAAGAGGCGGCTGTGAGCAAAGAGGAGGGCACCGCAGGTATAGGGTTTGAGAGTTACATCTCAAACCCTCCACTCTCTCAATCTTTTCATTTAAAACCCAATAGTTCAAGTTTTGCTTTTAAAAATCCCCATTTTTTTGAGAAAACTATATTTTCTGAACAAATGACAAATTTAAATAAAAAAGAGACACAAAATAGTGGGGAGGTTAACATGGCTGCAAAAATTGAAAGAAATAAAAATATATGGATATTTGATTGTGGTGCGACCGATACTATGACCTTTGAAAAATCCGACATATGCACCATGTCAAAACCACAAAAATCTAGAATTCATACTGCAAATGGAGAAATTCTCCAAGTCGAAGGAGGAGGAACCATTCAAGTTTCTCCAAATATGAAATTGTCCAATTGTCTTTATGTTCCATCTTTGTCTCATAAGTTGTTGTCTATCAGTCACGTCACAAAGGAGCTAAATTGTGTTGTTCTTATGCACCCAACGTTTTGTATCCTACAGGATATCAGGACGGGAAAGATCATTGGGCGTGGTACTGAACGACAAGGACTATACTATGTGGATGAAGTGATTAGACACGGCACTGTAATGCTAGCTCATGGATCTACGGATAGGGAGGCTTGGTTATGGCATCGGATAATGGGACACCCATCCAGTGGTTATTTGCATCGTTTATTTCCTAAATTATTTCCATTAAATAAAGTCTTAAATTGTGAAACATGTTTTTAGCTAAAAGTCATAGACACACCTTCAAATCAAATGACACGAAAGTTGAGAGCCCTTTCCTATTAATCCATTCTGATGTATGGGGGCCAGCAAAGGTTGAGGGGGGGGGCAAAATTACCGCTATTTCGTGGCATTCATTGATGATTGCACTCGCATGACATGGATCTATCTTCTAAAAAATAAATCAGAAGTTTTTTTAAAATTCACACACTTTTGTGCCATGATTAAAACCCAATTCAAAAGGGATACACGAATTTTGAGATCTGATAATGGGGGAGAATTTGTAAACACCTCCATGAAACAATTTTGTCAAGAAAAAGGAATAATTCACCAAACCTCATGCGCTTACACCCCCGAACAAAACGGGGTATCTGAAAGGAAAAATCGTTTCCTCTTAGAGATAACTCGTGCACTCATGATCGAATCTCAAGTTCCAAAATCTTTCTGGCCCGAAGCACTTGTTACAACAACTTATCTCGTTAACCGACTTCCAACAAAAGCACTTGTTTTAAACTCCTCTTCAAACACTAGCTCAATTCCACACACCCCCATCTAACTTGACCCTTGAACCACGTGTCTTTGGGTGTTTGGTGTTTGTTCACTTACCAAAAACCGAACGCTCCAAACTTGATGCATGTGCTGAAAAATGTGTGTTTGTCGGATATGGCGTCAATCAATAGGGTTATCGCTGTTATAGCCCCACCAAACGTCAAATATACACCACAATGAACTGTGATTTTCTTGAAACCGAATACTTCTACCATACCCAACACACTAGTCAGGGGGAAACGATGCACAATGACCCATTGAGTTGGGTAAAATGGATGCCATCCTCAGAAGAAATCATTCATGGAACCCAAACCAAGTCACAGTCCACTAGTCCAGAAGATGGTACCACTAACAATGATCATCCCAACCTGACGCCTGAGGTAAGTAATTCTCAAACTCAAGAATATGATTCATCCGCTAATGTTGAAACTTATGAAGAAGTTGAAACCCTTATTACTCCTAACTGTGAAACTCATGAGCATGTAACAGAACAGGGATCTTCACAGTTCGAACAAAACGGATATGTCCTTCCTCCAAGGTCTAACAGAGGAATACCTCCAAAAAGGTACTCTCCCGAGAAGGAAGCTAGAAGCTCCCAGTATCCAATGGCAAACATTGCAGCCGGAAATTTATCACCAGAAGCTCGGGCCTTTGCTACATCTCTAGGTTCCGAAGAAATTCCCACTACAGTTGAACAAGCACTTAAATCTAAGGAATGGAGAGCGGCAATGGAAGTTGAAATGGATGCACTCAACAAAAGTGACACATGGGAAAAATGTACCCTCCCTTCTGGAAAAAAGTTCGTAGGATGTCGATGGGTGTTCTCTATAAAATACAAACCGGATGGAACTATTGAAAGGTACAAAGCCCGGCTTGTAGCAAAAGGATACACCCAAACATACGGAATTGATTATTCTGAAACGTTCTCTCCCGTGGCAAAAATCGACACAATCAGGGTAATATTCTCCATAACTGCAAATAAAGGCTGGCCTCTCCTTCAATTTGATGTAAAAAATGCTTTCTTGCATGGACAACTTCACGAAGAAGTGTATATGGATCCTCCTCCTGGAATCATGGAAAGATCTAGTGCTAGAGAAGTGTGCCGTTTGAAGAAGTCCCTATACGGATTGAAACAATCTCCTCATGCTTGGTTTGGCAGGTTTACCTTAGCCATGAAAAAATATGGCTTCAAACAGAGTAACTCTGATCATACTCTGTTCCTTAAACAAAGAAATGAACTTATAACATGTTTAATTATTTATGTTGATGATATGATAATCACAGGTAACGATGAGGAAGAGATAACAAGGTTGAAGACAAACTTATTCAAAGAGTTTGAAATGAAGGATCTGAAAAACCTCAAATACTTCCTTGGCATTGAAGTCATGCGGTCAAGACAAGGGATATTTATTTGTCAAAAGAAATACGTCCTCGACCTACTGGCAGAAACAAGAATGATCGATTGTAAACCAGCAGACACTCCTATGATGGTGAACCAAAAACTCTATATGGAAGAAAATGCAAAATTAGCAGACAAGGAAAATATCAACGAATAGTAGGGAAACTAATCTACCTATCACATACCCGACCGGACATCGCTTATGAAGTAGGGGTAGTGAGCCAGTTCATGCATCAACCCCAAATCACCCACATGGAAGCCGTATGGAGAATCATCAGATACCTAAAAGGGACTCCTGGCCATGGAGTTATGTTCAAAACAAATGGGCATTTGGAAACTCAAGTGTATACCGATGCAGACTGGGCATGTGATAAAGGGAATCGAAGATCAACATCAGGTTACTTTACGCTTGTTGGTGGAAATTTGGTAACTTGGAGAAGCAAGAAACAAAAGGTGGTGGCCCTTTCCAGCGCTGAGGCGGAATTTCGAGGGATAGCACGTGGGCTCGCTGAGATACTATGGATACGAAAACTTTTGACAGAAATCGGATACCCTCCAAATCAACCCAGCAGGATTATGTGTGATAATGAAGCAGCTATTCAAATCTCTGAGAATCCAGTCCAGCATGACCGCACAAAACATGTTGAAGTAGATCGGCACTTCATCAAAGAAAAACTTGAAACAGATATAATCCAACTACCCTTCATCCGTTCAGAAGACCAACTTGCAGACATTTTAACAAAGGCAGTCAATGAAAAAATCTTTAATAATTGTCTTGGCAAGTTGAGTATTGGAAATCCCACTACTCAACTTGAGGGGGAATGTTGAAATATATATTGAGTCAGTCTCAATTATCTCCCAATATAGACCATTGACTTCTTTACAAATCAAATGACAGCCTTTTCTCCTTCATTACTATTTATTATGTTTCCTTTTATCTACACCTTGTATAGACTATATAATGTAGCACGTAGGATCATTGTAAACATACAAGTTAATACACAAAACACATTTTAGCTTCTCTATTCTTCTGGTTATCATGGTCAACACATTTTATGTTTATCTACCATTTTTGAAGATATAACAGTATAATAACACAACTTTGCTGATGTCATTGCTTTGCTGGCGAAAGTCACGAGGAGAGTTTTGGGCACATGGACCATTTTGAATTAGAGGTGCGTGAAAAAACCGTTTGAAAAAAAATCGAAAAAAAAGCGAACCGGTTTGAGTCAAATCGGTTTTAAACTAAGCTCAAACTGGTTTTAAACTGACCAGAACCGGCGGTTTATATACGGGTTTGAAATCCAGCACCAAAAACCGGTATAAAAAACAGTTTTTCTAAAAAATTTGGTCTGAACGGTCTGAGGATTCTTGATGAAATTCCGGTTTGAAAAAAAGCCGGTTTGAAAAAAATCCGGTTTTTACGCTCTATTTTGTATATATACTATATGAAGATCAATTAAATGGGCCCAATTTCATATCCTGTTTTGCCACCATACAAATATACTGTACTAAAAATAATAAATGTAATAACAGGATGTTCTTATGTTGGTTAAAATTATATAAAGAAATAAAAGAAACATATTGTTTTATTGAAAGAAAATAACATAACAAAAAAGTTAGCAGATGCTCTGCTATAGCTTATACATGAGTGATATCAACAAAACTAGCGACCAAAGTAGGGGTGTAGAAAATGTGAATGAGGAGGTTGTTGTAAGCTAATCGAGATTGTTTTGTTAATTAGAATCAAGCCGGTTTAAACGGGTTTAAGCTTATTTAAAGCTTATTTCATAAAGGTATTGGATAAAAATAATCCGAAGTTTTATTGATTGTTTGAGATTAATCTTGACTCAGTAAATATTTTCAAATACTCTCAACTTTAAGTTTATTTTCCTCCGACGATCCATTACTAACTGAGAGTTAATTCCGTTAGCTTTTTGATAACGTGAACTGTTTTTGTGGCCAAAACACTAAACAAAAAGTTGAAATCTATCATCAGGTCCGTAAATTTAAAATTTACGCACCCAAAAACCCGTCAATCTCTCCCTTCTGATTTGAACGACCGAACTCGTTGGAATTGGAGGTAGATTTCAGATTATGATGAAGGCTAGCCAGTGATGGAGTTGAAAAATTACTCAAAGTTGGCATCTTTTCATCAAAAATACTAGCAAAGGTTAACTTTTAGTTGGTAAGGAATCATTAAATGAAAATAAATTCAAAGTTAGGAGTGATCATAAACATTTTCTGAATTGTGATTAATCCTGGCCAATAAATAAAATTTAGAATTATTAAAATCCAATAATCTTTTAATAAATAAGGCTGAGCAAGAGCTTTATATACATCAAGCTTGACTCAACTTGTGAATCTAAAACAATATCTTATTTACATATTTGTTATTTAATATATTAAATGATAGTAATTATTATGTATTATATAAAATTATCATAAAAACAAATCAATAATATATGTTACGTTATATATTATTATACTTATATATTATACTTATATATATTATGTATTATATATTATTATACTTATAAATAGACACCAAAGATCTTTGACGCTTACAGGTAACCGAGTATTTGAAAAATGTGTACCTCTTGAAGATGTTAATGGTTCAAGTCTTAATGTGACTTAGTCATATTAAAAAAATAAACTAAAAATAATAAAATAAAATATAAATATGATCAATAACTAATATATGAGCCGAATATGAGTTTGAAATATTATTCAATGACTAATCTTATGGCTTGGGCTCGCCTCGATTCGTTTACTCTGATGCACCGGGTGCCTGATTGCACTTAGTTGACCACAAATGGCTTTGAAGGCACGGCCAAAATCAACGACCAAGCAGTCACCTTTTTGTGTCAATCGAAGGTTGTCACGAAGATTCTGGATTCGCTCAACAGACGAATATCTATATGCACCCTCAAGAGCAACCCATATGACTCGACAGTCGAGAGTTCCACGATGACCGAGTGCTTCTTCAATAAGAGAAACATTTAACAAGATTATGATCCGCTGTTCAGCGGTGATCCAAGCAGCGTTTGATTACCAACATGTGGGTGAGGCCACTCAAATTTATACAACTCAAGAATGTAATACAATGACCTATAATAAAATCTAATTTACACAAACATACAATTAATATTATCTAACAGTATGGTTGTGAAAATTTTGCAAAATAACAGTTTACAAACTCAAAAGGTTCAAAAACTCCAAATTCAAAATACACAAACGTATCACCACCTAAATCATATATGAATCACCACATTACACCACTAGAAAAACTACATTTGTGTAATGGTTAAACCAATACTTAGAAAACTTGACATCAACTTCAGAAAGGGTCCAATTCAAGAGATGTTTTTCATAAAATCTTGAATAAGACTGCCAACAGATGCATATGATGAACCGCCCTTCGTCACCGAGGACCTACACTTCGCACTCATCTCTTTCACTTTTGTTCTAACCGTATCATCCTTCATCACTCGTTTTATCCCTTTTTCTATCTCATCAGCTGTCACATTACCAGTGATCGTCTTAGCCTCAAGATTAAACACATCCTTTTTATAATCCAACTTTATCTCCACTGCCAATCCGAGCTCCACCACCATCTTAAATGCATTCATTTGTTGCTCGGCGTACATTGGCCATGTGGCTGATGGTACGCCGAACCATAAACTCTCCAACAACGAGTTCCACCCACAGTGGGACACGAACCCTCCAACTGCATCATGAGCCAGGATTGCCACCTGTGGTGCCCACCCAATCACTTTCCCTATTCCTCGTGTTCGCTCCATAAACCCTTCTGGCAGCACCACACTCGGATCCTCGTAATCACTTGGGAATATTGAAGCGTGACCTGACGAAGGTCGACGTAGTGACCACAAGAAACGATGGCCACTTTGCTCCAAACCACATGCTATCTCCTTCACTTGTGCCTCATCAAAACTTCCCAAACTCCCAAAACACAAAAACACAACCGATGAGCATGGTTGAGTATCCAACCACTTGATAATGTCATCATCAAACGGTTTCTCGACACCATAACCACCTTCTAAGTTGAGTATAGGTCCCACCGGATACACCGGTGGGATGCTAATGTCAGCAGACAACGACTCAATCGCGTGTGTTTCCAGTTCCAAGAATGTATTAACCATGATTGCCTTGACCTCTCTAATTTTTCGGACAGACCTCAGAACAAAATCCAGTCCTTCTCGAGTCCGGACAAGACTCCAAACCAGTTTGGTTGGCAGCGGTTTGGTGAAAGATGGAACCGACATCGCGGTATCCGAGTTGCTAAGTTCAATAACATCTTTGTTCATGTCATCGCAAAGTGTTTGAATATAGAATTTAAATCCAAGAAAAGCAGCATTAGAAGTGAAGAACACATAGGTTGGAACATTGAACTCATTAGCCACATCTATCATACATGTGCAAAACATGTCAATGACAAACCCCACGATCCGACGCGAGCCCGACCGACTAGTCATGTCAGCCACAACAGCTCTAACGTACTTGCAATGACTTTTGATGAATACATTGAAGAAAGACATGAGATCATGTGGACCATCATGAGCTGTTGGGCTTTCATCTTGAGGGAGTTGAACGAAGGACACGCGATCCAACACATTTTTACCTAATGATTCTATACACGACGTGATAGTCGAGCCAGAATCCCCGCTTGGCGGTCTAATGACAAGGACGGTTATTGAGAGACGTCTATCACGATTCACGAGTACTTTTGCGACCTCGATGGTTGACATGACATGACCGACCCCCGGTGCGGGAATGAATATTAGCTCTGCAAATGTATTTGCCATATTTGTGTAATGATTTGCTTGGAGTCTATGTTATATATGTTTATCTACCATTACTAATTTTAGATGATATACCAATTAGATGATATCAATGCATGCATTATATTGCCGACCTAAGTCACAACAAAAGTTAAGCCCACAAGGGATATTTTGTGCATCATAATAGTGTCCAAGAGTAGCCGAATAAAGCATCTTCAATATGCAACAAACATACAAAAAAATTAGGATCTGGATAATTAAATATTTATATTGTATATAAAGCATATAAAAAATGTATTTTAAGATACCATAAAATTAAAAATAATTATTTTACTTAATGCATAAGATATAATCACTTTTAATGATAAAATAATATTTTTCATATTATTTACAGATTACCTATTATAATTAGTTACATAATTAATTTATATTTACTGTAACTTACATAAAGTTTTACATTATTTATCCCATAAACAACAAAAACTTAATTTGTTTTAAGATTTCATTTATATTATTTAATCTATCATATTTAAAACTACAATTGTAACCTGTGTATTTATTAAACGTTTTGGTATAAATTTTTTGTTGAACTAATCCGTATTTTGTAAGGTACAAAAATTATAATAAACTTTTGTAATATTACGTCAAAAATAACAAAAATTGAAAACACGTGTCGGATGTAAAATGTCGTTCCGCTGCATTGCGCGGGCACCCTTCTACTATAAGTAATATGTTCGATGTATTATAAAAGTACTAAATTGAGTCATCGCGATCTCAAGTCATGGTAACCGATGATGCCACACCTATGATGTTGCAAAGTATGTGTGTTGACCCAACATATATACGGGCATGATCGTGTAATAGGGTATAAAAGCATATAATGGTAGTTTAGTTACTTAATGTTGGTTATATAGCTAATTCCTTTGTAATTTTCTACCAAAACAGTTATAATGGATACCAACACCATAAAACTTTTTTTTCATACTATAGTATTAAGACACAAGTCTAAGTAATTAGAAAGTAATACAAATTTAATTCCCCTTTCTTGGTTCAAAACCAATAAAACCTTCTAGAATATTTTATAAAATTAACTTTAGCGAAAGTAAACCCAACAAGAGCAGCATTAGAATTGAAGTACACATTGGTTGGAACATTGAACTCATTAGCCACATCTACCATACATGTGCAAAACATGCTAATTACAAACCCCGAGATCCGACGCAAACCCGGTTGACTTGTCATATCAGCCACAACATTTCTAACATATTTGCGGTTACTAGGGATGAACTCAATGAAGATAAACATGAGAGATTTGGGGTCACCAATTACGAGGTTTCATCCTAAGGGAGTTGAACGAAGGATGATTCGATGTAGATGGTGATTGCGGAGCCAGAAGTGACACTTGGAGGTTTGATGATGAGGAATGTTACAAAGAGGCTTTGATCGCGACTCACAAGTAGTTTCACGACCTCGACGCTTGACATGATGTGCCCAACCACAGGGGTAGGGATGAAGATTAGCTCCGCAACTGTATTCACCATGTTTGATTTGGTTCATGAATGGTTTTTTTGGATGTTTATCTACTAATTAGATAATGTAATTGCATTTTTGGTGACCATTTCTACATCAAAATAGAGTAGGTAGGCTGAATATTTTCAATCTACAACAAAGAAATATGAACAAAATCAACTGGGGCTATTTTTGTAAGTTTGAAATAAATGGTTTGTTTACGGCTTCTTATATTATAACAATTATCATGACATCAACGATTAATAAAATGGCATGTGCGACATAGTCATATAGTTTTATTGATAAATTAAACTCAATTTTAATAGATGGCCTAAAAGTCTAATAAGGTAAGTTACATTACAGTATATATTAATACATTTGGTCGGTGGTTACAATGCCATCGTACCTCTGGTAATGCGTATTGTACAAGTCAACCATATTTATTGTTGTCACTTTTGATCTTTCTTCTCTTTTCTTTCTGCAATCTTTGTAGATTCCTTTTTCTTCATCTTCATTATCCTCGAATGGCCGGATATCTTCCCAAGAACTAGTATAACGTCGCCCCACCACTTGAAACGCAATTACTATGAAGTCGTCGGACTGTCATATTTAAACTGGATCTTAATCACGCTATGAGGCTTTCCATTATTACAACCTGTAATTAAGAACTTCAAATTTTCATTATTAGAACACAAAACTTCCATCAGTAGCATCGTTTACATTTTTCTTTGTTGTTAGGAAAGCCAGATCTATAAATTGACAAGAGTGATGATGAGAGGCATCAGTGGCGTTGAGCGGTGAGCAGCGACCAGCGAGCGACAATAGGTGCGGGTGTTTGAATGGCGAGACTGAAAGGAACAAATTGTGGTGTTGTAGGTGATGATGCTGGTGCTGCGGGTTGTTAGTGAGTGTAGATGTTTATTCAAGTTAATGGTGTTTAGTGTGTTGTGAAAGAGACGAAGATGATATACGATAAAATAGGTGTTGCTGTAGAAAAAAATATGAGATAATATTGGCAAAATAATAAAATAAAAAAGTTCAGTTTAAATATAAGAAAACACATATTTTTAATGAACATTATTTATAAATAATATTTTATAATTGAACTTGTATTATAACACTTAACATGCAAGTTAAATATTAATTTGATTGTAAAACATCTTTAAATATAAATTGTTGTTGCTAATATCCAAATTCTTAAACCATTAAATAAAAGAATTGTAAACTAAACATGTTACAAAACGATAAACGTATATACATTTATTTATTTTTATGAATTATTGTATACTGAATACTGTTTTCATGGCGTGACGAGAAAGACCCCACGACAATGCGCAGGAGACAAATACTAGTTTGTTTTATTTTGCTATCTCATTAGCTTCCATAATCAAACAACCCATACTACTTCGAAAATTCCTCAAATCTATACACGTAATTTTTCATAGAAAGAATTACATATATGTATATCCCATTGTAAGCTCATAAAATTACGTATTTACTTGAAACACAAGCTTTCGATGCATAATATACAATGTTCTTTAAGCATAATTTGAGAAAATATGTAGTTTAACAAGTTTACACTCTTTAAAGAACCCAAAAGAATAGAAAAAACACCTGGGCTAGGGGTAGCCTCGAACCTGGGCCATCAATGGCGACACAATCCTGAATATTAAAACACAAATAAGAACATACTGTGACGGCCATGACTACAACAAAAAATCCTAAAGTGTATCCAATTGGCCAATTATAAAAGTGAGTGTCACTTTGCTGTATAACCCGAATGTGTACTCCGTTATAAGATTCGTATAATGTCGTAAAAGTAACTATCACTCCATTGTAAAAGCATAATCCGTTTTAAAAATGAGTGTAAAAAAATCCATATACAAGCATAGATGCGATGGTAAACATAACGTTATAAAAGAAACGTAAACTGAAACATTAAAACCAAAAAACATAAGTTGTAATAACTTTTAAGGCAAAAAATGAGCATATTTAAATTATTATGATCAAAATAAAAAAAACAAAAGCCTATAACATCTTTTCTTATGTTATGACATGAGGGCAAAGAATTTTAAAAACAATGAAAACATTTGTGGTTAAATATAAAGGAATAATTGCATATAACTTCTTATAAGATAAGTTAATTGCATATTTACCCAATTTAAAATTAAAATTGTATATGTTCCTTCTTTAATCATTTTAATTACATATTTATCTAATTCACAACCAAAATTGTATATCTAGGGCCGCAAACGAACTGAACGTTTAGCGAATAGTTCATGAACCGTTCGGCGGGAAGTTTATTTATGTTCATTCGTTTAGTAAATGAACGAATATGAACAAGAAAATTCCGTTCATTTAGTTGAACGAACGAACATGAACACAAGCCACGTTCATTCATTTAAGTTCGTGAACGTTCGATAATGCGTTCGTTTATGTTTGTCCGTGAACGTTCGGTTATGTGTTCGTTTATGGTCGTTAAGGTGTTCGTTTATGTTCTTAATTTTGTGTCAATTACTTTTATAACTATTACATCAAGTATTTTTTGATATTTATGTTAACTACTTATTTGTTTTTTTATTGATTTTGTGTAACGTTTGTAATAAATAAATGTACATTTCATTTTATTATAAAATAATTCTATAATTTGTATTCGTTTGTGTTTATAATTTTTTTGTGTTCGCCATATTTATAAAAAGTTGTTTGTGTTCGTTTTGCTTTTATTTGTCTTCATTTGCGTTCGGTAAATGTTCGTGAACAGTTCATGAACATGTTTATTTTCTTAATAAACGAACACGAATAATAAATCTCGTTCGGTAAGTGTTCATGAACAGTTCACGAATATATTTATTTCTTAACGAACGAACACAAACAAAGTCTTGTTCGTGTTCGTTTGGTTTGTTTGCATCGTTACATATATCCCCTTTCTTTAATGAATTTTTTTTAAGTATACCCAATTTGATTTATTTTATTGATAGTGTTGTCATTGTCTTACAAAAACTATTAAATTTTTTAATTTTAGTAATCACCTATTTTTAGCTAGCTTTTTTTTTTTTATATTTTATATTTTCTTTTTTTTTTTATTTTTTAACCATGTTTCGGTAATGAGTTTTTAGTTTATTAAACTTGTTATCCTTTTTTGTGTTTTTTAATAATTTTATTTTATCTATGTTGGGTCTATTTTTTTATTATTAAGGTTTTAGAGTAATAATAGCAACAAGCAACACAAATACCAAACTTTTAGTTTGTTACGGAACCAAAAAATCATGACAAAAAAACAAAAACAATCATAGGTAGAATAGTCATCCTATGATATATTTTAAATTTAAAAGTCAAAATGGGGTTAATTGATATGTTTTTTATCAAATGAGAAGTTATATACAAATTGATTTTAAAGTTGGATAAATATACAATAAAGTAGATTAATAAGGGGATACATGTAATTATGATCAGTACGTCTTAACATAGTTTCAAACTCTATCATAAAACCCGTTTCAATAACTTTTATCAAAATGCTCTGATCAAAGCTGAGTCGGTTAACATTTCAACATTGATTTTTACTTATTTAAAATATGTTTTCATGCTATTTAAAACTCATTTCTACAACGATACAACTTTTCTTCATAATTGAACCGTCGTGACTTCATACGCTTCTTTTAATCATTTAACCACGTTAGCATCACTGCCGCAACATTCGACTTCCCATCGTTTCAAACTTTTATAAACTTTCAAAATCATTAATTGATTCCACAGGTTAACACTCCGCAATGCACACGGGTATATTACTGGTTATAAACATTATTGTTATGTGTATTAATATTAAAACCATATAGATTCATGTAGAAGATTGTAGCAAGCAAGACATACCACCTGTGAGCTCACGACAACGTTGATGGTTCACCTTCTTACAACAACACTAGAAAACAAGACTTTAACTGTTAACAACATAAAAGACAAGACACACACATGTACATATCAAGAGTTGTCTCTTAGAAAATCTTGAATAAGATAACCAACAGATGCATATGACGAACCACCCTTCACCACTGCCGATCGACATTTGTCGCTCATCACTTTCACCTTTGTTCTAATCTCGTTATCCTCCATCACCCGTCTTATCCCGCTTTCTATCTCCTCGGCTTTCACAATGACCGTATTGTCCTTAGGATTAGACAAATCCGTCAAATAGTCTAACTTTATCTCCACTGCCAATCCCAACTCCACTGCCATTTCAAACGCGTTCATCTGTTGCTCGGCGTACATCGGCCATGTTGCCGATGGTACGCCGAACCATAAACTCTCCAACATTGAGTTCCACCCACAGTGAGACACAAACCCTCCGACTGCATCATGAGCCAGCAATGCCACCTGTGGAGCCCACCCAATCACTTTCCCTATTCCACGTGTTCGCTCCATAAACCCTTCTGGCAGTACCACACTCGGATCCTCGTAATCCTTTGGGGCTCTTGTTGTTTGATCCGATGGAGGCCGACGTAGGGACCACACGAAACGATGCCCGCTCTGTTCTAAACCACGTGCGATCTCCTTAACCTGGACCTCATCAAAACTTCCCATACTCCCAAAACACAAAAGCACAACCGAGGACCTCGGTTGACTATCCAACCACCTAATGACATCATTATCAAACGGTTTCCCAACGCCTGAACTACCTTCTAGGTTGAGTATCGGTCCCACCGGATACACCGGTGGGATGCTGGTGTCAGCAGACAACGACTTCATCGCGTGTGTTTCCAACTCCAAGACTGTATTAACCATAATCGCTTTAGCCTCTCTAAGTTTCCGCGAAAACCACAGAACAAAATCCAGTCCTTCTCTAGTCCTTACAGGACTCCAAAATACTTTGGTTGGCACCGGTTTTGCAAAACTCGGGATCGATATTTCGGTATCCGAGTTGCTCAGCTCAATAACATCTTTCTCCAGATCATCACAAAGTGTTTTTACATACAATGTAAACCCAAGAAATGCAGCATTAGAAGTGAAGTAAACATAAGTTGGAACACTAAACTCATTAGCCACATCAATCATGCACGTGCAGAACATGTCGACGACGAACCCAACAACCCGTCTCGAACCCAGTTGACTCGTCAAGTCAGCAACAACGTTTCTAACGTATTTGCAGTGGGTTTTGATGAATTCTGATGTCGAAGTTAATGGAGCCTTCGGGTCATGAATTGGAGGGGTTTCATCTTGAGGGAGTTGAATGAAGGATATGTGATCAATGGTGTTTTTAGCTAATGATTCTATGTAGGATGTAACAGCCGAGCCAGCATCTATTTTACGGGGCTTGATAATAAGGACTGTTACAAAGAGGCGTTGATCGCGGTTCACAAGTAGTTTCGCGATCTCTACGGTCGACATGATGTGACCAACCCCGGGGGCAGGGATGAATATTAGCTCTGCAACTGTATTCACCATATTTGTTTCTGTTGGTTAATGAATGTTTTGTTTGGAGTTTATGTTATGTTCATCTAGCACGCCTTAAATAATAAATATGATACCAATAAGCTGATGTCATTGCATACGTTACTGGTGAAAATCATGTGGAAAGTTATCCCAATATGAACCCATTTCCAAGAGTTAGTATGTGGATGGAGCATCTTCAACCTGCAACATAAAAATTAAAAAAAAAAAGATAAACTAAAATAAAAAGGGGTCAGTGTTAATATCTGGATTCCATCTTCATTCCATTTGAACATTTTTTTCACCATATACAGGTAAGGTAATTAGTAAAGTAATAACAAAACAGCAGACAATGAGCCAACATGACTATCATTTTAGTTACACGTCTCCATCATGACACATTGATACATTCATCCTTAGATGTTATGGATTAATTTAGGTAAAAAGTTATAAGTTCTTTTGGGTCTACTTATAAACTATACAATGGGGCCATCAATTTTACTCTAGCCCAAATCAACAATTTCTAGTTTAGCTAATTATTTTAGTTCAGTTTAGGGCCTATGCAGCCCATCTACCACAAAGAGCATTCAGCATCAAAACATTTCATAATTTAAGTATAAAGACATTGAAAATATGACTGAAGGTGAGCATACCAGAAAGTGTCGTGTAGATATTTTCCAGATAAAAGTTTAAAAGTGTGTTTCGGTATGGCTCTGCATCAAACATGGAATCAACATATTGATAAAAAAGTGATGTTACTTTATGAAAATCAGATCTGTATATAGGAAAATGATGTTACTTTATGAACGAGATGATGTATACTGCAATGAAATGCAAGAATATATGAAAGTGATCACATTTTTTTGCTAGACGTGCCATATTAAATGAGATGAAAATGTTCTATCACTTGTATATATGGTCTGGGTTATGAGAAGTTTAAAACAAAAACTAAAGAAAACAAGAAACAGAAACGTAAGTGTAAGTGAACAAAACAAAGATTCTATAAGAAGTGACAGTGGACTAAGTACTTCTGTACTCTTTTATTTCAGATTTCATGACCTCACATGAAATGCTATATCACCTTCATTCCCTAGAATTCGTAAGCAAAATGGTAGTCATAAGCAAATGAAATGAAATTGTCTCCACTAATAGATAAACCCGCCAACTTTAATTGTATTCCTCTAAGAAAACAGTACATATAAGAAAACAGTACATATAACTTTAATTGTATTCCATTGGACAGAACAATGGAGCATAGGAAACTTAAGTCTATATAAGAAAACAGTACATAAGAAACAAACTTAGGATATTGTTCAGAAGCATAAAACTTGAGGTTGGGAGTCTAAACTCTAAACTCAACACGTATAGTTCAACTTCGATAAGTCTGTGTGTTTGCTTTAGTATTATCACAGCACTAATGATCACAGTATGCAAAAATCACATGTAGTTTTTCATCAAAGAAAACAAAATCATCAAAAACATTTTTCCTTTCTAACTTATTCATTGAAGAAAGGATACGTTTTGAGAAATCTCAAGGAAAAACATGTAATTATACAACTTTATTTCTTCCATGTTAAGGTAAGCGACAAATAGAATGACAGATCAAGTCATAACACAGGATATGTTCAGTTGGAAAATAAAAAGAAAACAAACCTGAGTTGGTTTCCTTCACCATTGCTTCTCCATTTCAGCATCCAAAACATCCAGCATATGGTGTGATTTGTGTGTCTCCTCATCATGAGTTTGATTTTTGTCTCTCAACATAAAATAATCCACACGACCATCATCATCAATCCAACTGCACGCGATTTCCTTAACTATTCCCTTTTCATACATTTCTTTCCGTAATCTATCAACAAATTCCCAATTTCCTTCCTCTGCATACATATTAGACAACAATGCATGATAACCTGCATTCTTATTTCCGACACCCATCTCAACCAACTTATTGGCAACAACTTTTCCCAACTGAAATTCTCCATGGATTCTGCAAGAACCCAAAAGCGAACCCCAAAGTTTCAAATGGTTACCGTTTTCTCCTAATCTTTCAACAAAATCATAAGCTTCTGACACCCTACCAACTCTCCCTAACATATCTACAACACAACAGTAATGCTCCAGTGAAGGAACAATTTGATACTCTACCTCCATTGATTCAAATAATTTAAGACCTTCGTCCACCAACCCAGAATAACTGCAGGCACATAAAACTGCAATCATTGTTACAGAATCAGGTTGTATGCTGCTTTCTCTCATTGAATGAAATAGATCAAGAGATTTTTCACCCATCCCATGTTGCCCGTAGCCTAATATCATATTTGTGTATGTTACCGCATTTTTCTCATGAGAAAAATTAAACACATTTTCTGCATATGCAATTATTCCTAATTTGGAATATGTGTCAACTAAAGCAGAATGTACAAACACGTTATGGTCCAAGAAACTTCTAATGGTAAATGCATGGATTTGTTTAGCTAATCTTGAACTTCCCATTATACTGCAGGCTGGAAGGATTGATGCTATAGTAACAGCATTGGGTGCAACACCGTGATCGATCATCTGCCTGAAAACGCTAAAAGTTTGATCAATTAATCCATTTTGACAGTTCCCAGCAATCATTGCATTCCATGTTGCCTGATCTCTATCATTTGAGCAATTTCTCTCAAAGAGATTTTGGGCCACTCTTATCAGACCAGATTTTGCATACATGTCAATGAGATAACTTTCCATTCCCTTGAATTGAATACCATGCCTAAGAAGATACCCATGGGTTTGTTTTCCTATTTCTTGGTTTCTGAGGTTGGATGCTGCGGATAGCAGAGCAGATATTGTGACATCATCAATTGTAAAGCCTTGTTCTTGCATATCGCGTACAAGCACTAAGCCCTCATCATTCATTCCGTTCTGCACAAAAGATGAAATCATAGTGTTCCAGGTAACAGTGTCTTTTTCATTCATACTGTTGAAGATTTTTGAGCTTTCTTGAATAGAGTTACACCTTGAATACATGACTACAAGTGCATTCATCACAATCACAGGTAAAACCGGTACACTTTTCATGATATACGCATGTAGCTGCATAGCAAGGTCTAGCTGCTGCAACTGTGAGGCTGCTGTTAAAACTGAGATCAAAGTCACCTTATCAATACCGACATCATCTGACGAGTGTAGAGCATGAACGAAAAGATCCAATGCTTCAACCGCCAAATTGTTCTGTACATACCCTCCAATCATGGTGTTCCAAATCTCTACATTCTTCTCTACACTATTATCAAATATCTTCCTTGAGGATTCAATGGACCCAAGTTCTGCAAACATGGAAATCACAGAGCTTGTAGCAAACAAATCTCTAGAATACTCATCTCCGGATTTAACAAGCAACCCATATACGATATCCGCAATCCTAGAATCACCCATTCCCGCGACAGCAGGAAACACATTAACAAAACTTACAACAGTAGGTTTAAATCCACACTTCATCATTTTCACAAAATGAGCAACAGCTTCCGCAAACAGTCCCACTTTCACATACCAAGAAATCAAAATATTCCAAGAAATCACATTCCTTTTCGGCATTGATCCAAACACCCTCTCTACACCATCATACAAACAGCTAGCATACATGTTCAAAAGGGAATTACAAACTATCCTACTGGGATACATCTCAGACCGCAAAACATGACAATGCACAGCTTTTCCTATCCGTAGACTTCGAGTCTCAGCGCAGGCTTTAAGAATCGAAGAGTAAGTATACGAATCCGATAAAAAGGACTTAGATTTCATCTGGGAATATAGCACTATAGCTTCATGAGGCATGTTGTTACATATAAGCCCAATGATCATTGCATTCCATACAACAGTGGTTGGTTTGGGAATTTCGTCGAACAGTTGGTGGGCGAGATGGGGTTGCCCCTCTCGGCATAATTGGCTGAGACGATATCGAATCGTTCGAGGTTTGGGATGTGGGTGGGGCTGATCTTTGGTCCATTGGGTGTGATCTTTGGGCAATTGGGTGTGTGAAAGTGTGTTGGATGGTGGAGGTAACTGTAATGATGAATGTTGAAGTGGTTGATTATTGTGGGTAGAAAGATTCATGGAGATTGGAAGAGGGAGATGATGTGATGACATTGTATGGTGTGTGTGAATTATGTTATCTACTAGATGCTCAAAGGATTTAGCTTTAGTTACAGTCATGGAGTTTTGAATGAAAGCATTGAAACTGTATTGAAGGTTTTTAGTATGGATAAAATGGAGACTCGAGGTTAATCCAACACCTCAGAAACACTATGCAACAAACTAGAAAATAAAAATATATATTCTTTTATACAATAAGTTTTTACACATGTTATGATACAAGAAAATAAATTCTTTAGTACTACAAAACAAATAAACCCTCTTCAGTATCGTAAAAACAATTTTTTTGAGTGGCTAAATGGTAAATAAGAAAACAACATAAAAATATAAAAAAAGAAACATAAACGGTAGCCTTTAGATACGTCGTCACTAAAGTGAAACGAGTTGGACGGTAAATAAGAAAACAACCTTTAGGAGTCTTAAATATAATTATATTTGGTTTTCTCCCTATAAATAAAGAGTAGTAAAAAAAACAAAAGAACTAAAGATTAGTCTATAAGTGCAACTTAGAAAACACAACACTTCTAAATTTTATTTATGCTTGTACTTCATATCTTTCCTCATAATACTAGAATATAAGTGCACTAAAATAATACACTGAAGATAAATAACAAAAAAAAAACATCTTAAACGCTTATAAAACTAGACATAGTTAATATTTTGGGGGTGACAAACATAATAAAAACGGGTTTAAAACCCATAGGGCTCAAAGCGGTTAACGAGCGTCAAAATAACTTTTGTTATATCATTGTATATTTGTATTGATAGATGAGACTTCAAACACTAGTTAACCATTACATTTGATTTAAAAAAAAGTTGAGTGAAATGATTATTTTATACGTGACATGTATGTTTAACTAGTATTAAGCCACTTGCGTGGCGACGAGGATGTAAAATTATACAAAGTAGCATTAATGTCACACCACCGTTAGTGACAATCAACATCGGAAAAATGAAATCAAATGCGAAGTAGACGTAAAAACGTTGAAACACACTCGTAAAACCTAAAATATTAAAAACAATAACTAAGTCGATATATGATTCGCATGTTACAAGGGAGATGTTAAATGGAAAAAAATAACGTAACAAAGTTAAACCACACACGCATGCTACGATGTGTTAACTCTCAAAATTTAGACCATAAATTAAAAAATTTGTAAGAAATAAAAAATATATTGTGAATTAAAGTTGAGAAGGAAAATTATAGAGGAAAATTATGAAATATATAAAATTATTGATTATAATATAAAAATTTAAAAGGGAAAATTTTAAAAATTAAAAGGAAAAAAAGACACGTACAACTTTTTATTTATATGGTAAAACAATAAATGCATTCACAAGTTAATAATCAGTAATATTTAAATTTAAATAAACAATCACTACATATAATATACTAAACTACAATATTGTTAGAGCATTCAAAATACATCCCCCGTATCTATCATTGTAAAGTTAAAATACATTAAAAATTATTGTTTTTTTCAATTAAATAATATATTTTTATACATGTATTATTATATTATATTTTTATCTTCTCACAATCACTTTAAAAAATATTAAAAAAATATAAAGTTGTATCGTGTTCTTCAACCCTCACAAAATTTATGAAGTTTTATCTCATAAATTTTTTTTATTTTACTCACAACAACCTCAATCCTCTAAATATAAGGCATTTAATTTCGTAAAAATATTACACGAGCTGTGAATATTCTTACAACTTTATAAAAAATACGAGGGCCATTTATGCTATTTAACTAACCCTAAGCAATACCATCTGAAACCCTAACTTTTTCTCTTCATCGTTTTCAGGTGACGGCCTCTGCAACGTTGGGCGAAACTCGATCACTCCATCGGAGCTGATTCAAATCGAACACATCGTTATCACACATCGGCGATCTGCTTTCCGATCATCAGAGAATGAATCAAACACCGATTCCGGTAGTTGAATCATCTCCGATCTATACATCTCATCTCGTTTCACAGGTAGTTGATTCAAGTTATACGATTTTGCTGCTAAATTACTAGATCTGGTGGAGCATACTCTCGATTTGATCGGAAATGGTGCATTTGGTATCGTTAAGAAGGCTGGCTACTGGCAGTTGATACATTTGGTTTGTAGGTTGTGCTCGTAGTTAGTATGGTTGGGATAGGTAAAATCGCTCTAGCTAGACTTCTATGCAATGGAAAGCTAGTTGAAGATCTTTTGAGGTGTGTGTTTGGGTTTATGATGAGTTTGATGCTAAAGTTGTTTTCAAATATTTTTACATTAATATGTTGTTTATTCTGTATCATTGCACTTAAAGAGGTACACGAATCAGATTTGTATTTGTAAACATGAATTTTTCCAATGAATATAAATATGATTGTATTGAAGGCATCAAAGTCATCATAAACGTAAACTCATGCTTGGCTTGGAAGTGTTTTTACCTACCCCACCCATGCCAATTATTGGCACGATTCTATGCTGTTCTTGTTCACTGATAACAATAACTTGTGGAGCAAGCTATCACGAGCTACAAATTTAATTTAAAGGTATATATCTTTCCCTTTGCATTTGCTTTAATTTAACTATGATATGTATAAATTAAGAAGTTCTATTTATTGTTTCTTCAAAAAGAAGTTTTAAAGATAGTTTCTATAAAAATAAACATATAGAATCAAAATATCTGATTGCATGAATATGTGGTTAACATGGATACGATTATCGAGTTTCTTTTCTTGATTTTGTGATGTTTTTCTCTTGTGTTTGATGATACAATTAGAGTTGCCAACACGAAGAAGCCACCATTACTGGTTACAATGTTATGGTATGAGGTGAGTAACTGAGTATACTCTTGATTTGACCAGAATTGATGCATTTTGTTTAAGAAGGCTAGTGACAACACTTTGTTGTTTGTGTCCATAGTTAGAATGGTTGGGATAGGTAAAATTGCTCTAGCTTCTAGCAACGAAAAGCTAGTTCAAGATCTTTTCAGGTGTGTGTTTGGGTTTATGATGGGAGTTTGATGCTAAAGTTATCTTTCAAGTTTTTGTCATTAACATGGTATTCACTCTGTATCAATGCTTTACAAGAGCAACAATATTATTTGCAAGAAAAATAACTTTGTTTATACTTAAGGCATCAAAGCCATCAAAGCCATCTAAACAAAAACTCATGCTTGTCTTAGAAGTGTTTTTACCTACCCCACTCATTCCAATTATTGGCATGAATCTATGTGGTTTTCGTCTCTTGATAATAGTTGCTTGTGGAGCAAGTTTTCAAGAGTTACAAATTTTATTTGAAGGTATTTTCTTTCCTGTTCATTCCATTTTTTTTAAATTAGATATGTACAAGTCAGTAGTTCTACTTTTTGTTTCTTCAAAAGAAGTTTTAAAGATTATCCAATAAAAATGCATATACAACATCAAAAGATTTGTTTGTGTGAACATGTGGTTAACAAATATATGATTATTGCCTTATTGGCTTTGTTTTCTTGATTTTGTTATGTTTTTTCTTGTTAATTGATGATATTATTAGAGTTGCCAATATGGAAAAGTTACCACTGATTGCAAAATGGTTATCTTAGCCAATTAATATCCATAAGTATCTCTATGTGCCAACAAGCATTAGTTCTAATAATATCACGACACAAGTGTATCATGTATATATCACAAAGAACTTGGTTATGTCTCAGTATAGGCCAGTCTATCTCTCTGTACTAGAAGCCATTCTTGTTTTTGTGGTAGTATTTTTTTCAGGTAATTCAGCAACAAAGACCACGTGCCTCAAAGATTCTCTAAGACATGATGAAACTTATTGACATTACAGAGTCAGATTGTTTTTCTTTACTTGATCGTGCTTAATCTGATCACATTAAAAGAGTTGCACAAAGCAATGTTTCTAGGGGATAAGTATAGCTCAAAGAAATGTTTTACAGCTCTTTACTAGTGTATTTGGAACCATCATCCTGCAAATATCCTTGTGAATGAATTATGTGATGGTATCTTTGAAAGCTTTGGAAATTCTTCTCTGTTTTATATACACAAGGATACGCAAAAGCCCCTCTTGGAAAACATGAATATTGTTAGTTGATGAAGTCGCTGTTGTAGGCACGCGCAACAAGCTCCATGAACCAGAAATGTAGCAGCTTAGAGCTAGCAGACTCTATCAAAGCACATAACTATTGATGTGTTTGATGTAGAAGACTTGAATATTGATGTACATATGCTCGACCGTTTGAAATCCTTAGAATTGTTTGAAGATTTGCATTTGATGTAGAACTGATTTGAACACTTAAATTTTACCCTTCTGCACTGAAACCAATTGGTGTTTATTGCTCAAAACTTACAATCAATTTTGTTTCAATTATGCTAAGTTGCTTCTTATATTTTTGATAGAACATTCGATGCAACAATCACGCTTAGTCGCTTCTTCTGCGTCAGATTTGCCGATTTCCTTAATTTTAAGTTTAACTTAATTGTTTTCCCATGTTTAGTTGTTTCTTCTAGTTACTAAGCCTAAAAGTGAATTGAGGGCCCTAAAGAAATAGGGGCTGAAAACGGGCTGCTATAGGTTGGTATATTGGGCCACTCTAGTTTTTGAAGAATGGGAAATTAGTTATTATATATTGTAGATATCTAGTAGTTAGTAGAGGCGTTGAGCTGCACATTAACACGGTTACTTGACCCAAGCTGACCAGGGTTCACCCCGGTAGCTCCCAAACACGGGTCCAACTCACAGGGTTCAAACGTGTTTAATTGTTAATTTATTATTGTGTTTTATATATTTGAGATACATAACAATGTTATTGCATTATTATATGTTTTAGAATTCATCATTTTAGAAAAACACAATTGTATTCGGAAAAACACAATGACTAACAAAATATAATCACGAGATATGAGTTTAAAACGTAAAAAAATATTATCTTTTTATATAACAATGCCGTGTTCGTTTTAAAGATAAATAACGTTTGTTTTTATGATGTAATTTTTCTCAAAATATTGACGTAGATAAAAGTTATAAACTTTTGAAAAAATTGAAGAACCTTGCAAAAATGAACAAAAATGTCTATTTTTAAAATAGTATTTAACAAACTTTTCCCTACATTTTAATCTCAAGCATTTGAAGATTGATATTTCTGAACTTTTCCCTACATTTAAAAGATTGATATTTGAGATCATTTTTTACATTTTCTAATTTTAAATGACTTCTTATCTAAACATATTCCTATATAATAATGTCACACGTGTCAAAAATATCATAAAAGTTGTCTTTCAAGTATGAGATATCTCAGGTGTCAAAAATGTTGTGACCCTATCTTTGACAAATTGGTAAAAGTGGCCCAATTCATCCAATTTTCTCAAAAAGGTTTTATCATGTAATGTATGATTGCTTTCTTCTCTTCATTTTTCCTCCTTTTCTAGAAAGGTAGGTAAATTTGTTTTCTTCTTAAATTAATGCTATTATAATATTATTATATTTTTAAACGTATTATAAACACGAAAAGATAGGCAATGTTAAAGCTAATCGTATGATAAATCATAAAATGTTTAATGTTTGAAATAAAAAAATAATAATTTCCATTTGATTACAACCACTTTTCGCATGCTAAGTGCTGAAAAAGATTAAGTTAGAAGAGACGGAATCAGAGCTAAGTGCTGACATTACAGTCACCTATTAACCGCATCTTGGTGGCGGCAAGCAAAACAACTATAAAAATGATAGAGAGAATGTGTAGCGACCATTTCGTCCTCTTTTACCACAAGTAAAACAATATGCACAAATGGTTCGTAAATTCTAGTAGTTGTCAACGTATTTGTGTTATTTATTAGAACCTTCAACACACATATTTATTTATATGAATAAAGTATTAAATATGTACACAAGTTTATTTACATGTATTTAGTTAAACTAGTTATGAAGAAAGCTTGCCGCCAAGTCATGCATTTATGGCCCCATTATCTCTATTTATATTTAAAAGCAAAAGGTGAAAAATAAATCAATTATTTTTAACATTGATGTAAAAAATATATGACTTAAAAGCAAAAGGTGAAAAATAAATCTATTTTTTTTAACATTGATGTAAAAAATGTATGACAAAAAGTAAACCAACCAAATATTAGGGCAGAAACCAATAATAATTTATTGTAGCTAAATGTGTTATTATATATATATACATATAAATAATGTGAATATATTATACCTAGAAGGTAAGGTTTGTGGATATTTTCTTTTTCTTAACCCCTCTCTATTTAATTCCAATTCCAGTGTAATGTTTTAAAAGTTATAATAATAAGCAGGACTGATTAGTTTTTAAGAATATATCGAGTTCGAATCCTACCTGCAACATTGTTTTTAGGTTTTTTTTTCTCTTTTCCTCTTTTTTGTAGTTTTGTTTTTAAGAGAGTTTGTCGTTTTAACGTTATGTCATGTTTACGTTGTAACGTCTTTGGCATAATACAATCCATATTAAGCCCACACAACTTCACATGTTTTTTTATGTACTTAATCGTATTATCTTACTCTTGCTACAGGTCTAACAAAATTAAATTTGACATATAACACAGGTTTAATTCCAAGTTATATATACAAACACAAATTTGCAAATATTAAAGTAGCATTGAACATCTATAAATAAACGAATACCATTAGATTTTCCTCACACAAACACCATGCATACTAACCTCTTCTTCCTCTTTCTCTCCACTTCAACACTCATCTCCATCACCACCACCACCACCACCACATTTGCCACCCACAACCACCATAAGCCACTGTTAAACCACGATGATCAGACTCCCATCGACATCTCCCACACAACAAAACCACCACACCACCGCTACATGCCACCAAAGATAGACACTGAAGCTATGGGAAAACCACCTTATAAGGGTGGAAAACCGCCCTCTCACGGCCCTCCAAAGAAACCACCACACCATCCGCCAACGGAGATTGGCGCCGAAGCGGCATATAAGCCGCCACGAGGGTGGCAACCACCGCGTGGTCACCCGCCAAAGTTGGACACAAAGCCAAAGTGATGATATGCTATACATCTTTTGGGAGTTCAAAAGCTAGTGTGATAAATGAAAATATAAAATAAATGAATACATCGGTTTGGTGTATTGTTCTAGCAAATTAAAAGGGTTATCGTGTATTATGTATATATTAATGTGAAATAAAGATCTTTGGCCTAGGTTTCATTTGCCACTTATGTGGATAGTATTGTGACCGAATTGAAATGAGTTTTTAACAAAATAGAAAAAATGAGTTTTTCCTAACTTTAAAATAAATAAATGTTATTAATCTATATGTAATTTGTTACGTTTGCGTTAACCAAAATCCAAAACAAAATTAATGATTAAGATATTGATATTTATAGTTGAAAGTTATAATAATTGCTAGTTATAGAAACATCAAAGTTCGTGTTTAGTAAAAAAATACTAGCTGAAAAACTAAAATCCATTAAAATTGGGTGTTTTTTATAGTCAAATTACATTCAATGATTTGTTTATACGGAGAGGGAGTTGTTTCAACTCACTTATTAGAGTAAAAATAGTATTAAACTACTGTGTTGCAGCGTGAGGCGTAAAACCGTATTAAAAAACATAAATTTCATACCATCATTAGCGACCACCAACATAAAAAAAATTCACACTATAAAAAAAGGGGAAAACAAACTGAACTGAAAGTAGATGTAAAAACGTTGAGCGTCGCACATGAAACGTAAAACGTACAATATCAAAACTAAGTCGGTCTAAGAACCGCATGTTATGACGGGGTCGTTAAACAGAAAAAATAGATGTAAAAACAAAAAGGTTGTAAAAAAATAAAAAGTATAGGGAAACAAAGTTGAAAGTAAAAAATCATAAGGGTTAAATTGTAAAAGATGTAAAAGTATTGGGGTTAAAAAAAACAAAAGTGGGTTCAACTTATATGCATAATCCATTTGTTAATTAGTATTATATATAATATCATTTCCTCATGTTTCATTAATTTATCATTTCAATCAAAAAACTTTTCGTTTGTCATTTTAATCATTGTATTTTACCAAATATTGTCACACCGCAAGAATATGCGCTATAGTGACGACAAGGTCGAGTTGCTATAGGTTACCCTCGTATAAAATGTTTAGGGCTATAAACAAAACGAATGAATACGAATGAGGATTTGTTCGTGTTCGTTTATTAAGAAAATAACTTGTTCATGAACTGTTCACGAGCGCTTACTGAACAAAATTCCTTGTTCATGTTTGTTCATTAAAGAAATGAAGTTGTTCATAAACTATTCACGAACACAAATGAACGTAAATGAAGGCAAGCAAACACATACACATATTCTTGAACATTAATGAACATAAACGAAATTTTCTAAAACAAACAAATACAAACCATCATATATTGATTTTATAAATTAAATTACAAATTAACATTATGTAATATCTACCAAATATAAATAAGTACTTAACATAATTATCTTAAAAATAACTTTAAATAAACTAACAAAAATGAACGTTAACAAACATATTATCGAACGTTCATGAACATGAAAGAACGAACATGACCTCTATTCATGTTCGTTCATTTAATTAAACGAACATAATTTTCATGTGCGTGTTCATTCATTTATTAAATGAACGAACATAAACGAACTTTCTGCCAAATGATTCACTTACTGTTCGTTGAACGTTCGGTTCGTTTACAGCTCTAGTTGGTTTATATGCTACCCAGTACGGAATTGTTAGTTTTGGTAGACATATTAAAATGGTTTTGATGAATTATTAGTTTATATCTTGAAATTTGGGAATAATTATGTTATAGATTTGTTATGGTTAAACGACATGGGTATTTTTTTTTCATTGAGTAAATTACTATTTTCGTCCCTGTGGTTTGTCGAAAATCACGCTTTCAGTCCAATACTTCATTTATTACACTGACGGTCTAATAGTTTTAGCATTTGTTTCATTTTCGCCTGAGCCATTAACACCGCTAGAATTTTCTGTTAAGTTAATTTGAAATGACAAATTTACCCTTATCCCTACCTACCCTTCCCTACCACTTTATTTGCTTTCTCCCTCTCTTATCTCTCTCTTTCTCTCTCCAAAAAACCCTCCACCATCTTCTCTGGTGGCCACCTGCACCGCCCTCCCCGACGGCCACCTGCACCGCGCGCCACCTGCACCGCGCGCCACCTTCAGCGCCCGCCACCTGCACCGTCCGCCACCTTCACCGCCCGCCACCTTCACCGTCCGCCACCTTCACCGCCCGCCACCTTCACAGGCCGCACCTGCACCGTCCGCCACCTTCACCGGCCGCACCTGCACCGTCCGCCACCTACATCGGCCCCCACCTGCACCGCCATCCTCGCCGCCACCTGCACTGGCCGCCACCTGCACCGTCGGCCACCACCCACCACCATAGAAACCCACCTGTCACCTGCATCGGCCCCCACCTGCACCGCCCGCCACCTGCACCGCCATCCTCGCCGCCACCTGCACCGGCCGTCATCATGGTTCAAGAGCCCCAACCCTAACCCATCTCACTTTCTCTCTCTCTCTCTCTCTCTCATCTAGAAATCAAGAACCACAGGTCGCCACCCCAACCCCTAGGCTATCTCCTGTCACACCCCAACCTTGACGGCGGAAACGTCGAGGAGTGAGAGTTAAGATCGTTCACAGCCACATAACGCTATTAAATAATCCAAATATAATTTAAACATAAGTTTCAATTGTCACATTACGAACATAAGTTTCAAAGAAAAAAAATGTAAGCATAACATAGAATGTAACAAATCATTCTATTTTATTTATTAATCTAGGTCCATTCCTAGATTGTGCAAGCTTCAATGTGTAGGAATCAAACTTGGGCGTTTCCTGAAACATGTTAAAAATAAAGAAGTCAACAATGATGTTGGTGAGCATTCCATAGGTTTAAGTACATAGGTTTAAGTACATAGGTTATATAAAAGATGGCAAGTCAAGTCATAAGTTAGTGAATAAAGTGATTAGGGATGTTATGAACAATGCAACAATCAAACCTCGACAAAGTTTTACAAGTCTCAAACGTTTACAAGATTATACGATCAGCTAAGTGTACTTGGATCAACCAAAGCAGGCTTGTCTTGCCCATAGATCTATGACTTCGCTGGGCTAGAAATAGTTAATGATTGTACATATAATGCCATAACATGGTAACCACAAAAGTTCAACTAACCACAACTTTACAAGGTGAAATGCCATAAGTTTACAAGTCTCAAATAAGTTTACAAGTGCAATTGTATAAGTTAACATGTTTCACCCCAAAGTGCGAAAATAGGAAAAAGGGGTATAGAATACTCACATGATTAAATAATATATATTTGTTGATTAAATGAATAATAATAAACAACGCTTCGACGTAGACTTTCACAATGCACCTAAAACAAATATATTTACAAGGTTACAATTTAATAATATAATTAATGGTTAAACGAGACTAGGATTGCAATTTGGTATTTGAGGATTTTAATTAGATGACGTTGATTTGAGAGATCATATATATATGTTTTAGTTCAAGAAAATATCATGTAAAGAGTTTTAAAGAAATAAAAGCCTTTATAACAATTTTGTAAAACTTAACTTACAAAATATATAATTTTCTATAGTAGCCATGATTGATCTATAAATATAAAATGTTTAGTGTCCAAATAATCATTAAATGATTTCAAGGAAAAATATTATATAGAGTTTATTTTTATATGATTAAACTAGAAAAATATTTGTTAAATTTTTATTTTTATAAGAAAATTGTTAAGGTAATTGTAGAAAAATGGTAGAATAACTTTAAAAAATTTATAAAGTTTACAAAACTACTTTTTATAATTTTCAAAAGATTTTCAATATTTTTTTTAAAGGCTGAAAAAGCCTAAAAAAATGTTGAGGGTGCCCGGGTTCGAACCCGGGACCACTAAGTTAGAATGTGAAGTGTGAACCGGTGAACCAAGGCTCTCAGCCGCGGTATAACCCGGTTCCAATTTGTTTTATCCTTAATCGACCGAACACTCCCAAATCCAAGAACCCTAATTTCGATTGGATTCAAATTGACCGTCAAATCGATTGTGTTAATGGATACAAACATGGGGCTTTGATTCCCCGTGTAATTACGAACAATATGATGTGACCAATTACCCGTTTTGATCAAGGATTGAAGATGAACAAGACGAATGTTTGTCGCGGCTGGAGTTGAGTCGTTGGGTGGGCAATCGGTAAAGATAATCAAATTAACTTCGTGGGTAGCTTCGTATGATCAACCAGACCAAAGCCCTTTATCAATTGCAGCTTCGGTGTGTCGGAAGGTGCAAGTCGGTAATGTTGCAGGCTGCGGCTTAGAGAGAATCAATTGAGGTGTTTTGTGTTTGTTTCAGGTACGAATTGAGGGTTGTACAGGTTAGAGTTAGTTAAACGTTCGATCAAGTGAAGTTAATTGCATAATTATTGATGTTTAAGGCTCGAACGTCTCTATGGTTAAAAGCTTCGGTTACCCACTCGATTGGGTTTAGTAACCGATCTTAAATGCAAATACGGTTCATATTGGGGTTCGAAACGAGTTCGCGACGGTTAGGGGACGGATTTTAGATCAAGAAACATCAAGTTTTGGCGGTTTTAGAGGTGGCCGAATCGCGGCCGACGGTGGCCGGTGATCGGCCGGAAAAACGGGGTTAGAAGGGGGGGTTTGGGTTGGTTTTTGAATAGTTACATAATTAGCCCCTCAACTTTTGAGGGCTTATTATTTTATGCATTTAAACTTTCTTTTTAAGTTTATAAATTGCCAAAAACAACCCCTAAACTTAATTCACTTTAAGTTTTAAATATATTTTTTTTATTTTAAGTTTAAAAATTTTCATATATTATTGTTATTATAAACACTTATTTATTAACATCAACAACTTTCAAATTCAGAAAAAAAAATTAAAGACAAATTAAAACAATAAACATAAGCAGCCCAAAAGTTTAATAAATGCCATCAATAGTCCTTACAAGTATCAACGACGTTAACTTTTAATTTAGCCAAAAATTCAAGATGTTACATCTCCGACCACCATCGCCACCTCCACCTCCAAGCCACTCCGACCACCAACTCGTGCCGCCACTACCAGATCCCCCACCACCATTATAATTTTGGCAACGCCACCACCAGATCCGCCCCATCACCACGGTTTTAGATGGCCAGTGGCCGGATTTGGTGGTGGTCGGCGGTTTTAGATGGCGGTGGTCGGCGGTTTTAGATGGTGGTGGTGAGCGATGTTGTGGTTGTGGTTGAATAGGAAGGGAGAGAAAGGGAGGGATAGATGAGTTACGGGAGGTGTGGCCGGATTTGGTGGTGGCTGACGGTTTCAGGTGGTGGCAGTGAGTGGCGGTGGTGGTTGTGGTTATCTGAGTGGCGGTGGTAAGAGAATGTTGAGAGAAAACAAAAGTGTGTGTGTGAGAGAGAAAAGAAAGAGATGGAGTGGGGATGGTGAGAGGGGTATTTAATCAACCAAGGGCAAAAGAGTCTTTTATATTTTTTAACAGAACGTACACTAACGGTGTTAGCGACTTGGGTGAAATTGAAACAAAACTTGAAACTATTGGACCGTCAGAGTAATAAATAACTATTGGACTGAACCCGTGATTTTCGTCAAACCTCAGGGACGAAAACAGTAATTTACACTTTTTCATTTTTATAGCAGTTATGCCGTCGGAATTTTGTAAGAGTATTTCCTTTTTAATTTTATTATTTGAAATTGTAAGAAAAAAATTAAAAATCAATACATCCAAAAGGAAATGGAGGCGAGTGAGTCATCCATAAACGAGATGGAATGTTTAAAGTTGACATTTGAATAAACATGTGGTCATACGAAAGGTGTCAGACTAAAATAAAAATACATATATTTTTCATTTTGAACCTTCAAGCGGGTTGTTATAACATCATGATGAAGAAATAGAAACACTAAGGCAACAAGTGCATGAAATGCAAGAGATGATAAACAAATTTGAAAGAAAGAAGTCAAATCCCGATAATGATGAAGATGATGGAAAAACAACAATTAGAAAGTTAATTGGTTTTGTTGTAAAAACGTAAAACATGTTTACATTGATAGTTTCATTTTATTTGGTATGTAATTAACTAGAATCGTATGATTTTCATTTAGGTATTCGTAAGAGCATTCATATCAGCTTTCCCAACCATGTTATTATAATTACACCAAAAAACACTAGTTTTTCTCTTATTTTTAATTAAATGATATTTTTTACTTTTATCATTAACTTATCTCTGTCATCCGCTCACAAATACTTTCACAAATAATAAAAAAATTATAAGAGTTGAACAATATTATCCAAATATAAAGATTCATAATAACATATTATCTCTGCTCCACTCACAATAATCTCCTATACTATAGGGCATATATACTCACATAAATATAGAAAACCAAGTGTGAATGCTTTAATATTAGTTTTTGTTTGTGTGTATTTGATTTGGGTTCAAAGCAGTGATTTTAGGTAACAAAAACCTAGAGAAAAATAAAAAAATTAAATATTATATTTTAAAGTTGCAGATCCTATGACGACAACATCTCATCACCACAGAACAAAAATAAATATTATGTTTTGAATTCTTAAATATTATATATTTTATTAACTAAAAATAAATTAACTATAACTATGAGATTTCATCACCATAGGTATTATTGAAACTTGTTTGTCCAATTAAATAAATCATGATAAAACAAATGACGACAAGTTAGTGGCAACGACTTGTTGTCGCCATAAGACTATATAGTGATGAAGGTTGTGGCAAAGACTTGTTTTTGACCTATAGCGATAGGGCTGTGGTGATTACATTTGTGGCGACGACATGTTGTCGCTATAAGCTATGGCGGTGACAATTGTTGTCGCCGTAGCCTGAAGTTCTTGTAGTGCTATTTCCATCCATTTCACTAACATCTTTAATATCTTCATTAATATTGAGAGTATTTTAGTCCTTTTGAATACTTTAATTATCCAATTAAAACAATTAATCTATTAATATTAAATTAAAACTAACAAACACATAAAACCACTAGTAAGACCAGGCAGTTAGATTTGAAAGCTTTGATTTACCTTAATACATATTGTTCGGTGAAGGTTTTTCATGTGATTTCAATTAAATTTCATGTTTTGTTTGAATAAGTACAATTGTTCAATCAAGGTCTACTGTGGGATTGAGGTTATTTTTGTCACCTTTTGTTTGATTCAGGTCAAAGAACAACACATCTCAATCAAACAAAACATGACAAGGTCTACTATGAGATTGAGGTTTATTTTTGTCACTTTCTGTTTGATTCAGGCCAAAGAACAACACATCTCAATCAAACAAAACATGATAATTATAAAGCTCAACCCCACAACTGATCTCAATTGAACAAATGTACTCATTCAAAGAAAACATGAAGATTAATTGGATTCCTACAATAGTCCTCAATCAAAAAACATGGATTAGGATTAATTGAAGCTTTTAAATTAAAACATCCGGTCTCACTAGCTGCTTCATGTGTTATTTAGTTTTAGTTGAATATTAGTTGGCTAATTTGTTTTAATTGAATAATTACGTTGTTGAAGAAGGCTAAATACCCTCAATTTTAACGGAGGTTTTAACACTGTTAATAGAATATATGAAAATAACAATATTTGATAAACAAAAGTGATTGAAATGATAAAAAAATTGAATTAGACGAACAAATTCTACGAATACATTAAGGACAAAAATAACATTTAACTACATTTTTTATAAATACTAAGATGAGTTGTTAAAAATGCACCAAACAACACAACTCTATAGAGCTCTCTCGTTTTTCCATCCAAAGAATTTCAAAGAAATATTTATTCACCTTCTACCTTGCTCTTTGATACACAATTCAAGTTTTTGTGTCTTTCCTGACAATATTAACCGTTTCATTCTTTACCCTTAGACGTCTTGAGTTCTTTTAGGGGAAACTCGTAATCTGTTATAAAAGACCCGTGTTGAACGTGAATCCTCAATCAAAATCGTCTAACATTTTCTTTATTCTTTGTTCAGTCAAGGATGCTAGTGAATACTCAATTTTATGGAAGTACTTAATTGGTCTGAATCTATCTTCAATTATCTAACGTTTATGTAATTTTTCATTTGATACGTTTTGTTAATGGTATTGTACTACATATTCAAAACGATATATAAGATATTCTTATCTATCTTTATGATCTTTTAATAACATATAAACCACTTCCTAGGGTAAACCTATGCGATCACAAATTTTTAAATGTTGTGATCTGGGTCGCAATTCGTTCACTAATTTTAATAAACAATCCTCATCAGCTACATGCACAAGCACGTGGACGTACATGAGAACACAGATTTGGTGATTCTGCCTAATTTCTAATTATCATCATAAACTGAATTATTAAATAGCTATCTTACCTTATCAACTAAAGTATTTAAGTGTTATAAGATCATACATTTACTAGATAATATATTAAGCAAATTGATTATGATAAGAGGATAGGGTTATAACAAAAATAATATTTAATTTATAAAATCTAAGGAAGTTTCTGGCTTAACTTGTGTTGTATTGTTAATAGTGCCAAATAATTTTCATCATTATTATATATGTATTAACCATTGCGTTTTACGTTATAGATCATTTCTTGTTAAATATACCATTGTTTTTTTATTTATTATATAAACTTGCTATCTCATCATTATGTTTCACAACTAGAAATACATATAATATTATTTCATCAATTTGTTTTTCAAAACTTATAATGTTTAATATAACATAATGACAAACGAGAACACAATTTTATTACTGTGTTTTATGTTTTATATCATTTTGTGTTATTTTGTTATTATCTTCAATATATTAAAAGTAGTTGTTAATTTTCATTGTGTTTTACATACTAGAAATACACAACAATATTATTTCACCGTAATATTTAAAAAAAAGTTTATCATTAAAAAACACAATAATACTTAGAAAAAAATAACAAACAAAAACACGCAATTAACTTCACTAAAAAGCACAATAATACTTAGAAAACCACAATAACGAACAAACATACACAATCAACTTAACTAAAAACACAATGACAAACAAAAATCATATGATTTTAATTTTTTTTTAAAAAGTTGTTAATTATTATATAGCGATATACTACAATCATTTTTAAAGATACAAAAACACTCGTTTTATGTTATGATTTTTATTAAAATATGATATTGTTATAAAATATACGAACGTTAAAAGTTGAGGGAATTTAAAAAATTAACAAAATTATAATGCCTAAAATATTCTTCTAAAATTTTTTTTATAATCTAGACTCAATATTTGATTAAGAATATTAATTGTTAGAGTTACTTTGTATTTTTCAAACAATAAAACTCTTTTTATTAAAGCATTTTCTTATGTTAATATAGTTTGTCTTTTAGCTCCCGTTAGAGGTGAACTAATTAGTAACTTTGTGTGTTTTTCAACTAGCTTCCGTCAAATGATAAGGAAAAGATAAATAGACAGATTATTAATTGTAAAGTTGGTTTAGATAAGATAAAGTTAAAAATAAGATAGAATAATTAATTGTAAATTTGGATTAGTTATGGTGAATTTATAGATAAATAATTCATTAAATTGTAGAGTTGATGTTACTTGTGTAGTTGTATTTCATGATTATCATCGAATACAAGTAACTAAAACAAGCCAAGTTGCCATTTATTCTAACACACTAATATTAAATTAGAGCTTGGTTGGTAAAAGGCTCGAGGTAACTCATGACTCATTAAATCAAACTCTTTTATGTTTTTAACATTTAAATTTCTTAAAATGTATTTTAAACTCTTTTGAAATCTTCTGCATTAGAAAGTAAACATTCAAGTTTAGTGTAATGACTGCTATTGAATAGATGATTATGTTTTAAAATTACCATAAATTATAGGGTTATTGGATTTTAATAATCCTAAGTTTTATTTATTGGCCGGGATTAATCTCAGTACATGTTTATAGATACTCTCAACTTTGAGTTTATTTTTCTCCAACGATCCCTTACTAAGAGAGAGTTAACCTCGTTCGTTTTTTTGATGACGTGGACTGTTTTTGTGACCAAAACACTAAATAGAATGTTAAAATCTATAATCAGGTCCATTATTTGAAACTTTTGAACCCAAAAATCCATCAATCTCCACCTTCTGATTTGAACCACCGAACTCATTGGAGGTAGATTTCAGGTGATGATGGAGGCTAAACAATGAAAAACAGATCTAACTGAGACTAGGTGATGTTGGAGTTGAAAAATGACTTAAAGTTGACCTTATTTCATCAAAAAAAACTAGCAAGTGTTAACTCTCGGTTAGCAAGGGATCATTGGAGAAAAAATAGGTTTAAAGTTAGGCGTGATTATAAACATTTCCTGAGTGGATTAATCTCGTTTAATAAATAAAAGTTGAGATTATTAAAATCTAATAACACCAAATTATAAGTATTTATTTATTTATCTTTCATGTTTTGTCCTTTATTTAAAAAAAACCTAAATCATCATTTATGTTCACCTTTTGTTTTG
Source organism: Flaveria trinervia (assembly GCA_025506515.1). NCBI lineage: Eukaryota > Viridiplantae > Streptophyta > Magnoliopsida > Asterales > Asteraceae > Flaveria > Flaveria trinervia. The sequence continues at coordinate 2,771,386 of CM046454.1, read as the reverse complement.
GATTACGTCTGTTAGTGTAACGTTTGTTATTTTTCCCCGTCAAACATAGTCATGTGTTTTGTACATGAGAACAAATTAGTCATTCAAACCCAAACAGACTATTTATGTATTGTACCGTTCTTAATAATGCTTCAACTATTCAACACCTGTAAGTACTGCTTAATTAAGAATCTAAACAAAAATCAGATTACAAATATAATACATTCATCTACGATTATTGATGGTTTGATTTCACGGTTACCTTTTTTCCAAGTTATAGACTCATAATATCAACACATGATTTCAACCAATTTTTACATATAATTTATTCAAGTTGCTAATTATTCAGAATGATGATAGAGAATGGTGTTCAGCTGCAGAATTTTGTGGTGGCTAGTTGAGGTGTAGATGCCTACTCCTTGAGGAACATCCACCCTTTGGTCCAACTTCTTCACGTTTAGCAGATTCAAAAACTTCAAGATAACCTTTTTCAAGATTAATATAATTTGCATGTTTTTAGTGGAATTACAAAAAAATAGTCAAATTCATAGAGGTATCGGTTTTGGTTCGGGTTAAAATGGATTCAATTCAAATGACATTAGGTTGAAACCAATCATTTAGAAAAAAACAAAGACAAAACGGGTTCACTAACTATATGTGTTTTTAGGCTGTCTTGCAATGACAACAATGTGTGGTAGAGGCGATGACGGCTCCATTGGAAGTGACAACAATGGTGAAGGTTATGACCATGGTGGCGCAGACCCCGAAGGCGGGTGTGTTTTGTTATCGGATATACTGAAATTTATGATTATATCTTTTATTAACAACATTTTCTAGATTTTCTATGATAAATACCAACATATTATCGTCACTTGCCTGAATATTTTCATACGCTTATAAAATCAAAAGGTTGTCCTAGTTTTGGTTTTTATTCTTAATGAGTAATCTATTTTGCCTCTTGTAACACCAAACAATTTATCTAGAGTATATTGCAAGGATGGTTTCTGAGATTTTTCCATATTCCACTTTTGCTTCTAAGATTCAAAAGTTACATGTTTAGTCCAAAATTTTAAACAAACGTAACTCTTTTCATCTTTTGAATGGATCTCATCCGAATTCGAAGGGAGACATGCATGTAATTTACTCGTTTATCTATGTTCTAGATCGAGATGATGATACTGTACAATATATATATATATATTATATATATATATATATATATATTATATCACATTAAATGGTTAGTCATAATTTTAGAGATCGTAGTTAATTGTGTAATTTTTCAAAAGGCTAAGGGTTTTTTCATGACATTTACTCATCTACTTTGTTAATCTTAAGTAGTTTAGGTATTTGAGTTTCATTATACATTACTTGAGATGCAAAATTATTGAGCCAATTACATAAATGGTCCCTATGGTTTAAAAAAATATCAGGTTTGAATGCTAACGGTTTTTTGTAACAGGCTGGGGTATTGTATTTTGAAATTTCAAACAACAATGGGTACTAAGACTAACTAACGTTAATTTTTTTGTTAAATTCAAATAAAATAACTAAAATATCTTTTGAGAGACTACTTTTGTAATTTAATATCTCTCTTTCATCTAGGGACCATTTTTGTAATTATCTATAACTTAAAAAAACACAACCCCCACCCACCCATCCAAGTCTCTTCGTTGGAGACTTAATGTATGGATAAGATTTCAAGATTGAAATTTGGGTTTTTGTAAATTAGGGTTATTGGTGTTTGTTTTTGTAAACTATAGAGGTAGGTTAGAGGGGGCGATCGGTTGGAGATTAGGGTTAACATTTTAAAAGGAAACAAGAATATGGTGATGATGGCCGACGATGATGATGATGATAAGGTTCAATGACTGCATATGGTGGTGGTGACTGTTGGTAGGTGGTGGGTGGTATGTTGAAGATTAGGGTTTACATGGAAAATAGAAAGGGTTTTGATGATGAAGGTCAATGGTGATGATGATGAGAGTACAAGAGATGTGATGCTTCGATGGTGGTGATTGTCGGCAGCGGTGACCGGTGGTGATGGCAAGAGGTGGTGTAATTATAAATATATTATTTTTATTTATCTGTGTATAGATAGAGTGATATATAATATTTTATTTTTAATTAAATTACACAAATAGTCACTATATTTTGATATAAATAGTCCATTAATATGAGAAGGCTAAAATGCATTTAAAGTTAACAGAAAATCTAACGTCTGTTAGTGTTAATATTCAATTTTTTTATAAAATTAAAAGTGAGTACTCAAACATATTATATTTTTTTCTAGTACCTAAACCTATTAACCACAGGGACCATTTATGTAATTAACTCTAGTTTAAACTTTTGTTGTTGTAAAAAATAGATTAGGTCTTGAAATATTTTAATATCATTTCTTAAAAAGGCAAAACTCCAATTATAATTCAGACTATAATTAGCATTTGTTTGTTGCAAGGAGACAACTTGTACTAGTTGACTCTTTTCTAAGATATCATATTTAATAGTTAAAGCTTAAAATATATTATGTTTAAGATATTTTTATTAAATAATATTTAGATGTAAGTTTTAAACTTGCAATTGTTATATGATACTAAATAAACTAAATGGATTAGGAAGGTGTAGCCATCTATAATGCAATGTGAAACTCTTAAAGTCCTGACTCTATAAATATTAATTTGGAAATGATAATAAATCCGTGTTGTTAATAATAACTTTTGTAATGTTATTTTCAAAGGTTTTTTTAGGTTGTTAAAGGTTTTTCTTATCTATATCTAAGGTTTAAACGTGCCAAGTTGGTTGGGAGTTACTTAAGGTCATATCGCTAAAAGTACTAATGAAATCGAGGTTAAATGAGTTTAAACGTGAGTTTAAATTGGAGCGTATTTAATAAACGAGTCCAAACCCAAACTTTATATACTAAGAATAAATAGGTTAGAGAGCTTAGATGGACTTTATATACTAAGAATAAATAGGTTAGAGAGCTTAGATGATCCTGTTATCTATATATATACTTTATATTATATAATAAATATATATTACATAATAAATATCATTTTCCTTTATGTTTCAGATTAATATGTGAAACTTCATAAATCTTTTCACCTCTCATGATCTTTTAGTCTTAACATATATAATTATGATATTATTGAAAGAAATTAAATATAACATTTTTCAGGTTAATATATACGTGACATGTGCAAACGTGGATGTTCTCCAGGAGATGAATAGCCCCTCGTGGGTTACCAATGGCCAATTGGCCACTCGATATTTTATTAGTTAAGACTTTTTATTTTTAATTATTTTATTTATTTATTTATTTAATTGTGATGTGAGAATGTGAGAAATCTCTGGTTAAGTAAAAACTATAATTTGAAGAATACATTATATATCATTAGTCGAGTTATGAATCATTAAGTTTTAATAATTAAAAGAACAAGAAACAATAAAGAAATATTAAGTAGATTATGTCTGAAAAGATGATCATGAAAAAGAAATCTCCATATTTAAAAAGATATTTAAAAGGGAAATATATTTTATTTTTTATTTTTTTTTGAATGGCGGAATTTTATTAAAAAACGGGGCTAGCAAGAAACTAATAACCCCACTAAAACATACAATATAATAGCAAATAGCAAATACAACATATCAACATAGAAACTAATTTGAAGATGTACACCGATGCTTCTATAGCACCAATTCACTGCCTTCTCCTTCATTCTATTATTTACCCAAAGCATGCTAAAAATCTTGATGCTTTCAATGATGTCTCCTACATCTGTTCGCTTTTGATTGAATATAATATTATTTCTAGCTTTCTAAAGACACCAGAAAAAAATTAGAATAATTACATGAATCATTTTCTTTTTATACTTATCTCCAGAAATTGATTTGTGTAATTTCATTAGGTCTTTAAATACAAAAGCATATATCGGAGGAATATTGCACCATTACTTATTAATAATTTTATCCCGCTTCTCTCTCTTAGTTAATAATCACATTAGTTACTAATAATATTATTTAATTTTTTTATATTAAAATAGTTTTTAATAAATTAAGTAAGAAATATTTTTACTAATGTTCTTTCTAAGGAAATACTTATTCATAAAATTAGAAAACTTTTTAGAACATCAAGCTTTTTAAAAAATACAATTTTTTTATAGTTGGTGTTTTTAAAAAGTAAAATTTTTATAAACAAAAAATAATTATTGAGAGCTATAAGAATTTTTTTAAGTATGACAGTTTTTAAAACTTTTTGTTTTGAAATAAAAATATTATTTTATATATTATAAGAAAGATTTCATTCATATCTTAATTTAGAATATGTATTTATAATTAATAAATTTCAATCTATTTAATTTTTTTTTATTTTAACTCGTGTAATACACGAGTTTACTAAAGCTAGTAAAAAATAAATGCATAAATATATATGATATAAAGGAAAAGTTAGAATGGTAAGTTGTATTATTGGTCTCTATACTAAATGTCAATGATTTAGATCCTCCAAGTGACGGATAGTAAAATAGATTAAAAGTTATAGAAAAATAAAAAAGTAGATTAAATAAAATATAAAAATACAAGTCCATAAATTAAAAACAAAATGCATTCAAATTAAAAGTACAAACAACTAAAATTAACAAAAGAACAAAATGAAACCTAAAAATAATAAAATTAACTTTTAGTGACTAAAATAAAAAAAAATAAACCTTAATTGTAAAGTCAACCATGTAAGAATGGTTTGATGTGAAGTGGTGGAGCCAAAACATTTTTCATGGGAAGAAATAATTAAGGTAGTGTTAAAAATTTATAAAAATAATTGTGCATTTAACACATGTTTTTTAATTGTTTAAAAATAAAAAATGAGAGTATTTTGGTTATTGTGTTAAATATATCAATTCATACGTTTATTATGTCAAATATTAATTCAATATTTTATAAATATTTTAAGTATAAGTAACAAGGTGAATAAAAATATATTTTTTGGTGTAAATAGGATAGAATAAGATGTGATATTCATAATGTTCAATTTTTTTTTATTGTGACAATGGTCGACTGTATTGCTGTTGTAACCGTTAAAATGGAAAAAAGAGGTGATTTGGTTCCTTAAATCTGAGAAAAATACGTGTGCCATACCCGAGTACATGAAGGCGATGTTCCTATAAACCCAACTGAAACCGAAACCAAAGCTGAACTCGTCCACCCTTATGAATGTAATTTCACATCTCAATCATATGATAACTTAATTGTTCATTCTATCTCATTTTTCTAATATATTTTTCTTTAACTCTAATTGGTTAGATATGCTTTTTATTGTAAACTAAAACGTACGAATTCTCTACAATTTATAATATTTTATTTCTGCAACTTGTTATAAATATATATTCCGTTTACATTAGTCGTGGAAACACGAAGCCGTTTTTCAACTATGATAAGTTTGGAACACAATTTGTCTACGTATACACATATGTCATTACTACTAGAATATTATAATAAAATATTTTGATGACACATTAGCAATACGAATTCCATCAATAATTACTGATGGACTACAATTTAACTTAACACATCAAACTTGTGATAGTTCAGATGATTACCAACGAACATGAACACAAATAAACCGTCATTTGGTCGTGGTCTGTGGAAAAGATTTCGGACAACCTTGTTGTATGTAATCCATTAATGATATTAAGGATACAATTTCTTCCGTTTAACATTTACAATTGGTTGTTGGTGTCATAAGTTTGCAAAGGACATATGATCTATTTTGTAGTGTTTTACGAGAATCATAAAATTTTAGTAATATTTTATGTTTACCTTTTTAACTGTTAATTCACACGTTTTAATCTTAGTTTTAAATATATACATTTGTTTACCAGAAAACTTAAACTCCCAACCACTTAATAATAAACATAAATACATACATTACCGTCGAATTACAAGCCTTTGGTTTATCTATAGCAATAACTATACCGAAGACTTACGAATGAGGCAGGCATGTGTATTGTTTGATATATGATATTTTACATCTATATTTATACCATATAATAATTAATAAATGAATAACTAAAAATACAAGTATTATTCTTGTGCCTCCTTGATATTCACGTAAACGATTAATTTAATGATGATTCTATTATTTTTCGACTAACTTATTATTAACTTCACTATTCTAATATGTTTCAAATTTCATCTATATATTTTTAATTAAAGTTTTTGTCTATTATCAATTTAATTATTCAATCTTATACTTCAATTATCTTTTTAATCTCCCCCCCCCTAAATTCTAACGTGCGAAATAAAAGGCCTTATCTGTCTAATCACATTAAATTTTGTATTATATAACATATTTGAATATAAATTATAAAACCATTTACATTATTTTAATCACATAAGTAGTTTCATATAATAAATAACTCAATTATAAAATATGATGTCAAGAGTGGAACTAACTAAGGATAATTGCAAGAATAAGTACATTGCTTGAAGTTAATATATCATAGAAATGAACATTATTTAAGAACTTTACATAAAATAAGTTGAAAAAACAACAAACTAAGGATCATCTTAGAGTTTATGAATTTAGAGCTCTTTGTAGCTCTTCATTTTAAATTTCTAGACCACTTTTCATTTCTATCTTCATTTTCTTGATAAACGTTTCAAGTTGCTTCTTTTTCAAGTACTCTACCCATCATAAAAAATACTAACATTTATAAATTTCTTTTGGATTATCCTTGAAGGTACACTTATTTTAACATAATTAACTATAATCTGGTATGCCAGCAAACATCCGGACTAGGGTAACAAGTGTTTTCTCCATTAGAGGTCGAGAGTTCAAACACTACAATAGACATATTAGGTGGATTTATGAATACATTAAAAATCATTAAAAAAATTTCCGACATAAATACAATATACATGAATTAGCATTACACTTATAACAAGATTAGAGGGTTTATAATGCATATTATTAGAAATATTTTTTATTTATTAAAGATTAGGCAAGCTGACTTGATTAATGATTAGATAATTGAAAGCCAATAAGAGGGCGTTGACATTAACCATAAGAGCATATGCTTCAAATGATCCTTTGACTTGTGTATCTTTAAATACCCATGCATTCAACAATCTACCCACCACCTTCTTCCCTTCATTCTTTCACTATTAACACTTGCATAGCTACCCTCTTCACAAGGTAATTGATAATATTATTACATCTAAAAAATACCTAATTCTACTTTTAGATATTTGTATGAGATGTAATATCTATATAATATGTTTTAAGCGCCACTTGGATTATATTAATCCAATCTATGATATGTTTGTGGATTTTTTATACTGTTCAAATCATTTTTAACTTTTTGTTGTCAAGAGAATCACTTTTGCATGATCATTTACGGTTGATATATACATGGTTTTCACTTTATTTTTTATTTCGCTTACAAGAAAGACACATTTAGCTTTAATCATCCTTGTGATTGCAATCAAGTAAACATCACCTATAAGTTTATATATAATAATCATGCAAGTCTAATTGAACCTTAGAAGTAGATTAACGGTATGAATTATTATCACACAACAAGTCATAAGCTTTTAGTGTTGCATTTCCCTTTTAAATAACAAGATAAAGTGTCCCTAAAAACTAACATTTCTTATTGTTTGCAGGAAGATATAGTTTCTAAAGAAGAGAGTAGCCATGGCTCGAGAGCAACTACATGTGCTTAGTGTTCTTGACACAGCCAAGACCCAAATGTACCATTTCATGGCCATTGTGATCGCCGGAATGGGTTTCTTTACTGACGCCTACGATCTATTCGCGATATCCCTCGTCACCAGACTCCTCGGGCGTATTTACTACTACAAAGAAGGTTCACTCAAGCCCGGAACACTACCCCCCGTCGTGGCCTCCTCGGTCACTGGTGTCGCCCTTGTCGGGACTCTATGCGGTCAACTCTTCTTCGGGTGGCTCGGCGACAAGATGGGTCGGAAGAAAGTGTATGGTATGACATTGGCCCTCATGGTCATATGTTCCCTAGCCTCTGGCCTCTCATTTGGGAATGAGCCCAATGGTGTTATGGCCACCCTTTGTTTCTTTAGGTTCTGGCTCGGGTTCGGGATCGGTGGGGATTATCCTCTCTCGGCTACGATCATGGCGGAATACGCTAACAAGAAAACACGTGGTGCGTTTATCGCTGCGGTTTTCGCGATGCAAGGGTTTGGGATCTTGGCTAGTGGGATAGTAACATTAATTGTGGCGGCTTGTTTCGACCACGCGTTTAATGCTCCTACCTACACCTCGGACCCTAGAGGGTCCACAGTCCCACAAGCGGACTATATCTGGCGTATTATACTTATGTTTGGTGCGATCCCGGCGGCCCTGACTTATTACTGGCGTATGAAAATGCCTGAAACCGCCCGTTACACCGCTTTGGTGGCGAAAAACGCTAAACAAGCGGCTCAAGATATGGCTCGGGTTTTACAAGTCGAGATCGACCCCGAAGAGCAAAAGGTGGAGAAAATTACTCAAGATACTAGAAACTCATTCGGATTGTTTTCGAAAGAATTTGCCCGTCGCCATGGCCTCCACTTGCTCGGAACCACTTCCACTTGGTTTCTACTCGATATCGCTTTCTACTCACAAAACCTCTTCCAAAAGGATGTCTTAAGTGGCATTGGGTGGATCCCGCCAGCGGCCACAATGAGTGCCATTGGCGAGGTTTACCGTGTGGCGAAAGCCCAATCCCTTATTGCACTTCTTAGCACTGTCCCCGGATACTGGTTCACCGTTGCCTTGATCGATTACATGGGTCGGTTCACCATCCAACTAATGGGATTTTTCTTCATGACGGTCTTCATGTTCGCCCTCGCAATTCCTTATGATCGTTGGACCTCACCAGACAACCGTATCGGTTTCGTTGTCATGTACTCATTAACATTCTTTTTTGCCAACTTTGGCCCCAACGCCACCACTTTCGTGGTCCCTGCAGAAATATTTCCAGCAAGACTCCGGTCCACTTGCCACGGTATTTCTGCAGCGGCCGGGAAAGCCGGTGCCATAGTTGGGGCCTACGGGTTTCTCTATGCTGCTCAGAGCACAAACCCTAAAAAGACCGATGCCGGCTACCCACCTGGTATCGGAATCCGGAACTCGCTCATCGTTCTCGGTGTGATCAACCTGTTGGGGATGGCGTTTACGTTTTTGGTCCCCGAACCGAAGGGCAAATCGCTTGAAGAATTGTCGCGTGAGAACGAAGAGGACGTTGAGCCTACCTCCGACAACGCAGCTAACTGAAGTGTTCGTGTTTGATTTACTAGATGATATTGTTGTCGTACAAGAATTTTTGTTGGATTTCAGCAAGTGATTGGTTTGTGTTGTTGTTTAAGTGTACATATGTTTGCTTTGTGAATCTTGTAAAGATTCAAAAAGTGCATCTATATGTACAATTATGTTGTATGTGAAAATATTGTTATTTGTTTTTGTGTGCATATATGCTTGTATTTGTTCTTTTTATACATGGTTCACCTATTGTGTTATAAAGTTATATCAGTTTCATGAAGTTGTAACATTTTTGTTTTTTAAATAAATAATAAGGAAGTTATATATTTGAATTTGAAAACAACCAAAGTTATTGTTCATCGGTGTTTAGTTTTAGCATAGATATAATGTCGATGTTGTGTACTAATTACATATTGTTGATATAATAAAGTTCATACAACAACTATATGTTTACAACCTATATATCGAAATATAATATGATGTCAAAGTAATCATATGTCATGTATACATATGTGACGAGTTTAGGCGAACAATAACCACATGAAAAACTGAAAACGTATAAGATTAGGTCAATGATTTAATAAGTGTTAGACTTAACGTTTTTTGAGATCTTAATCAAATTAAAAAAATGAGGTCTTTTTTTAAAATGTTTTTTTAATTTTTTTATTGAAACTCTCATTCTTATCTGTTTGATTAAATGACAAGTTCCCAAGAACAAAAACCCACGGATTGTGGAACTATGAGTTGATCACAGAGGTCAAGAACACAAGAAAGTGATTAATTATGAAACTGTGGAACACAGAATCACTTTCGGTTTCAGGTTCAGTTACTTAGTTACAAAACGTAATTTATGATAACAACATTTGATTTGCTAAATAGACATAATCTAGTTCAATATCATCACTAACCTAGATCGAGCACAACTCATGTACTTACACACCAACAATTCTATCATTAACTTACCAGGGCGCATCGAGCATGACCTGATGATAACGCATTATAAACCATCTATATAGAATAAAAGTGAAATTAAACACACCAAAAAGAATTTAAATCACATGCATATGAGTAACACTAGTTCAAGTGTGTAAACACAATTCCATAAAGTTGGATTTGCAACATTTTAAGTTGACATTTGATATAAATATTTGAATGGTTACCTAGGCAATACATACAATTTGATTGACAGAACTATAATTAACACATCCAAAACACATCACAAAAATAAATACGAACCCAAGTGACTTAACTCATAATAATTCAAGCGTCAAATAAAAATACCAAGTATTAAAGTTCAATCAAATGACCAAACCGTAGTCCCAATCTTGATCACAGAAACAAAGATCAATCATGTATGAAAAAGAAACATTGAAGGTTTTTTTATAATTTATAATGAGTCATAATAACTAAAGAGTAAATTACATGGATAGTCCCTGGGGTTTGCACGTATTGCAAGTTTAATTCAAACTTTTTAAAAATTACAGATGCGGGCCTGAGCTATGCACGATATGCACACCGGCAATCCCCGAAGCTAACTAAGATTAAGTTTTTCTATTAGTTTTTTTAAAAAGACCAAAATACCCCTATTTTTGCATCTTCTTCTCCACATTCAACATCTGCCGCTACCCTCAAACCACCATCACCATTGCCGCCTACACCTTTAACCCACCACTATCATCGTCATTTGCTCCCTCAACCCACCATCACAATAGCCCCTAACCTCAACCCATCACTACAGTCACCCCTAACCTCAACCCATCATCATCATTGATACCTTCACCCTCAACCCACCACCACACCCGCCCATATCCTTAACCCACCACCATTGTCGCTGCAACACCCTCAACCCATCACCGTCACACCACCCTCCACCCACCTCCATCATCACTACCTGATCCCTACGACCTACTACCACAATTGCTGCCTACTCCATCGGCCCACCACCGCCAATCAGACAAACACCTGTGGCTACCACTAAACACGATGACAACCTAGTTCATTAGATTTGAAGAGAGTGGGAGAAAGAGAAAGAGAGAGAAATTTTGTTTAGTGATGATGTTTGATTTCTCATATAGTGATGGTGATGGTGATGAAGATGAAGATGAAGATAAAGATGAAGATAAAGATATAGATGTAAATGGAGGAAGAAGATGAATATGAAAGAAGAAGAAGATGAAGATGGAGAGATGAGGTTAGGTGTGGTGGGTTTTGGTTGGGGGTAATTTATGTTTTATTTGAAAATTATTATATTTTAAAGTTAGGGGTATATTGGTAATTTTATATTAACTTAACAAAGAAATTTAATCTCAGTTAGTGTCCGGGATTTCCTGTGTGCATATCATGTATAGCTTAAACTCACATCTGTAATTTTTAAAAAGTAGAAAGTAAACTTACAATACGGGCAAACCCAAGGGACTATCCGTGTAATTTACGCATATTTAAATATAAAACAATAATAACTCTGTCACAACGAAACTCATCTGCCGACATGATGTAGAACTCCCAGAAATAAAAATAAAAATGGGACAATTGTATGTATACCCTTGTAAAACAATTTAATTGCATTTTATCCAATTCAAAACTAAAATTGCATATATCCGTCCTTTAATCTTTTCAATTGCATATTTATTTAATTCACAATAAAAATTGCATATATCATAATAAATTTTTTTTCACAATTACCCTTGTTAAATATAATTTATAGATTGACTATGTTAGCTTTGTGCCCTTGTCCTTAGAAAAACTATAAACAAGTTTTAATTTTCAAATTCACCCATTTTTAGCTAGCTTTTTTTCTTTTTACATTTTTTTGGTTTTTTAATCATGTTTTTGCTAATGAGTTTTTTTCTTATTTTTTTCCAATAGCTTCTTTTAACTATTTTATTCATTTATGTTGAGTATATTTTTATTTATCAAGTTTATTAGGTAACAATAACAACATGTAACATAAATACCAAACTTTTAATTCATTACGGAACCAAAAACATTATGACAAAAAATAATTACCAACATTCCTATCATCTAATTTTAGTAAAAAGAGGGGATATATACAGTTTTAAACTTTTAGTGTTAAGTTGGGTAAATATGAAACAAAATATATTAACAAAGATGATATATACAATTTTAGTTTTAGCTTAGGTAAACTGCAATTAGCAAGATTTACGAGAGGATATATGTGACCTTAAAAGAATTGCCTTCCTGAGTCCTGAGTCCTGACCTCTCGGTTCCTCTTTTTTCTAACCGAGCCAAAGCCCAAGATTTGTGCCCCTAAGTCTCACTCCAATAGTAGCCCACTATTTAATTATCCTATTGGCCCAATCAAGTGAATTAATCAGCCCACATAAATTAACTTCAGCCCAATCCTTCGTATTAATTTCTTGGCAATCAAGTTGTATGCATCTTCGGTGCTATTGCTAATAACCAAAGTCAAATTAAACTAGATCTTTTCCATTTTCTCAGATTAATTGCATGTAAAAGTGCATTGATCAAGAATGGCACATTGAAGATGTATGAGAAAGGTTTAAAAAGACTTATGAAAGTAATTGGGTCGAAAGAACCGTTTGTGCAATATAAATCTTACTTTGGACAAACCAGAGGGTCTTCACTCGAACATTGATGACGAGGCGTCGTTGTGGCAGTCACAGTTAGATCACTCGTATAGAACACTTGAAATCAAACTTAAATAATCTGAAAGTCGCGAATATCACGTTCAGATCAAAATTCTTCGGTGGTTCACCCGAATAAATCAATCGGATATAACTCAAATGAGATCAATAATTAGTATGTTTTGCTATGTGATTTTTTGAAATAGAAGAAAGATGCGAATGATCAATATCTTTTGAAATCAATATTTGCAGAGAAGGGAGAAAACTACTGGTGACAGTTTTTATATCAAAATATCACACATTTACGCTCAAGTTTCACATGTGAAATTTTAGTAAAATCAATTTTTCATGCGTTTTATAAAGCAATGTCGACCCCAGCCAGAGGGTTGCCACCCCTTGGACCCCACTTCTAGGGGCGCTGCCCACGGGCCCCGCCAAAGGGGCGTTTTCCCCCTTGAAACCCCCATTGTTTGGGTGATTTGCTCCTAATAAGGTTTTCATTTTCAAATATCACAATAAACTAAAACAAAGTGTGTCCTCCACACCTCCTGGCTTGTTTTATTAATATTATGATCAAATTGGTCGTTAGTCAATCCAATTACACTAAAATATCTAACAACTTGTACTTTGACTCCATCAAGAAACATTCGAATGTATATATTAACTATAAATTCGATTTTTGACTTTTGATATTAACTATAAAATTTGTTAACCTCAAATGTATATATTAACTATAAATTCGACGCCCCAAACCATATAAATCAGCTAATTTTGACTTTTGATCCTAGCAAAGCATAAAACTGTTTTGTCTTTGTACTAGAGTTGAAAAGTTTAAAATTACAAAGTGATAGATACCGTACAGATTAGAAGTCGTTCTAAAAACTATAAATTCGATGTTTTGTATCAAGAGTCATAGTGGATGCGGAAAGATAAACAAGGGGAGTTATTTAATCTTTGATGTAGAGCCGCTTACATGAAAGCAATTTTGTATAAAACTTTATATCCTTTTCAACAATATTTTTACTAAAAGTTTAGAAAATGACAATGCAAATAAGCCACAGTAACTTCTTGCATGCCGGCACAGGTCTATTTTCTCATTACAAAAGCACGAAAAACATATGTTACACGATCGATCTCTCAAACCAATCAATATACCGCGCCTCGATCTCTTTCCAAAACAAGAATCATGGTTTCTTTAACACAATCGTGACTTCCAGTGATTAACATTGAAAGCCTGAAACCTGATACACAATCTTGGATTTTGTCATGTCATAAAGTGAGGCATACACTCGAAGAGTATGGTTGTTTTATGGTGGTCTCTGATGGGCTTTCACAAGATTTCAAGAATGAAGTTTATGCAAACTTGAAAACCCTATTTGATCTCCCTACAGAAACCAAAGTAAAGAACACTTCTGCTAAGCCTTTGCATGGCTATTTGAGCCCTCGCGTACGCGTCCGCTCTACGAGAGCATGGGGATTGAGCATGCTACAAGTTTGGAGGATGTTGAGAGCTTTGAAAACCTCATGTGGCCTTCTGGAAATCAGCAATTCAGGTTATAATTGAACATGCACTTCCTGACATAATATATGATGTTAAAAGATAGTAATGTAAGGAGTTTAAACCTCGCGGTATACAAAGGTGTATCGTACAGGTGTCTCTCGTCAAGTGGTTGTGGGTTATAGTCTTATTACGAACAAAGGTATAAGCTTAATAGTAGAATATATAAAGATATGTAACTTAGGCGATCTATCTAAAAAAAGTTGAAAAATAGTAACATCGTTATATATCTCAGTAATAATGTTTTATGAGTGAATTGTTATTTTTCTCTCTGTGGTTTGGTTACATTTGTTATTTTCATCCAAACATGTTTTTTCTTGTATTTGGCTCCTCAAGGTTTGAGAAACGTTGTCATTTTCATTCAAAATCTTAGCTACATTGTTTTAAAATGTTAAATATTCATTGTTAAAATGATACTTACGTAAATATTTTTATAATAACGAAATCCTAGTTTATGTTTACGTGTTGTTGATAAAATTTTTTACCATGGAATTCATGTTTTTGGATGAAATTACAACTTTTTCAAACTTTGAGGAAGCCAAATATAAAAAAAATATTTTTGGATGAAAATAACAAATATGACCAAACCAAAGGAGTAAAACGTACAACAATTCATTCATGTTTCATTTTGGAATTATATTAATTTGATATACTTTTCTGTTTAGTTATTAAACCTAATAAACTATCATGATTCCTACACAACCTAATTTGTTTATTTGGTTCTTTAACGGAAGATGAAAAGTTTTGAAATTTTAATTGATGAATTAAACAGTTAAGGTTATCCTAAAAGTTTTATGGATATAATGGGTTTAATTAATGTGTTTTTCACACTTTCACTGATCTAAACTACTATATATAAATGATGAATCTGATAATAAAGTTATGTGTCCTCATCTGTTAGGGCCTAATTCTTCTTTGTGAATCTACTTTTCAGTAAAACTATACACTCCTATGCAAATATTGTATCGAAACTAGAAAAACTAGTGAGGAAGATGGTGTTTGAAAGCTATGGAGTTGAGAAATACAAATCCTTCGATGAGTCGATGACATATCTGCTTAAACTAAACAAATACAGACCACCAAAATCAAACGAGACCAATTTGGGTGCGATGATTCATACGGACAAGAACTTTATTACTATACTTAGCCAAAACCAGATGAACAGACTCGAAGTTCATATCAAGAATGATGAGTGGATGAGTATTGAGTTCCCTCCATCATCCTTTGTGGTCATGGCAACTGATGCTTCATGGTAAGATCGATTATTAGTTATATTCTTTACTCATGGTCATTGAAATCTTTAGTGTTAACTTTAAGCTCATTTAACGCAAATTTTCAAACTAAAAACACTAAATTTACGAACAAAGTACTTTCACTGTTCGTTATCATGAAGATTAATATTATTAAGTTGTGCTTATGTGATAAGGCATGGAGCAATGGTAGAATAAAATCTCCTAGTCATCGAGTGGTGATGCGCGAGCAAGAAGACAGATACTCCATAGCTTTATTTTCATTCAAGAATGGGATCATAGAAACACCAGAAGAACTAGTTGATGAAGAACACCCACCAAGATTCAAGTCATTTGACCATTTTAAGTTTCTTGAGTTTTATGCCAAAGATCTACATTGGATGAACGCGCCATAAAATTATTTTGTGGAGCTTAAAACGCTCCCAAGATATATATATTTAGGAAAAAAAATGTTCTTAATAAGTTTGTATATGATCGATTATATGATCTTAGTTTTGTATGACTTGCTTAATTTCATTTACTTTTAAACATTATGAACACTTTAAAAGATTACATGCATATGAAAATATCTAACTTCTCATTACAAGTGTACCTTTGAGGATACAACTATACCTTCAACAAATTAGAAATGAAAATGTAGTTTGTTAATTAAATTATGCTATGGATCTAATGTTCAAGAATCTTTTAAATATGGTGATCAGCACCCGAGTGCACTTCAGAAAGAAGTTATTTACCTTGTGACATGTTAACTTCGCGCCTCTTGCTCTTGTGCTAAGACTGAGTATTGATATGTTACCATGTTTGCTATCCTGTTTCACCTTCTTTTCAGGTGACATTGTTATTGGGGTTTATTTAGCATCCGACTTGGTTCAACACGAACACAGAAAAGTGTCATTCTCTCAAGCATAGTTTCTATCTACATTCAATAAACATATACTTAACTAACAATTAATGGGTTTTGTCATGTGCTATTTAGTTGTTTTAGGTTACACAAGATCACACTAGATCATAACATGGTGCTAGTGGCATGTCTGTGGTTACTATTACACCAATATGATTTATTCCATTTGTCATGTGTTATTGTTTGTCTTAGGTTACACAATGTAACATTAGATCATAACAAGTAATTTTGGTGTTGATGAATAAACATTGTTATGTGTTCTTGAGTTGTTTTATGTTATTTTTACATTAGTTGGTAACGAGTCATTTCAGTGTTATAACAATATAACATGAGTATAATGACTAGTACACTAATGATCCATGCCATGTGTTGATGAGTTGTATTAGTCTATTTAATCACACAACTTTATATTAGATCCAGACAAGACATTCTATTGCTAATGATATGTATATTATGACTAGTATTCTAGTATGCCTTGATGAGTCATATCATGCACATGTTATTAAGTTGTTATTTACACAAAGTCCTATTAAGTCATAATAAGTAAATTAAGTGATGATGGCATGTGTGTGATGAGTAGTACGCTAATAGCTAGAGTTTGGTGGTCATTTTCAATGTTAGTGAGTTTTTCTAGGTACATAAAGTCACATTAAGTCGTAAAAGTCATTTTGAATCTTTTGATTTGTATGATGAATAATATACTAACGGGTCATAATGGGTTTTATAATGTGTTGTAAGTTGTTTTAGGTTATATAAAGTTACTAATACTACTTTCACTACTTGAAAAAACGTACAAAGACACTTATGTTATATTATGTTAACTATTGGTTTCCATATCCTCACGATATGTACCCATATCCAGCATATTCTATCCAAAGGATATAGATGTGTTGTAACAGATGAGGTATTCCCTAGTTTTAGTTTACTCAAGAAACATGCGCAACAAGGGTCCCTTTCAAGAGTAGAATGAAACGTATGCGATATACACATGTAAATAGTAGGTCTATCATCTGACATCTCATTCATTCGAAGGACTCAAGTGAAAACCATTCTCAGAAACTCACTTGCCTATACACGCAATTTGAGACTATTAATTTCTACATAAATCGACCACCAGTTCTAAACAATGTTAAAAACAACTTACGTTATTATGTACGATAGGTTTCCAAATTTGAGAAATAGTGCAAGTACATTTCACATAGATGTACATGTAGAATTCTAGACCTGTGCAAGTTGCCAAACACACAAAAGGACCTATAACAACTAGTTACTACCAAGATGCTTGTGCAATACATTTGAAAATTAACTAGGAGACTTTCCGATATATATAAGATATATCTCTAAAATAGTACCAATGGAAAGAACATTGACAAACCCTGAAAAACATAGGAAAAGATCTTAGCTCTCCAAGTGTTGCGTGAGATAGAACTACACTCATAGTCTTTGTTTCCCGTTAAATCAACATCGCTATCAAACCAACATGAAAAGTGAACAAAATTAGATCCTTTAAAAACACACAATGCAAATCACAAAAATAATGTTTGAATGGTACACGTGAGCTGGAATGCCTTAACCATATAAATTGCATGCTTCTTTGTTAATCAAACCGACCTACAATTTATATAACCATAAAATGTTCTAGATTTTCTTTAAAAGGCCATATAATCTGCCTCCAAATGACAACAAGCAAATAGCTACTGTAGTTAAGGTTGTTTTCTTAATTATAGAGACTAATTGGTATTTTAAAATAGGCATCATGGTATGTAAACCAATATTTACATACTTAACTAGTTTATGATAATACATGCTATTAGTAAATAACTTGAATTTTAAACAACACACTTTTGTAGCGAGCATGAAATTGCTCAAAAATCTAACGTTCAAACAGTTCTTAATACAAGCACGTCACAAGCTGGTATGTTTAAGACAACACTAAGGAACATGAAAAGAATCAAATATTAACTTAAAATTTCAAAATTAATGAAAAAAATACTTAGTTGAATATTAAAAGAAAGCAAAACAGTTAATTAAATTATATAATCATTTAGAAAAATATTTAGCTAGTTAAACAGCTAAAAAGCAATTAAATAATAAAACAAAAAAAATTATTGATTTTCAGCCTAAAAGTTTAAATATGAAGTTTTGTGTTGGAAGTTTAACAAAGCTAACTATAAGGACTGATTATGTGAAAAAAAGACTAAAAATTGTATGTAAAAAGGCCTAGAAATGATCACAGTAGATTAGATGGTATTAAACCCCAAGCTTTCGAATAACTTTCGAATAGTGGGAAAGCTAAAATGAGTTGGGATAGATGGTGTATATATAGCTCCTGTCATGTAGCATATACTTTTGTGGAGTCTTATTTTGATAGTAAAGTTGGTGGTGTTATTTTCTAGTTTGTGTAGTTTCTTGTGAAATAAAAGTTTTTGATGTTTACTAAGGAAAAAAAAACAAAGGGCTTCACTGCCTCGAACCTCACCTCTTGGCTTGATCATGCGTGCCCTAGCACGGGGCAACACCCTCTTATATACGTTAAACAATTTTTGCGTTTTTATATACATGCAGATTAGAATTACTAAAAATATAATATATAGATGAGTATCTGTGACATGACATACTCTTGTGAGACGAATGTTTTACTATTCAAATACTCAGATCCTTTCATATTTTTTCAATAATAATATAATTTATGAAAAACAATACACTCAAATTAGACATCATAATTAAGTATATGAAAAAGATGCAAGAAATTTATAACTTTATTTAATTTGATCAACAACTAGGCAAGTGGTCTTTATTTTAATTTGCCATCTTCAAGAATCAATTGATATTTAACCTTATGTCAAATCAGATGTTGCAAATAGCAATTTGAATATTATATTTTCTTTAAAAAAACAATATAAGAAATATAAAAGTATTGAGGATATAAGAGGCATCTTTGGCTAAATACTCTACCCTTGAGCTTTGGGATCTCTTTGTATCATTCCAACTCCAATAGAGACACAGGATGGGGAGAGCACCTTGTTGTGAAAAGTTGGGTTTGAAGAAAGGGCCATGGAGTGAAGAAGAAGATCAAATCTTGATTTCATATATTCAACAACATGGTCATCCGAACTGGCGTGCTCTTCCCAAACGTGCCGGTAAATATCTCATTTCATCTTCAATACATACATACTTTCTAAACTATCTTTTTTATGTAACACTACAAACTAAACGATCTTCAGTTATGCCAAGCTCAAATTGTAATCCATCTTTTATGATATCTGTGAATTTGTAATTACCTACTAATTCGACATTTCAGTTTTACTTAAGTATTGCTCTCTCTCTCTCTCTCATATGTGGAATAGTAAAAAGCAATGAGAAAACATTGTTGTTTTTAAAAGGTTGATGTAACTATTATAGAAATAATATAATATGAATACTTTGTTTGTATTGAAATGAACATGCAACATGTTATGTTTTTAAGTTGAAATCATGGTGGGTTGGTGTTAACGCATATGTTTTGTACTTGTGATTGCACTTTAGGTTTGCTAAGATGCGGAAAGAGTTGCAGACTTCGTTGGATCAATTATTTACGACCAGATATTAAAAGAGGAAACTTTACCAAAGAGGAAGAGGACACTATCATTCATCTACATGAAATGCTTGGAAATCGGTACACTGCGATGTTCTAATAATACAAATATGCTTAGTAATAGATGGTTAATTAGCTATATCAATCATAGTTTATCATTCTTTATTTATAACATTAGTCACAAAAGTTGTTTTTTTTTGAAGTATTGAATGACACACACAACGTTTAAAAAACTTTACAATATTTGACTTCTTTATAGAGTTTTGATACGTACACAAAAACTTATAATAAGTATCTACAATTTATTTAACAAATTCATATAAAAATGTTGTGTGAATATTAGTAAGATCTAGTATATCACTGGTCATAATTATTAAAACATAAAATTTAGATCCCAAACACGATGAGATGACACTGAAATAAATTATTTTAATAGGTCATTGGCCTCCACAAATCGCAATCCCGGTTTTCATGCTTCATTAGTTAATTAATTTATTTATTAATTATTAATTACACATGGATACTCTTAATTGCAATCCAACATAAGTGTGCATGTGCATAGGCATAATATATACAACTTTCAACACATACTTCAAGACTTACAAAAAATATACGTTCATATTATATAAGAATTTTTGGGTATTAGCTCAAAATATTCGTATCAAAAGTATTAATATTATAATAGTAGTAAAAATAAGAGTAAGACAACATTTGGTACTTATGTATTGTGAATAAACATATATGGTAACAAAATATGTTAGATCCCTAAGGAAATTTATTCTCTCTCATTTACAGATGGTCTAAAATCGCTATGAAATTACCTGGCCGAACCGACAACGAAATAAAAAATGTATGGCACACACATTTGAAGAAACGACTTGGAAGTCACCAGCCAACCATAGACGACACCAAGAAACGTCACACGAAATCTAAATGTGCTTCAAAGACTCAATATCTTGAAGAACATGTTGTCTCTCAATGCCTTGTCCAACCTGAGCATAAGTCTCTGAACAATGATTGGTTTTTCTTAAATCAACAAGCGTCTAGAGAGTCTTCATCGGATTCAGTCACAGAAGAAGCAGACTCATCTGATGTAGGCAAACATGAAGAACTCGACCATGAGACGTTTCTTGATGATAGTTTTTGGTTAGAAACATTATCTAGCGAGGGAGACAATGTCTTGGAGTCTAATTCATTAACAAATATCTTAGGCGTTGATGTTCCAACAACTCCTCTCATGTTGATGGAAAACAAATACTCTAGAAATCCCGATACAAGCTATGATCCTATAGCATGGACTTGTGGAATGATATTTTTACGCGCGTTGAAGAATTACCAGAGCTACCTGAATTTTAGGCTAGATGTCAATTTGTACCCAAAAGAGTCCAAAAGATTAGCCACAATTGTATCTTGGTAGTTGTTAAGATATTACAAATAATAATAATTAAATTTAGTGTGAACACCCTATTACTCTCATAACAATATACATTGTACATGAAAGAGACAGACTATTGTCTATTGTCAAATTAAATCTTTGTCAAAGAGACCGTGGGTTTTCTTTGACCAACGGCACAAAGTTGACGACCAAAAATGCATTCCTAGGACCTGTCATTTTGTCATTACTTATTTTAAATGATTTTATAGCATGTTAACATGTTCATTCTACAAGTTACATAAATTTACAATTTCCTTAATTGATATCATGAAAGTAAAATGTTTGGAATCTATCGAGGAGGTCAAGGTTAAAACTCTACAGATATAAATGTTTATTACAAGTAGATTAAGAACTATTTTGAAAAAAAAAAACTCTAGAGTAAGTTTTATTTTGTCACTTGAGTTTATCTTAAGTTCACTTTTCATCCTAAAGTAAATGAATTAACAAAAAAAACATCTCGTATGTTTCTGTTTTATTACAATTTAACTACTTTTCACTAAAACAAATGAAGTTTGTTTTGAAATAAAAGATAAACTTAAAGGACAAAAGTGAAAAGAACTGGAACCAACAAAAAAACATTAACATAAAGTAATAAAAAAACATTAATATAAAGTAATTTTCTGTTATTTCTTTAGTTTAAAAATAAAAAATAAAATTTAATGTAAATCAAATGATAAAAATAATCTACTCGATTTTTTATTACATAAGATGAGTAGTATATCAAATCGAGGTAATTATATATGATTATGCTTTTATTTGTTATTTCTATCTATCCTCATGTATCAAACATCATTTGATCTTGTTTTGATAGTGTTTTATGTTATCCTTTTCAAATAGGCCAGACAAAAGAATCATCTAATACATATAATATAATTATAACATTCCGTTTAAACTCACGTATTATCACCTAGTGGAGAAGGGATCGTGCTCATCCAATCACATTAAATTTAGTTATAGTTTTCTTTTTATCTACAACTAATACAACCAAATTAAACTTATTGATTGTATAAAATGAACTTTCTTTTGAATCTAACATCTGTTCTGTGCTAAAAGGAATTAATATTAATACAACATATATAAAATCCTGTTTTCCTTTATTGCTATATAACTAGTTAAACTCTTTCACGAAATTAATTATATGCTACAAGTCAATAAAAGGTTTTAAATTGTCAAAATTTATGTGCATTGATTTGGATGGTCAAAATTTGGTACTTTTATTTGTTGTTGTGATTTCAATGTCAATTAACAACTGTATTGACTTCAAACAAATGAATACAAGAGATGATTGGTTTCTTAGACATTATATATGACATGTATACTTTCATAACTTTGTAAGATAATATGAAATGGTCAATGGTCTTTGTTTTATATATCTAATAAAAAACACTTGTCCAATTGCTCATAAACAAACTAAAAGAAAGTTATTTTCATGTGTTCTTTAGTCTTTACAAGCGATATTTTACTTGCAAGTTCGTTTCATGTGTTCTCTAGTCTTTACGAGCGATATTATAATTGCGGTCTGTACTTAATTTGGTCGTGGGCTTGTTAAACCGAACATTATACGAGTTTGAGAAGCATCAAGCATCCATATTTATCGATCAAATAGTCAGAAGTTTGATCTTGCCACAAAGTCTTTGATCTAGTAAAGTGAAGCAAATGATTTCGCTTGGATTTGTGACTTCATTTTTGTCATAGAGAGTTTTCTTTTCATCATACAACCAATCAATTAATATTAGTCTCATGGGGACATCATAATGGTAGATAGCATATTTTTCAACTGAATAATTATGGGTTCAGTAATATACAAGTTTAATGAATATTTCCATGATAACAGTGAATTTATTATTTAAAAAAAACAATTGATACGGTGATATCTACTATTATTTTTTCTAGGAGACTTTAACTCTCGATCACTATATAACACTTAAAATAAAAATATTGGCTAGTATTTAAATAGACAGTTACAAATTTTAAAAACTTTGATTATCCTTAAAGTGTGATTAGCAGTCGCTATTAAAAAATATATACTTTTAATTAGCCGCCTAAACAGCCACTTTTTAGAGTGCATACGCACTTAACCTAATTAACAGTGAAAGCAAATAAGTTGCTACTTTTTCTCATTATTTATGATGACTTAAGTACGCTAAGATCACTTTTATGTAGCATAATAAACTTGTTTTAAACGGATTCAATAACTAATTTTTAGTGTAAAAGTAAAATCGTCGGTTTCATTAGTTGATTCTTTAATCAATAAGACAAAAAATGATTTAAAAACGTTTCTTAATGATTTAACAATATAATATGGTGACCAAAATGTGATACAATGTACACATGGAGCTTTTAATTAAAACTATAGGGACCATAATTAAGTTAATATAGGAGTTACGAGTATGAAGTATAAACTTGGATATCTTACATCGTTTTATTAAAAAAAAATACTAGGCTATAAGAAATGTCATGCTTCAAATATTGACAACGTGATTTGAGAGCATTGGCTATGGATTAAAGATGAACTATACATCTAAATGTGCTAGGGTTGGAACAATCCAAAGAAGAGTGATCTTTTAAATATTTTCGTTCGGGTAGCAACAAACAAATTTATGAGCTCCTTATAGACGAAGTGACCAATATTAACCCATCCTTAACTAAACTCCACAAATGTCCATACAATAAATGTATACCATGATCTTCAAATTACACCTCACGATTGTGTGTCTTCAATTTGTCATCAAGACTAAAAGGACTTTTTGAAAATCATTCAGATTTAAACCTGATCAGAAGTAGTTTAAAAAGCCTTAAATTTGGGCATTGATGTTATAAAAAAAAACAAATGGACGGTGCAATGCAGGCGTCAATGACAGATGCCATCGTGTCCACCCGTCAAGCCCGTGAATATCCTCATTGGGATTGTCCAAGTCATACATGCTAGTTGACCTAAAAGTATTAAACAACATATAGAGACATAATATCTAATACGTACATGCTTACTGTAAAAAGAAATATTCAAGTAAAATGCTGTCAAAACTTCTACTTTTTCTCAATTACAAGTTTATAAGTAGAATATACCCAAATTGTGTATGTTGAGTGGTGTTTATGCAAATATTGAACTCATCTATGTGAATGCTGCTGAGCAAGATTGATGCTGTCAGTTGTAAACCACTCTCCAAAATCAATTAATTGATGAATATTCCTAAATTCTTATACAACTCATCTGAAATGAATAATCATTTGTCATTGGAACAAAAGGTTTATGTTTTTATCATATGAGAAGTTTGCAGATGGAATGTGATTCCTTTCCATTGCTTAATATGTGTTTCTTCCAATTCTATTGATTATATTCAATTTGGTTTTCTTTCCAACATGGAAAGGGAAAATCACTAATTTACTACAAAGCAAACAGGAGAATATCATTTAAATAGGGAGAAAATGAGAAATGGCAACTCTGCCTATCACAATAACTTCTGTAAAAAGCTGCAAGTCCTCGGCTCACCATCATTAATTTTACAAGAAAGTAACAATGGTGTTATTTGGAGGTGGTGGGTTTGGGAGGGGGGGGGGGGGGTCTAGCTGCTATGGGAGAGAGTTAAGAGATGGTTTACGAGAGACATGAGTACGCTAGAGCCTTTTCCTCGGTTAGCTCGTCAGCTGTTAAATCTAGCTTCTTCCTTGAGAACTCATCAATGGAAAGACCTGAGAATTCACCAGTTAATGATTAATCATGGGAATATTAACATAACTCAAATTTCAAACAAATAAACAAGTAGCAACAAACATGGTTAAGAAAATGAAAACGGTCAGGACTCATCACTTTGGCTTTGTCTCAAATCTCAAACGAAAACGAAAAGGAACAGAATTCTATTTACTAATTTATTTTGTGTGTACCTGAGATGAAAATGAATGAAGGGAGGGGGAGAAAAGGAAAATCAATAAGTTTTCATGTTCTTGGGTCGAGACATGAAAGAAAAACTGAATTTTTACAAATATGTCATTGCGATGTAAATAGCTGAGAAATATAAGATTTATAAACAGTTGCATTTTTGTGATTACAAACACTTACTGTTGAGGTCAGAGGAAATAGTTATTTACAACCAGAAAATAATGCAGAAAACAGTTTGTCAACTCTTACTAAACATGTTGAAGAAAAGATTATGAAACTGGGAACATGATATTTGGAAAGGTTCTCACCTTGAACTATTGTCCATTCACCATTGCGGCAAGTGACTGGGAAGGAGTAGATAAGCCCGGCTGGAACATTGTATGAGCCATCAGAGTACACACCCATTGAAACCCAAGTTCCCTATAATATCATCAAAATGTCAAAAAGGTTTATAAAATAAAAAAACAAAAAGATCAATGAATGAACTCAACAATACGTTAGAAGAGAATAACACTAACCTCTGGAGTTCCACAGACCCAATCACGGATATGGTCACAAGCAGAGCTTGCAGCAGAGAGTGCACTAGAGAGCTTCCTTGCCTTAATGATTGCAGCACCACGTTGTTGAACAGTGGTAATGAATCCAGATTTCAACCTTAAAAAACAATGATTATACATATAAGTACATAAAGAATTTCATTAAAGAAATCAAGGGCGCTCTTTTAGATAAGCATTGATACCATTCATCATCCTTTATAAGCTCTGGAACAGGCTTCTCACCAGATGGTGTGGTAACAGTTGCATGGGTGACATCAGGGTACTGAGTTGAAGAGTGGTTACCCCAGATGATTACATTTTTGACATCTGATACTTGAACATTCAGTTTCTCTGAGATTTGTCCGAGAGCCCTGTTATGGTCTAGCCTTGTTAAACAAGTAATGTTTTTCTCATGGATAGATGGTGCATACTCCTTCAAGATCAGAGCATTGGTGTTTGCAGGATTAGCAACAACCAAAACCTGGAGGTAGCAATAAGCCAAATTTATTAACATCATATCATACCGGCGATTAAAAAACCATTAGACTTGTTTTCGAACATACAAATCACATTTCGAATAAATCAAGTTAACATTATATGGTTGACCACTTTTGCATCCCAATTTTTACTTCCAAGGAATAATGTGCTAACTGTCACAGTTTCTTCTTGCACAATATAAGTAGCCCCATGAAATGAGAACATTATGTTTTAGTTCCGCATTTCATAAATCTAGTGCAATGTCAATTTTTAAGAAACGATGATGGTAAAACATGTGGTGGTTCAACATTTAGTAAGTCTTAAAGAAACATCGGTCATATAGAATAGTAAAACCAAATTTTGCAAGTGACCCCTTGCAATTTAAAGGGCGAAGGTAGTCGAACCATGTATGACATTAACTTCACTTGAATGAGGTCAATGAGTGGAGTGAATCATACAAATAAGCAAAAAAAGACAAGTTAATGCTTGTAATTGAATTCATTCACAGCAATTACTGCATCAGCTTTGGTCGCCAACCATCACATAAATGGGAACAAAAAAAATCAATATTGCTCTCAAAAGATGTGCAGCAATGTTCTTTACTACTCTGATATATAAAATACAATCATTTTAAAATTCTTGATAACATATTCACAAAACATAATCCAATTTGATGACACATCATCTTCGTCACCATGTACATAGTCAACTTATATCTATTGATAGTGATATGTAGATTAACATCATCGGATGGCATCACAAAGAGTAGAAGTTACCTTGCAGTTTGCTGCAGCATGCTTCTCAAGAGCAGAAGCTTGAGACTTGTAAATTGAAACATTCTTGGACATCACATCTTTTCTTTCCATTCCTTCTTTCCTGGGAAACCCACCCACCATAACTGCTACATTCACACCCGTGCATGCCTCAACAACATCGGTGGTGGCAACAACTCCTGAAACAAGTATTTCAGTAAACTTTATATACAAGAAAGATGACCCACAACTTAACAAGCAAGAAAAGCTACTAAAGACAATACAAAACCATCAACAACAACAATAAAAACAACATAAGAAGTCAACTATATGAAGACCTTTAAGAAGAGGAAATGCAGCATCCACCAACTCCATCTTAACTCCATTCAAAGCCTCTGCAGCTGGTGGAATATCAAGCATATGCAAGATCACTGGCTGGTCAGGACCCAGCATGATTCCTCTAGCAATCATGGGCACAAGAGCATATCCAATTTGTCCTGTGAGAGAAACAGATCTCAATCAGTATATTGCTTCAAACCACACCATAAGCCTAAGTATCCAACATTTCTACACCAACCACAGATCCCTTGAATTTTATATACAGCATATCAGAACTAGAAAACATAGTTACACTAGAGATTTTTTTCCAAAACATAGGCCTGAAACTCGCTACACTAGTAACTAGTTGATCAAGAACATTATCTTTAAAATATCGCATCTTGCATAAAATATACCGTCCGCCCTCATCTCACCCTCCCACTACCCTACCGATAGCTTACTATAAGTGAGATTTTACTAGTTACGTTTGTTTGTCAGTTCATTCTGTGTAGTTTTAGACAACTCAATCACAAAGTCCCACAGCACAAGATCAGATGATTTGGCAGACAAATATCAATGAACCAAGTTATCCAGATCTTATCAAGCTAGAATAAATCAAACCCAGAAGGTCCAAAAGCAATTGCAGATCACGTGATCTTACATGATTTCAATATTCATCCACGTTATAAACTACATCCACTAAAAGTTCAAACATCGATCCCAGAAACAAAACTTAAAATCAATACAAGCAGTTATTCAATCAAGTTTCTTCCTTTTACGTAAAACACTACTAAAACCCTAGTTTAATTGATCGAAAACAATCCATAGAAAGAAATAAAAAAACACAAAAATTAACCCTTTTTTTTTCTTTCCAAAGTGGAGTCAAATTAAACAAAAACAGATCGGACCTAACTCAAATCGAAGCATACACAGGTAACACACTCAAGTGCCTTCTGTGTGTGCGTAAGTTAATCAAAACGTGTTTCATAACCAATTAGATATACTCAATCAGTAACAGGAGAATACTCAAACAAAAACACAATCTCATTTCTGAACAAAATAACAAAGTAGGGAGATTAATAACATTAATTTGATGGTATACCTGCGGCACCAGTAACAAGAACACGAACTGGGTCTTTCGCCATTGATGAGATAATAAGAGAAACGAGAGTTGAATTACGTGAATTGATGAAAGGGGAGATGAAAGTGATGAAGAGTGTGATGAACTGATGATATTAATGGGATATGCTGATCAGTATCGATGAGATTCTATGCCCTACGACGACGTTTTGGGGATATGATAATATAATTTGTTTTGATATTTGGGCCATATCATTTGATCCCTTTTGATATATGGGCCACGTGAGAAGTTTCTCTGGGCCGCACATTTAGCACACTAATGAATCTAGAGCCGGAAAAGAATCGATGAATACGATCGAAATCTTATTCGTGTTCATTTGTTAAGAAAATTACTTGGTCATGAATGTTTACCAAACGATGTTTTTTATTTGTGTTCGTTCGTTAAAAAAATTATTATGACTAGGAACTGTTCACAAACATAAATGAACAAAAAATATATATCTAGAACAAAAAAAATATAAATCATCATCTATTAATTTAGAATTAAAATCACAAATATGATAGTGATATCCACTAAAATATAAAGGATTAGGCTATACACCTCCTCCCCTCTTTATTACTTGACATTCTCTACCCTCCCTCTTGAAAAACTAGTTTTAAACTTGTCATATTTCACACTGAATTTCTTAATTTTTAGAAAGAAAAAAATTTCGTAATAAACATTTTGGAAGTTAAAAAAGACTTTTAATAAAAATTTAAAATATCTTTTAGAATAAAAAATAGACCTAAAGCGAACTAAATTGAGCTGACCTAAACCTTTTAAACCTACTTATTCAGTTCGGTTATCCGACTAAATCTATTAAACCATTTATTATTCGATTTATACAAATAACCGAACTGAATAAGCATGATTTTGTGTAATCGTTAATCGAACCAAAAACCAAATTTACGATTTGATTCAGTCTTTTCAGTTACAGATACGGTTTGGTTTTCGTTATATTATGTGTTTGGCTTTTTATTGAACATTCATAATTACTACTATTAAAAACATTAAAAACCAGAAAGAATATAAAGACTAAAAGTAAAATAAAATGTTAACTGTTAAGGGGTGATATAGTAAATAAAAAAGAATAAAATAAAAAGTTAACTATTTTAAAAAGATAAGGGATGATGTATGTATATCACCACCTAATATAAATAAGTACTTAGCATAATCATCTCAAACATAACATAAAAATAAACGAACACAAACGAGCATTAACAAACACGTTATCGAACACAAACATAATTGAACAAACACAACATTTGTTCATATTCATTCTTTTAATTAAGCAAATAGAGATTTCTTGTCCGTGTTTGTTCATGTATCAAACGAATGAACATAAATGAACTTACAACAGAACGGTTTAAGTGCTGAAAGCTCAGTTCGTTTACAACCTTACTAATGACTAATGGTTATGGGCATAAGCTCGTGATTCTTTTTGGAGTCAATTATAGAATTACAAGGAATGGGTGATTCTTTAGTCTAAATGTATTATCAATGTTTTAACTTGAATTCAAAATAATAAAACATTTGAATTGAAATTGAAACAACTTATGAAACTTTTATAGATAAATTGATGTTTTTAATATTTTGAAGAAAAATGATTGCTTTCATCAAATCCATTGTGTTTCCGAATTTACTTAACAAAAGAAAAGATATGAAACACTTTCTTGTTCTCTCTTTTTTTCTTTCTTTTCTTTTCTCTCTATTTTCTTTCATTTTAGAAGGATTGATTTTAGATTTCATTTTTCTTCTATTCTCCCCTTAAGTAAACTCGAGAACACAAATTTCAAACAATCTTACCATATCCTTTTATTAAAAAAAACTCTGGAATACAAATATTTTTTATTTTCTTCTACTTTCTTTTCTTTTCTTTTCTTAAATGAACTCGAAACATAATGTTAGGGGCCGTTTGGTTGAAATTAAACAAGTAAGTGTTAAATGATTAAGAGGTCTGAATGATTAAGTGTTAAATAAATAAATGACTGTTTGGTTGAATCTCTGAATACATGTGCAAAACGACTATTTTACCTCTTTGAACGATCATCAAATATTAACATTCTAGTATTCAACAATTATCAACATTAGTATTCAAGTATTCAATATTAACATTAAAGTATTCAACAATCATCACTAGATTCAAACACTCCTCAATTGCATGTCAAAAAAGTCAAATTTGGGAACAAAGGCCTTTATTTCATTCATCAACTAGACCTTCACATTCAATCATCGCGAAATTGATCAACCCCACATGACCTTTAATTGAATGCACACAACGTGTTCGATCAAAGGCCTGAAAGATTTTAATAAACAAACATGAAGCTGATAAGCAGAAGAAGCAAATCCGAAGGAGTGTAGGGTAGCATTTGGTATGCAGAAATGAAGGGCGGAATGAAATGAATCACTGAGGGTGAATAAATAAAGACATATTTGGTTGGTGGAGGTAATGGAATGAACCATTACGTAGTTGATTCCATTCTTTCAAATTCATTCCATCCACTCTCTCTTCTTTTTTTCATTCCATACATTCTTCCATCATTAATCACCAACATCACTCGCCACACACCCACACCACCGACCACCAAGATCGCTCGTCACCAGCAACCACCACCGGCCACCACTGCGGTCAGCCACCCTACCCCGGAACACTATCGTCGGACACCGCCACCGCCGTCGCCACCGGAAACCACTGAAGGCCACCACCACCAGCCCTGGCCGGCGCTGGAAACCACCTCCGAAGGCCACCATCACCGGGAACCACTATCGCAAGAACCACCTCCGAATGCCACCACCGCCATCGCAAGAAACCTCCGAAGGCCACCACCAACATCGCAAGAACCACCTAAGGCCACCGCTACCTCCGGAAACCACCTCCGGCCACCACCGCCGTCGAAAACCACCGCCAGCCACCACCGTCATCAGAAACCGCCGCCGTCGCCACCGGCCACCACTGCTACCGGAAACTACCGCCAACGAAAACCACCACCAACCACCACCACCACTGGATACCTCCGCCGGCCACCACCGACACTGGAAAACCACCGCCATCGGAAACTACCGTCGCCACCACCCGCCACTGGAAACCACGCTAGCCACCACCGCCACCGAAACCACCGCCGCCGCCGGAAATAGCCGCCGGAAACCACCATCGGGACCACCGCCGCCGGCCACCACCGCCTCCGGAAACCACCGCCGCCGGAAACCACCTCCGGCCACCACCTCCGCTCGCCATCACCATCATAACTACTTTTACACTTCATTGTTTCGATTTTTATACCTAACAAATAAAACAAAGATATGATCATTTATTACTAAAGGACAAACAAACGGAACAGTGAAATGTAATGATTCATTTCATTCTCTTATCCATTCCATTCCCTTATTCATTCCATTCTTTCGTCCATTCCATTATCACATACCAAACATACCCTAGGGGTGTTGGGTCGAGGCGAACGGTGGTTGTGGGAAATGGGTGGGGGTCGATGCTTTTGCGTGATGTTAAGGGGTAAATGAGTATATTCACGTTGAGCAGTGTTTTTTTTACTGTTATTGTTTTGAATAATGATCATGTAGTGCAGCCTATGTAAACTGTTTCAATTAAGTAAGCTATTATCTTTTGTTCTTATCTTTTATATGTATTTGTACCTAGAGTCTCTTATCATGCCTGATCATATCTCTCATGAACCTTGTCCATTTGATAACTTAAGGTGTTTGAAGATAAACAACACACCAATGAAGCAAAGGGATCATATGCCAAAAATACCCATTCAAGTCAGAAACTATTTGCTTGAGAACTCTCCAAATGCCAGTTTTAATCATGGATTTACCTAAGTATGTTATACTACATGACTGGATACTCTATGTATTTCAGTATTTGCCATCGAATTCTTGTTCACACTTTCTGCTTCTAGCAAGTTATAGTAAAGTTGCAGATGTAAATGATGTATATCTCATATTAGTATTTATCTGTTTGTGGGCCATTTTAAAGCTGTAGGTTCAGTTTCTTTATTTGGCTGCCAATTCTTAGTTGTTATCCCACTAGCACTTGGGACGTATATATATGTAGATATGTCAATTGTCTAGCAACGCTAGGTGACATAAAGCTATTATATTGCACATTCGTATAACCACTAAAAAAAACGTGTAAAAAGCATGTTAGTGTAGCTGATAAGCTAGATGTAACATCTTGTAATTTTAGTTAATTTAAGGTTAGTTTTGTTAAATTCTTGTATGGATTAGTTGTGTCATTCATGAGACTTTGGGTTACTTATGCCTTAATTGGTCTTTTAATCATTTAACTTGAAAGATTATAATTATCAAGTAACAATAAGTAATATAATGATTTTAATAAATGAAATAATAACAACAAATAATAATAACAATATAATAATAATCTAAGAAAATACCAACAATAATAATTTTATTATTAATAATAAAGAATTAGTAAACGTAAAATGTATAAAACATTGATTTAAAAGTCAAAGGGGCCTAATTGCCAAATTATAAACTTTAAAGATGATTTTGTATAAAAATATAAAAAACCAAACAACAGGGGCCATTTCTGTAAATTCTTAAAACATAACCCAAACCCCCCGCCCAACCCCTTTTTTCCGGTGGAAGGTCCGGCCACCGGCGGCCGAGCCTCCGGCCACTTAAAACCTTCAAAATCCGACGTTTTCTTAACCCAAAACCGACCCAAATCGTTCCTTTGCACGTTCGAACTTAAATGCATGGTTTAATTGAGTTGAATCGTCGGTTATTACTCGAATCATCGAGTAACCGAAACCATCAAACGCAAAGAACCGTTCGAACGTTTAAGGCTAATATAATCGAATTAACTAAACTAAACGAACTTTTATCTGATACTAATCATTACAACTCTCAATTTCATCTGAATCAAATGCGAGCATAAGCACCGATCATCATCTCTTTCGCGAACCTACAACTATTCGAACATCATCTTCAGAGCTTCTAAACTCGAAATCAACATAGGGCTTTTCATCATTTAACTTATTCGAAGCTTTCTGAGCGAATTTGAGTTTCATCATCGATTGTAACCTGAACGAATCGCAACACAGTCGCGGCTGTTCTCGAGTGTTCATCATCAATCCGTGCGAAATTCGGGTAATTGAACATACATACATGCTCGATTTCTGTTGGGGAAAAAAAGCCCTACATTAATTCGATTAACAACTTTGATTTGGGGGTCAGTTTGAATCCAATCGAAGTAGGAGTTCTTGGATTTGGGAGTACTCTGTTGAATTAGATAAATCCATTTGGAACCAGTGTTATCCGCGGCTGAGAGCCTTAGTTCACCGGTTCACACTCCACTTTCCAACTTAGAGGTCCCGGGTTCGAACCGGGCACCCTCTTATTATTTTTAAAATGGCTTTTTAGCCTTAATTTTATTTTAAAAAAATTCTATTACATATAAAAATGATTTTTACAAACTTCTAATCTTTTAAAAATCAACAAATATTTTTCTGTAAATTTATCCTTATAAAATATTTTTAATATTATTATAAAAGTTATAACTAAGTATTGTTACAAACAAATGGATTTATATAATAATTTGAATTATTAATTATTATTGAGTCTTATGTTTTTTCTTTGATTAAAGATATATGTTTTGTTGAACAAATTATTAACAACGACTATTTTTCCTTTAAACTTTATAATACTTCTCTATGAACTAAATATATAAATAAGGGTTTACTAAATTGTTTATAAAACCCCAAAATCCTAAAACTCTTGTTCGCATTAAAATGTTAATTTTAATATTATTAACTTAAAAAAATCTATAAATACATATATTTTAGTGCATTGTGAACGACTACGTTGAATCGACGCTTTTGATTATTTTCTTATTAATCATCCAATAAATACTTTTGATCATGTGAGTATTTCCATACCCCTTTTGCTTATTTTCACACTTTGAGGTGAAACATGCTAACTTATTATCATTGCACTTGTAACTTATTTGAGACTTGTAATATTTATGGCAATTCATCATGCGAAGTTGTGGTTAGTTGAACTTATGTGGTTACCATGTTATGGCGTTATATGTACAATCATTAACTATTGCTAGCCCCGCGAAGTCATAGATCTATGGGCAAGACAAGCCTGCTTTGGTTGATCCAAGTACACGTAGCTGATCGTATAATCTTGTAAACGTTTGAAACTTGTAAAAACTTTGTCGAGGTTTGATGTTGCATTGTTCATACATCCCTAATCACTTTTATTCATTACTTATGACTTGAATTGCCATCTTTTATATAATCTATGTAATTAAAACTATAGAATGCTCACCCACATTGTTGTTGACCCTTTTTATTTTTACATGTTTCAGGAAACGCCTAAGTTTGATATCTACTCTTTGAAGCTTGTACATTTAGGAATGGACCTAGATAAAGATGAAATAAGAATGACTTGTTATCTTTTATGTTATGGTTTATTTCTTTGGGACTTAAGCTTGTAATGATACAATCGAATTTTATGATTAAATTATATTTGGGTTAATAATAGCGTTATGTGGCTGTGAACGATCTTAACTTTCACTCCTCGACGTTTCCGCCGTCAAGGTTGGGTGTTACAGATTGGTATCAGAGCCCATAACTATAGGGATCTAGGTTATTAGAAATGGTGACCTAGACTATAGTATGCATGAACCTTATAGAAATATGATCTTATATTGAAAAATTATTAGTTTGCATGCTACATATGTTATGCCCACTTATGTGCAATTTATGCCTTAGCATAGAATTGCCTAAACATTGTTACTTGTCTCCCTAAACTTAGCTTTGACTCTTGACTCTCCCCGAACATGAAATCTCTTAACCTTATTCTCGTCGACACGTGGAATCTTATACTTATGTTATGACTTGGATCTTTAGTCGTTATGTCTAATCTATATAAATCTCATCAAGTTTTTTGATATCATGAACCTAGGAAATTTGTGTGACACATAGACACCTGTATTCTGGATTTCCTGGCAAAAGGCCCTCGGCTAAGGCAAGCATATCGCATAAATCCTACGGGACTAGTTATGCTTACCTGGGGATTTCCGGGATGAGTGATAAACTATGGTCAACATGCACAAACTTCTAGGTGAATGGGTCAAGTTCCTTGATGTGTCAACATTTCCAAATGGTAATGCGTTACCAAATGGAACCCATTCCAAGTGCCTTACACTCTTGCCTTATCCTTGTTGAATTATAATCCTTGTTACTCTATTTCTCGTGTCTAACTCATTTGCATATTCCAACATGTCTCGTCATCATGGAAAGCGTGGAAGTTCCGACCGTAAACTAGCTGCAATGATCGTCCGGCAAATGGCTGCCGTCATCCCAACTATGGTTTGCTGACTTAATAGTACCCTAATGGCTAATAGCCACAACACCAATGGGAACAATATGGTGCTCATGGGGAGAATAGCAACAAACCAAAGCAGAACAATTCCACTTGCACCTTCAAACATTTCAACTCGTGCAAACCACTAGTTTTAGTGGAAAAGAAGAAGCCACTGGACTTCTTGAGTGGTTTGAAAGTATGGAGAACACATTCATTATTAGTGAGTGCCCCCGAGAGTTCAAGGTTTCGCTATGCATAATGTTCTTCACAACGAGCACTAACATGGTGGAATAGTGAAAAGAGAAACCGTGGAACGGAGGTCGCAATGGCGTTTCCTTGGAAGAATATTAAGGATATTATGATCCAAAAGTTCTGCCCGAGGAGCGAATTACAAAAACTGGAGGAGGAGTTTCTGGAACCTTAAACAGGAGGTGGGAATCACTGGCTTATTCCACTCGGCATCATGAGTTAAGTATGCTTCTACCACACATGGTGGACACCGTGCCCCGTAACATCGAGAAAATTATCAGGGGGTGCCACCTCAAATTCAAGATGCTGTGTGGGTAGTAGCCCACAAATTTGGAGGAACGATTACTATCACTGCACAGCTCACCGAGAATCATATAAGAGCTGGCACGATGTCGCAAAGGGTTCCAAGGCTATGGCGAAGGTGACACCCGAGGCAACAAAGGAGGTAAGGCCGAGTCATCTTCTCAAAACAAGAAGCGTAAGTTCACCCCGACACGCAACTACGCTGTGACCGCACCAATGCCCCTAAAAAACAGATGGTGGTTGCAAATCAGCTCCCATGGCTAAAGCTTATGCTGGTCCACCCCTATGTGCAACACGTGCAAGTACCATCATTCAAGCAACATCCATGCCGAATCTGCTCATTGTGTGGGAGTATGGCCATTTGGTAACTACTTGCCTTCGTGCTCCAAACAACACTACCATGCTTACTAATCGAACCTGCTATAACTGTGGCGAGCCTGGTCATATTCGTCCGCAATGTCCTCGCAATGCGGAACTGTGCCACCGGCTTGTGGAAGGGCTTTCAACATCAACGCCAACCAAGCACAAGCCAACAACGACGTGATAAATGGTACGTCGTTGAATTCCTATTAGCCCTTTCTTGTCTTGTAAAAATTCCTATCTATGTTCATCATATACCAATAATAGATTGTTACCAACAGGTATGTATCTTATAAATAATCGTTATACATCTGTATTGTTTGATTCGGGTGCCGATAGAAGTTTCATGTCTCTGGAATTCGAGCCTTTACTTTCTGAACCGCGTGCTAACTTGGAAAGAACCTTCACGGTCGAGGTCGCCGATGGGAAATCTATCGTCGTTGACGTTGTAATAACGCGATTGCACTTTAAGCCTTAACGAACACGAGTTCTTCGTCGACCTTATTTCTATGCAATTGGGAAGCTTTGACGTTATCGTTGCATGGATTGGTTAGCCAAGCACCGTGCGGAAATTCTATGTTTCGAGAAGTGTATCCAAATTCCGTTACCGCTGGTGATACTCTAAGGTCTTTGGGGAGAAAGCATCCCAAAGACTCAAACTCATGTCTTGCATCAAGGCCCGTAAATGCTTGAGTAAAACTACATGGCTTTCATGGCTATGTAGTTATACGAAAGCCAAGGTAAGGGTTGAAAGACATTCCTGTTGTGCGAGACTTTCCCAATTTTTTCCCGGGATCTTAAAGGGTTACCTCCCTTGCGAGAAGTTGAGTTCAAGATTGATTTAATCCCTGGTGCAAACCCCGTGGCTAAATCGCCTTATCGCCTTGCACCTTCTGAAATGCAAGAACTCGCTAGTCAACTGCAAGAGTTGACCGATTCATCACACCCCAACCTTGACGGCGGAAACGTCGAGATGTGAGGTTTAATGATTGTTCACAGCCACATAACGCTATATTAAAATGTAATATTATTATCATAAGTCTTGAAATGAATACAATCAAAGTCCCAACAAGTATAAGTTCAAACATAACATAACATGATGTAAAACTTTTATTTCATAACTAGGTCCAAGCCTAGATTATTGCATACTTCATATGGATCACTTTAAACTTGAGGTTGACCTGATATGATAAAATAAGAGTCAACTAAAAATAGTTGGTGAGTTTCCAAGATTTTCATACATAATATGAAAAAAAAATTACAAGTAGCAATTCATGTCATAGGTCATAAGCAAGTAAGGTTATAGAACACATACGTTACAAACCAACCTCGACTTGATTACAAGTATAAAGATTGGCTAAGTGTATTTGGTTCCCATGATGAACAAGCATACGTCATCAGGAGCCGGCAATACCTCGGCTTTAGCACCAAATAGGCTTGTCAGGCCTAAGATCTAAGACGTCGCCAGGCTAGCAATAGTTAATGATTGTAAACAAACTATGTATCTCATATAATCACTTACAATACACAAATAACCATGACAAAATAATAAGTTGAATTGCATGTGATTTACAAGTCTCAAATGTGTATAAGTGTATCATGTATAAGCTATCATGTTTCCACCCCAATTAGTGTGAAAATATGAAAAAGGGACAAGAAAACTCACTTGGTCAAATAAATATATAACAGATGATTAATAAGAAATAGCAATCGTCGTTCCAACGTAAAGTCTTCACAGTACACCTAATTATATAGATATTACAAGATTTAAACTTAAACATAATGGTTTACTAATGATGAGTACTAGGGTTAAGTGGATTTTGAGGTTTGTTAAATAATTATATTTAACAAATAAAAACATTTATATTTTCTAAAAATATATATTTATGTTTTTACTAATTTGTGAAAAAGAAATAATTATAACATTTTGAAAGTTTCATAAAGTTTGAATAGATTTTTATAGCAAAAGAATTAGTACTATTAACAATGTTAAATTAAAAGAAACATTTTGAAACCATAATAATTTTTAGTTGTTATTTGTATTCATTTTATTATTCATGAAAAGAAAAAAATAATTACTTAGACTAAAAGAGAATACAGAAAATATGGTGGCTTTTTTGGAAATATTTAAAGTTTAATAAAATAATTTTTATATATATTAAAACGTTTTTATAATTTAATTAAGGTTTAAAACCCTTAAAAAATAACATGATGGTGCCCGGGTTCGAACCCAGGACCTCATGTGTGTACTAAGTATTTAACCAGTGAACCAGGCTCTCAGCCCCGCGGTATAAACTGTTTTTTAATTCTTAAAACAACCAACAATTATAAATCCTCATTCCACATAACCCTAGAATGTTTTTGATCCAAATTGAAGCTCAATTCGAGTTTGTTAGCCAAATTAATCATAGGGCTTTTGTTCCCCAAAGAAAACCGAGTACATGTGTGCGATTAATTACCCGTATTATGTTCGAATTGGTGATCTCCCAACGGAAACAGGTTTGCGGCCGTGGGTGATGCAAACCAGATGCAAACGTAATGAATATCCAATTAATTCTGAGAATAGCTTCTTGTGATGTCCTTGATGCAAAGCCCCTTATAAATTTCGAAGATTGAAGCCCTAATGATGGTGTTCGAGTATGATGCAAGTTGCGACAGAAGATGATGATGGGATTCGATGTATGCGTTCGTTTCAGGTGCAATTGAAGAGTGTAATCGATTGCAGATAGATAAATTATTGGTTGCATTAAGTTAATTCGACTATTATTGTGTTTTAATGATCGAACGGTCATGATAAAAAAGTTTCGGTTAATATGATGATAAGCTTGATAACCGATGTGCAACTCAATTATTGAATGCATTAAGTTCGAATTACGTTTACAAAACGATTCGGGTCGATTTTGGGATACAAACTCGATGGTTTTTGTGTTTCTAGACTCGCCGGACTTCGATCGGAGGGTGGCCAAAGTCCCGGCCGGAATTACGGGTGAGGTCGGGGGGTTTGGGTTGAAACTTTGAGATTTTACACATTGGCCCCTTGTAGTTTAATAGTTGACATTTTTATGCTTAAAAGTTCAATTTTAAGTTTCCAAATTGGCAAATAGCCCCTTATAACTTCAAGCTTAACATAACTAACTTGTTTACTTTTATAACTTGTCATTTATATTATTATTTTATTATTATTACTATTATTATTATCATTATGGTAACAATATATTATCATTATTATCAATGTTAAGCAAAATAGTTTATTAACTCTAATTTAACTCAACAAGCCCTCAAGTTTCATAAATGACATAAATGATCCTTACAAGAACTTAACAAAGTTAATGCCTAATTAACAAAAGTACAAGATGTTACAACTGATAAGGGTTTTATTTCGCCCTAGTTCATCGCCGTGGGGTGCACCTGTACTATTTGTGAAGAAGAGGATGGTTCATTTCGTATTGCATCGATTACCGCGAACTCAACCAGCTTACTATCAAAACCGATACCCTCTTCCTCGAATCGATGATCTCTTCGACCAACTTCAAGGAGCATCTCAATTCTCAAAGATCGATCTACGTTCTGGGTATCATCAATTACGTGTTCATGATGATGACATTCCAAAGACCGCTTTTCCATACTCGATATGGACACTACGAGTTCATGGTCATGCCTTTTGGCCTGACCATGCGCCTGTTGTGTTCTGGATCTCATGAATCGAGTATGTAAACCGTATTTGGATAAGTTCGTGATCGTGTTTATTTGATGACATTCTTATTTTTCCAAGACAAATTCGATCACGAGACGCACTTGCGACAAGTACTTGGGCTTTTGAAGAAGGAGCAATTATACGCCAGCTTTCCAAGTGTGAATTTTGGTTGGAGGAAGTTCAATTTTTAGGGCATGTGGTGAATAGCCAAGGATTCACGTAGATCCTGCTAAATTGAAGCTGTGAAGAATTGGTGTGTTCCCGCACTCCAACCGAGGTTCGTTTCTTTTCTGGGTTTAGCGGGATATTACCGTAGATTCATA
Organism: Flaveria trinervia; assembly: GCA_025506515.1. Taxonomy (NCBI): domain Eukaryota; kingdom Viridiplantae; phylum Streptophyta; class Magnoliopsida; order Asterales; family Asteraceae; genus Flaveria; species Flaveria trinervia. Next base: position 2,730,448 of record CM046454.1, on the reverse strand, counting down.
GCTAATTTCTCGAAGATTGCTAAACCGTTAATGGCATTAACCTAAAAGAATCAACTTTTTGAATGGGACCCGAGCAAGAAGAGGCTTTCGAGACATTGAAACGCAAGTTGTGTAACGCTCCTATTCTCACACTTCCCGATGGAAACGACGACTTTACTGTATATTGCGATGCTTCTAATCAAGGTCTTGGTTGTGTTCTCATGCAAAGAGACAAGTTATAGCATACGCGTCGAGGCAATTGAAGGTTCATGAAGTGAACTACACAACTCATGATCTTGAACTTGGTGCTGTGGTTTTCGCATTGAAGATTTGGCGACACTATTTATATGGCGCAATGCATAGTCTACACCGATCATAAGAGTCTCCAACATGTGTTCAATCAAAAGGATCTCAACATGAGACAAAGACGTTGGATTGAGTTGATTAGCGATTACGACTGCGACATTCGCTATCACCCTGGAAAGGCGAATGTTGTAGCCGACGCACTAAGTCGCAAGGTCCACAACAAGACTGTCTCGCTTCAAGAAATCCGAGATCGAAGGCAATGGTTTGATACGCTAGGAGAATTTGATACCGAGATTCATGTGGATGTCAACGAGCTACTATCATGCTCCAAAACATAAGGATCGATAGTGACCTCGAGTTATGCATTCGCGAGGCTCAACAAGCGGCACTAACCGACGAAGGGAAAGATGGAGATTTATGTCTAACGTCCGGACACAATTGAGACAAAACCAAACGCATGTGGTACTTCTTGAATCGACTCTGGATCCCGAATCGTGACAACCTTCGGCACTTCATTATGAACGAAGCTCATCAAACCCGATATTCCGTTCATCCTGGCTCCGATAAGATGTACATGGACCTGCTTGGTCAATATTGGTGGCCTGAATGAAGAAAGATATCGCGACTTATGTTTCCAAGTGTCTCACGTGTGCAAGGGTCAAAGCCGACATATATCTATGGATTTCATACCAAGTTACCTCGTACACCTCGTGGTCATGATAGCATATGGGTCATTGTTGACCGTTTGACCAAGACAGCACATTTCATACCCATACGAGATACGTACAAGGTTTCAAGGTTGGCTCGAATCTATGTTGACGAAATTGTGAGTCGTCATGGCGTGCCATTGCACATTATTTCCGATCGAAATGCTCGTTTCACTTCGCACTTTTGGTCATCGATGCAAGAACTCTTGGGTACTCAATTGGATTTAAGTACGGCTTACCATCCTCAAACTGACGGTCAAACTGAACGAACAATCCAACCCTCGAGGATTTACTACGTCTTTGCGTCCTTGATTTTGGTGGCGATTGGGATACGCATTTTACCGCTCGCGGAATTTTTCGTATAACAATAGTTTATCACTCAAGTATCAAAATGGCACCATTTGAGGCTTTGTATGGTCGTAAATGCCGTTCCCTAATCTGTTGGACTGACATTGGGGAAAATATTATCACTGGTCCAGAACTTATTCAAGAAACGACCGACAAAATTTCCATAATTCGAAATAACCTCGAGGTAGCTAGAAGTCGCCAAAAGAGTTATGCCGACGACAAAGACGCAAACCGTTGGAGTTTCAAGTCGACGACATGGTTTCTTCTTAGGTCTCTCCATGGAAGGGTGTTGTACGGTTTGGGAAGAAGGGTAAGTTAGCCCCGTTTTGTAGGACCCTTCAAGATTCTGAAAGAATTGGGAAAGTGGCTTACAAACTGGAGCTACCTTCTGAACTCAGCGGAGTTCATCCTGTCTTCCATGTCTCAACCTGAGGAAGTGCTTGGCTGATGAAATTTGCAAGTTCCACTAGAGGAAATTCAAATTTATGAGTCATGGCATTTCGTTGAGAAGCCTGTTGAGATTATGGATCGCACCCTGAAGAAGACCCGAACAACTACCACACCTATCGTTAAAGTCCGTTGGGAAAACAACGTGGATCCGAGTTCATTGGAGCGTGAGGATCATATAAGGAGAGATACCCCATTTGTTTCTCTTAGCTTTATTTCTTAATTTCGGGACGAAATTCTTTTAAGTTGGGGAGACTGTAACATCTTGTAATTTTGGGTTAATTTAAGGTTAGCTTTGTTAAATTCTTGTATGGATTAGTTTGTATCATTCATGAGACTTATAGGTTACTTATGCCTTAATTGGTCTTTTAATCATTTCTTGAAAGATTATAATTATTAAGTAACAATAAGTAATATAATGATTTTATAAATGACATAATAACAATAAAAATTATAATAATAATAACAATAATAATAATAATCTAAGAATAATACCAAGAATAATAATTTTATTATTAATAATAAAGAATTAGTAAACTTAAAATGTATAAACATTGATTTAAAAGTCAAGGGGCCTAATTGCCAAATTATAAACTTTAAAGATGAGTTTATGTATAAAATAATAAAAAACCAAACAACAGGGGCCATTTCTGTAAATTCTTAAAACATAACCCAAACCCCCCGCCCAACCCCGTTTTTCCTTGGAGGAAGTCCGGCCACCGGCGGCCGAGCCTCCGGCCACTTAAAACCTTCAAAATCCGACGTTTTCTTAACCCAAAACCGACCCAAATCGTTCCTTTGCACGTTTTCGAACTTAAAGCATGGTTTAATTGAGTTGAATCGTCGGTTATTACTCGAATCATCGAGTAACCGAAACCATCAAACGCAAAGAACCGTTCGAACGTTTAAGGCTAATAATAATCGAATTAACTAAACCTAACGAACGTTTATCTGATACTAATCGTTACAACTCTCAATTTCATCCGAATCAAACGCGAGCATAAGCACCGATCATCATCTCTTTCGCGAACCTGCAACTATTCGAACATTATCTTCAGAGCTTCAAAACTCGAAATCAACATAGGGATTTTCATCATTTAACTTATTCGAAGCTTTCTGTGAAGCGAATTTGAGTTTCATCATCGATTGTAACCTGAACGAATCGCAACACAGTCGCGGCTGTTCTTCGAGTGTTCATCATCAATCTGTGAAATTCGGGTAATTGAACATACATACATGCTCGATTTCTGTTGGGAACAAAAGCCCTAACATTAATTCGATTAACAACTTTGATTTGGGGTCAATTTGAATCCAATCGAAAGTAGGGTTTTTGGATTTGGGAGTATTCTGTTGAATTAGGATAAATCCATTTGGAACCGAGTTATACCGCGGCTGAGAGCCTTGGTTCACCGGTTCACACTCCACTTTCCAACTTAGAGGTCCCCGGGTTTGAACCCGGGCACCCTCTTATTATTTTTAAAATGGCTTTTTAGCCTTAATTTTATTTTAGAAAAATTCTATTACATATAAAAATATTTTTACAAACTTCTAATCTTTAAAAATCAACAAAATTTTCTGTAAATTTATCCTTATAAAATATTTTAATATTTTATTATAAAAGTTATAACTAAGTATTGTTACAAACAAATGGATTTTATAATAATTTGAATTATTAATTATTATTGTCTTATTTTTCTTTGATTAAAGATATATGTTTTCTTGCACAATTATTAACAACGGTTTATTTTTCCCTTAAAATTTTATAATACTTCTCTATTGAACTAAATTATAAATAAGGGTTTACTAAATTGTTTATAAAACCCCAAATCCTAAAACTCTTGTTCGCGTTAAAACGTTAATTTTAATATTATTAACTTAAAAATCTTATAATACATATATTTTAGGTGCATCGTGAAGGACTACATTGAATCGACGCTTTTGATTATTTTCTATTAATCATCCAATAAATACTTTTGATCATGTGAGTATTTTCATACCCCTTTTGCTTATTTTCACACTTTTGGGGTGAAACATGTTAACTTATTATCATTGCACTTGTAACTTATTTGAGACTTGTAATCTTTATGGCAATTCATCATGCGAAGTTTGTGGTTAGTTGAACTTATTGGTTACCATGTTATGGCGTTATATGTACAATTATTAACTATTGCTAGCCCAGCGAAGTCATAGATCTATGGGCAAGACAAGCCTGCTTTGGTTTGATCCAAGTACACGTAGCTGATCGTATAATCTTGTAAACGTTTGAGACTTGTAAAATTTTGTCGAGGTTTGATTGTGTGCATTGTTCATAACATCCCTAATCACTTTTATTCACTAACTTATGACTTGAATTGCCATCTTTTATATAATCTATGTAATTAAACTATGGAATGCTCACCAACATTGTTTTGACCTTTTTTATTTTAACATGTTTCAGAAAACGCCCAAGTTTGATATCTACTCTTTGAAGCTTGCACATCTAGGAATGGACCTAGATAAATGAATGAAATAAGAATGACTTGTTATCTTTTATGTTATGGTTTTATTTCTTTGGGACTTAAGTTTGTAATGATACAATCGAATTTTATGATTAAATTATATTTGGGTTAATAATAGCGTTATGTGGCTGTGAACGATCTTAACTCTCACTCCTCGACGTTTCCGCCGTCAAGGTTGGGGTGTGACACTAGATAAAAGGAAGAAGCGAGGAAGAATTAGAGAAAGCAGCCACCCTTGAAGGAGTACGTAAGAGCTCACTGATCGAACGCTCTTGAGCCGAAGAAGTCTAAATATTAAACTTCATTATTCCCTCAAACTATCATACATGAATCTTTGCAGCCGTTTTCGGATCCAGAATGACTTAACAGTATTCCAGAGCAGCCTAAAACCAGGCCCAGCATTGACTATATACATTTGATGGAGTGTCTGAAAAAATAAAGTTAGACATAATGGCAAGGATATAGGATTCATTAATAATGAACTGGTCTTACTTCAGGATAATTGTCACTATCAATTTTCTGTAGCCGCGTAACGAGCTCACGAGCATTCTTGCTGAAGTTCTTCAGCCCCTGAGTCATTCAAAAGCAATATAGTATATTGAGAATATACATATATATATGTTTATATATAGCACAATGCAGGACATACCACACCCTGAACATCCAAATGGTTGTGCTAGAGTCTGTGTCTTTTTGCAGCAATTGAACAGGCAGGAAACTTGAAAGCAAAGCTTTTTTCAAATTCCCGCACATGATATTTATGTAACGGTCCATGGTTGTAGCTTGCATGAGCTTGTTAGCATCAACTTTCCCTAATCTTTTAATGTAGACAGGTCTTCCCTCTTTATCCACGCCATGATTACCATGGGGGTAATACTTCAAAACTTCATTCAACTCATGAAAATCAAGTCCTGATAAGACTCAGCAAAATGATATTTAGTTTGATGCAATATCACAAACATATTAGACAATAATGTGAAGTGTATATTAAATCACCTCAATTATTGTATCAGCACCAAATCCTTTCTCCAGTGGATCATGTCAGCCCACATTTGTTTTGCCTTTTCAATATCAAATTTCCTTGCTTTCAAAACCTTCAGAAAACTAACATGAAGTATAATGATAAAGTTCCACCATTGAAGGTATATTCCAGGAAACGAAATCGGGTCACAGCTGTCAAAATGGGACAGCTGAATTCTATATTCGGACATTGGTTGAATCCTCTCAATCAAATGAATGGGTGATCAATTTAATAAACAACCTTCCAGAAATTTAAGGACCCTCCACGAAATTAGAGGCTTAATTATAGGTTCTGGATAGTATAAATAATAGGCTAGTTTTCACTATTGGCATGAGAGTTATTTGCTTATCATTGTTCTTGTAATTGGAGACATTGCCCCTCTCGAATCGGGCCACTATCATTTTGTTTTTCAATAAAACCTAGCCTATTTCTACTTCTATCAGTTCTGTTCTTATCATTTGGTTCCATTGCCGGGAAACGAAATGGTACAAACCCGGAATTCAGGCGACAACAGTAGTATTCCCGATCCCATTGCCGTTCAATTGGCTGCAATAGCAGCAAAGTTGGAGTCAATTGATACGATGAAGGAGGATATAGCAGCTTTGAAGGCAGGAGAACGCCCCCGAGGAAGCAGGAATGACGAAGGGGAAAGTTCTTGGAAGGGTCGACAACCATACAGGCCCTATAATAAAATCGAATTCCCGACCTTTAGCGGAGGAGATCCTCGTGGCTGGCTGCTGAAGGCAGAAAAATATTTCAGGTATTATCAAATACCTGATGATGAGAAGGTTGAGATAGCTTCGATGCACTTCGAAGGTGATGCCTTGGACTTCTATTCTTGGCTCTCTAATGACCAGCCAATCGCTTTTTGGGAAGAATTGGCTCACAATCTTACCAAAAACTTGGCCCTCCGGAGTTTCAAAACCCTGATGAGTTTTTTGTAGCATCAAGCAAACGGTTCGGTTCAAGAATATCGAAAGGAGTTTGCTAAGAGATCCTCTCGGGTCTCGAATTGGCCTGAACATTGTCTTTTAGGAGTATTTCTAAACGGTCTTAAGGATGAATTAAGACCGGATGTGAGAATTCACAAGCCGCATTCGGTGTATCATGCTATGAGCCTAGCTCTCGAGTTCGAATCTAAACTCACCGCACAGCAATGGAAAAGAAACTCCTCTTGGACCCCAAAGTCGAAATCGTCACAGAACGATCTCAAACAAGTAATTTACACCCCTGTCCAAACATCAACCCAATCAAAAATTACCCCTCGGATTCCTGATGCAGAAAGACAAAATCGATTCCTAAGGGGGAATGCTACAGATGCGGTGATAAATACGGGCCGGGCCATCGTTGCAAAACAGGCACCCTTAAGGTGTTAGAAGCGGATGAGAATGTTGAAGAATCTCCTATGGCAGATGTGACCGGACCAGATTCTGACCAAGAAGAAACCGCTGAAATCAGTTTACATGCTATACTAGGGAAACCCCACCCTACCACGATGAAGGTCCGAGGTATGCTTCATTCCACCGAAGTTTTAATTTTGATTGATGGTGGGTCTACCCACAATTTTATTTCAGATGTCCTGGTAAGTGAACTTAACTGGTTTCTCAACCGGTGGCGCCTTTTGGTGTTCAAATCGGTAACGGGATGTAATTCGTTGTGGCTATATTTGTAAAGATCTTCCTCTACATGTTAATGATCTCAAGATCACCCAAGACTTCCACCCTTTCACTCTTGGTGGAGCTGATTTAGTTTTGGGTGTTCAATGGTTAGCCACCTTAAATACGGTTCAAGCTAACTGGAAGGAGTTGTTCATGGTTTTTTCAATAGATGGGAAGCGATACAAATTACAAGGTGTTGTATCTGGTCCTCAAAAATCATCCAGCTTTCAACATTTAGCTGTTGATCCTGAAATTCTACCCCCCCCATACCAGCCCCACTACAGCCGATTGTCACACAATACGCTGCTGTTTTCGAAGAACCACAAGACATAACCCCGGTTAGATCACAAGATCATTCAATTCCACTCTTGCCGAACTCAACCCCACCTAATATTCGCCCTTACCGTTACCCCTACTCCCAAAGGCTGAGATAGAGAGACAAGTAGAGCAATTAATGGCAGCCGCTTTATACAACCTAGTAACAGTCCTTTCTCCAGCCTTGTTTTATTAGTGAAAAAGAAGGACAATACGTGGCGAATGTGCGTCGATTACCGAGCCCTTAACAAGATAACAATAGCCGATAAATACCCCATACCTAACATTGACGAGTTACTCGATGAATTATATGGGGCAAGGGTATTCTCTAAACTCGATTTGCGTTCGGGTATTATCAAATCAGAGTCACAACCTCGGATATTGAAAAGACAGCTTTTCGTACACATTCGGGCCATTATGAGTTTAAGGTTATGCCATTTGGCTTAACTAACGCCCCTTCCACGTTTCAGGCTGTTATGAATGATTTATTTCGCCCTCATTTACGCCGATTTATACTTGTTTTCTTTGATGATATTTTAGTTTACAGTTCAAGTATGGAGCAACATAAAGTCCACCTAGAGCAGACCCTAAAGTTATTGCATGACAACCGATTTTTTGCTAAGTTATCAAAGTGTTGCTTTGGGCAAGAACAGTGGTGTTTTTAGGGCATGTAATCAGCGCAAAAGGAGTTGGTGTTGAGGAGAAAAAATCTTAGCAGTAAAGTCCTGGCCCATTCCTTCCACAGTAAAAGAAGTAAGAGGTTTCCTTGGGCTCACCGGCTATTACAGGCGTTTTGTCCGAAATTATGGGCTTATAGCCCGACCGCTCACTGAACTGACCAAGAAGGACGGTTTCTCTGGTCGGAGGCAGCCTTTAGGCCTTTAATAACCTGAAACAGGCATTGCTAACTACACCTGTTTTGAGGTTACCAGACTTCGCGAAACCTTTTGTTATCGAATGTGATGCTTCTTCGGAAGGGGTCGGAGCAATACTATCACAGGAGGACCACCCCGTGGCATATTTCAGTAAAGGATTCTCACAGTCAAACCGGTTCAAATCGGCATACGATAGGGAGCTGTTGGCACTAGTCCTAGCAGTCCAAAAATGGAGTCACTACTTGCTTGGCATGCACTTCCTGATTCGTACCGACCACTACACCTTGAAGTTTTTATTAGAGCAGCGTATTACCACTATTGAACAGCAAAGGTTGCTGCTAAAACTCATGCCTTATGATTTTTCGATCATTCATAGGCTGGGAAAGAGAACAAAGGAGCTGATGCTTTGTCTCGTCGACCCCACTCAGGGGAATTATTAACACTTATCGTTCACTATTGTGTTGAGGTGGCTGATATCAAAGCAGGCTGCAAATGACCCGTTTACAAGTGAGCTGATCAAGAAACTACAAGAAGATCCTACACGTGTTCCTAACTTTTCAATTGTTGATCAGCTTTTGTTCCACCACGGTCGATTGGTAATACCGGAGGTACCCGATCTCAAACTTAAGTTGTTACAAGAAGCACACGATACTCCAATCGGGGGTCATGGAGGTTTTCTAAAAACCTACAAACGACTTTCTTCTCGTTATTATTGGCAGAAAATGAAACAGGATGTCAGGACTTTTGTCCAGCAATGTGTGATATGCCACAACAAAAGTACCAAACTTTGGCTCCCGCAGGGTTACTTCAGCCCCTGCCCATTCCGAATCAAATTTGGGAAGATGTTTCATTGGACTTTATTGCTGGATTACCACCATCCATCTCGCTTTGATACGATCCTAGTCGTGGTGGATCGTTTAAGCAAGTATGCTCATTTCATCAGCTTATCACATCCTTACACGGCCAAAGGGGTGGCGGCGGTTTTTTGTAAGGAAATAATCAGGTTACATGGTTTTCCGCGTTCTATCGTGTCTGACCGTGATGTTGTTTTCCTTAGCAACTTTTGGCAAGAATTGTTTCGATTAAGCCAAACCAAATTAAAGTTGAGTACCAGTTACCATCCTCAAACTGATGGGCAAACCGAGGTCCTAAATCGTTGTTTGGAGGCTTATCTACGTTGTTTTGCTAGTGAACAGCCTACCAAATGGAATGCATACTTATCATGGGCAGAGTATTCATATAACACCGGTTACCACACATCCACGGGCACCACCCCCTTTTCTGTTGTTTTTATGGCCGTGAACCCCCTTCCTTATTCCCATATGTCGCAGGAGAGACAAAAACGCTGAGCTGGAACAACAACTAATTGATCGAGACAACATGCTAAAACTGCTCCGTCAAAACCTCCAAAAAGCTCAAGACCGAATGAGAAATCAAGCAAATCCTAAACGGCGAGAGCTTATGTTTCAGGCTGGTGATTATGTGTTCTTGAAGATTCAACCGTATCGTCAAAAGAGTTTGGCTAAACGACGAAACGAGAAGCTGTCCCCCAAGGTTTTTTGGCCCCTATCGTATTAAAAGTGCAGTTGGACCATTGCTTATGAGTTAGAATTACCACCTGAAGCTAGAATCCATCCGGTGTTTCACATCTCAATGCTTAAACCGGCCCATGGCTCTTTTTTCTTCGGTCCCTACTCCCCCATTACCCATTACTAAAGACTGGGAATTTGATGTGCAGCCAAGCTCAGTCATCACTCACCGATGGGTTTTTGAAGCTGGTCATCCAACACTGGAATTACTAATTTCGTGGTGTAATCGCCCGATTGAAGAGGCTACATGGGAAACTTATGATCTCGTGGCTGAGCAGTTTCCTACTTTCCGCCTTGAGGACAAGGCGTTTTATCGGGAGGGAAGTAATGATAAAGTTCCACCATTGAAGGTATATTCCAGGAAACGAAATCGGGTCACAGCTGTCAAAATGGACAGCTGAATTCTATATTTGGACATTGGTTGAATCCTCTCAATCAAAGAATGGGGTGATCATTTAATAAACAACCTTCCAGAAATTTAAGGACCCTCCACGAAATTAGAGGCTTAATTATAGGTTCTGGATAGTATAAATAATAGGCTAGTTTTCACTATTGGCATGAGAGTTATTTGCTTATCATTGTTCTTGTAATTGGAGACATTGCCCCTCTCGAATCGGGCCACTATCATTTTGTTTTTCAATAAAACCTAGCCTATTTCTACTTCTATCAGTTCTGTTCTTATCATATAAGCTTGTAAAGATTGGCACAACTTGTTCAAAGGTCATATATCAATACAACTTGCATTGAGGAATATTAATTGGGCAGAACAAGAAATCTAGAAGTGATTCATCACTGATAACTGCCAATTTTTTGTGAGGAACTTAGAACAACATATTATTACAAATTAAAAGGTACAAAAAAAGCTGTAATTGCACATTGCAAATTATTGTGAAGCACAAAACAATGTTTAGGTCAAAAATACAAATGCAAGAGCAGGTTATTGCAAAGCTGAAGGACATGCTGGAGGCACAGAATTTTCAGCATGAGAAATTGATATCACAGATCATTAAGTGCAAAATAGCAGAATTGAAGCTACAGGTTGAAAGCGGGAATTCTGACTATGAAGTTATCTGTTCAGTGGGAGCTGACATAAAATCAGCTATGAACTTGATACTCTCGAGCTTAAGGGCAAATGTTGAAGCAGAATTTTCATCTCAGTATGAAGAGTTGAAATGTGTTATTTTGACCCACATTGATGCTAGCCAATGGACAATGATTGAAACTGGACTAGGGATTATAAGGCGTTCTGAGGGGTCTCACTCCAATCACAGTCACAGTCAGTCACATGTTCTTGCTGCTGAACATACTGCAGCACCAGGACTGCCTCCAGCTAATGTAAGTTTATATATCTATGATCCATATATATTGTATGTCTCAAAATATGCATTCAGCATAAGCATTTAATATGCATGTTATAGAACACATTTTTAAATAGCATAACTATTTCATGCGGATTTACATGAAGTTATTCAATTTTTTCTGAATGTTTTTTTTCTTAGTAACTGGTATATACTTTTTTTCTAACTGCTTACATTGTCAGGTGACTGGATCTTCAGGAGTTAACGTGGTGGTTTAGTCTTCACAGAGCTCTCACATGTTTTCACCATGCTATCATGTGTTTCTAATTTTTTTTTATTTTCTCACAAATGTTTGTGGGTTGAAGTAAATGTTTGTTTTGTGAGATGAAGTAATGTTTGTTTTGAGAGATTTTAACTTCAATTTACCAAAACTTTTGTTTGATGTGTAGGCTTGCTATGGAACCATTTGCAACTATAAGATGGTAGCATTTTGGGAATATATGACCTGTTAGCTATGTTTCAAAGTTATAGTGATCAAATGCAGAGAAATGATGTCATATATTGGTGTGTATTTTATATTTAAAGATGTGTTTTTTTGTTGGGTTTAACCTTTGAACACCGAAAAGAACACTTTTCTCTCTTGGGTGTCCATGACATCGAAAAATTGTTGACCTAGTATTAGTTAAGAAGTTTATAAGCTTTAGTACTTAAAGCTTCACTTGTCTCTCTATTGGGTGTCGATGATGTCGAAAAACTTATTGACCTCGCACGACTGGTCAAGCACCACTTGGCTTACAAAACAAGATTGCTATAAGAAAATGGGATTAATCTTTGCCTTGACATGATGGCCCAGCCTGTAATAGCTGATTTGTTGACTACCAAAAAAAGTCTTCGATGTAAACTATAACTGATTTGTTTTGAGAGATTTTAACTTCAAATTGACATACGCGCCACTATTTTCTTGGGTGATGATGAATGGCATTGTCGTCACCATCATCATGATTTACACGGTCATTAGTTTCTGCTATTGTTGGGAGCAGATCTTCAAACATGGTGGTGGTTTTGTAAATCCTAGTAGTAGGATCTTGCTCGTGACTGAATGTTGTTGAATGTTTTCATCGTAACTATGATACCATTTGATGCAAAGCGAAAGCATAAAGATTAAAGAGTGTTTAAAAGATAATTTGGTAAGTTTTTGAATGGGAAAACCGTTACATCAAAACCTTTTACAGGAAAAATCAAAATTCAACAGATGTTTAATTTGGGAAATTAACATTAACAACCTCAAATTGTAACTAAATGACTAAATACATCTGTGAACTAATAGTATCTTTGTTTCGCACATTTTTACACTTAAGAACCAAATAAACTAAAATGCCTAATCTTAGAAAAAGCTTTAAACTCAAAATCAGGGCATTACATAAGGGAACTGAGTGTGAAAGTTGGACAATCATCTAGCCTGTTACGTCAATATTTTACGATCTTGTAACTCTAGTTGGATTAGAGATTTTGCTTGTTTTAAGTTGGGCCAGTTTCTTTTATACATTCGGTTTTCCGATCCAAGTAGGAATCTGTCAATTCTCGAATACATATCACAGCTTTATGAGATTTTACCAAATACAAATGTAATATGTCTAAGTTTAAAAATACAATGACGTAATGCAAAATTACCTAAAAAGCTATGTAACAGGGCTCTTTGAAAGTTGTTGAATAACATGATCCACTCTTAGAGTCTTTGAACATGGTGCCAGGTGGTCTTCCTAGTTGATGGAAGGTGGAACGTGAAGGTGACGATGTTAAATGAACCCGAACTAGCGTGCAACCCAAAACATTGGGACTAATATTCGGCTATGGGATCAGGTATGTAATTAGTCTTAAACTTATTGGCGGGCATAGTAAGGGTATGGTATTATGTGATATCCGACTAAATTATCGAAAAAATACTCACCCATATACTTGAACCATAACCACAAATAGTTTCTTTTTGTTTTTATTAGGTAATCGGCTAATCAACTAGTTCACTGTTTTTTATGTTTTCTTTTTTGGGTAATAACGTTATTTAAAAGTTAAAATAATAAGAAATGTACTTGAAAATCCCAACATATAATTTTTAGAAAATTAGCATGCATACCTAACGCTTGTGTACTCGACGACCCAATACCTGCTAGGGTATCATGATATATACTAATTAACGGGTAATTACCTTATAGATACATGGCGAGAGACCAAGAGACACCATTTCACTACCAACACAAGACTAATATTTCTCCCAAATTTTCATCTTTATGCGGAAATGATGATATGTGGAGGGTGTTGTTATCCTTGGGATGTGTAATGAAACCATCAATATCTACTATGGGGTGTGAAGTTACTATTATACTATTAAAATGTAGGAGTGTATGTACTACTTAAAATGAAATGATAATTAACAATTAATAGGTACACCCACGTTATGTAATAAGACAACACTCACTCCATTTATGTAGATTTAATGTTTAGAAAACCATATTGAACTAGTTGTTATGAACAGCTAAACCTGGAACCGATAGTGGCATCGGTTCGATCACCATGTATTAAGCCGACCGGCTTTAATTGAAGAGGAATGTTTTTCATGAACCATGTGGACCGAGATTAAACAAGACTGTATGAACCATAGTGGAGCCGAAAGTATCAATTAAACATGGTTTTAAATCTAAAAATCGTAACAAATAATATAATCCATTAATTTTTTAATCAATGATTGATATCAAATTATAAGCAAAAGTTTGTTTGAGAGATATTATAGACTTAACTATTTTTATTGACTTTCTTCATGTTCCTTCTTATTTTCAAACGCACATAACTGTTATATATGATATTATATTTTATAAAATTACACCATAAATGAATATTTTTATATTTAAAATGAGTATATTATCATCATATAAAAATATAATATTTTTTTTACGTTTTTAAACTCATATGATTTATATTCGTTATTGTATTTTAGTGTAGTTTATTCATTATTGTGTTTTTTGTGGATTTTATTCTAAACAAATATTATGCTTTTCTAAATGTGTTTTTGTAACACCCGAACATTTATTATTTTGAAGCCGGTGAAGAAAGAAAAGAGAATAAAGTTCAAAGTCGAGGGACCAAACTCGCCAACGAAGAAAAGTTGGGAAATGTGGTGATATTAGTAGGGAGAGGGCAGCCCACTCTCCCCACACACCCCATATTTTAGACTTCATAGAGAGAAGAAGAGAGAAAGGAGAAGAAGAGAGAAAGGAGAAGAATAAGAGAAAAAGAGTGGTTCGGGTGATTCGGGTGGCCAAACTCGTTGTGTAGCAAACCAAATCGAAGCCCTTAATGTTGTGCTCGTTTATGTGAGTTATAGACCCCACTTTTACTTGTTTTCTAACGATTTTGGGGCTGGAACACATCTGAAATCGGTTTTTTTGAGTGTGTGTATGTTGACCCGTTTGTGTATGTGTATCTGTATGCATGATGCGTTTGTGGCTTGATTGTGAACTTGTGTGTGCTTGAATGGTGTCGTGGTATGCATCCCTAAGGTTTAGGATGGTCGATTTGGGCTTAAAATGGGTTTAGATGAGTTTGGAGGCCGAAAACCCTCGGCTGCAGTCGAGATGAACTGCATTCTGCATCAGCTAGGGCTAGGCGACTGACTGGAGGCCGAATGGAGGCCATATGGCCGATTAGGGTGCGATTGGGGTCAATTCGCACGATTGAAAGGCCAGTCGCATGGAGGACATGCGACTGAAGGTCCAGTCGCATAAGTGCTCATCCGCATTAATCCCATTCGCATGAGGTCCATCCGCATTGTCCATTCGCATGACTAGATGTTCATTCGCATAGGTGTTCATCCGTATTAGTTCATTCGCATGATGTTCAGTCGCATGGAGGCCATGCGACTGAAGGTGTCCATACGCCCGAATAGGGCTGTCGCACCCGTGGAAAGTGTAGTTTGACTTCTGACTTTCGAGGAAAAGTGCAGATGTAAGTTTTGACGTAAAGGTTCTTGTAAAAGCATGTTGGGCTTGATGATGATGAAGTTGCATGTTTATGCTTGCTTTGTATGATGATGAACCTGTATGATATGTTCCTTATTATGATGTATGTGTATATTTCTTGTGGCTTTACGTGTCATGTTAATGAATGAATGAAGTATTATGTAACGTAAAGTGAAAGATAATGAAAGGGGAACATAAAGTAAGAATGCATGCATTATTGAATGATGAACGAACGAAGGAAAGGCTTGCAAGCACATAAATGAGGTGAGCAACCCTGTTGTTGCAACAGACTCGGATGGTATGCAATCCTTAAGATTGCTATGAGGTGAGCACCCCTATGGTTGCAACAGACTCGGACAGGGCGTTTTGTTGTGACATTCGTCGCCTTAAGGTCCGTCGAACGACATAAATAAGCATAGAAATATTTTAATTATTCTTCCTTTTCTTCATGAAATCCTGCTTTAAGGAATCATGTCTGCTTATTTTCCCTTGTGCCTGTACTTCCTCCGAGAACATGTGTTAAGCATAAACCTTTTATAAATTTCATCACCATTACCACCAAATATATCATTTTTAATTTCAACCATCGTCATTAATAAACCATTTTAGACTATCAAATGCCATTAAACACGCTTTTAACCTTAATATAACGAACATTTTAAGATCGTAATCAACCGAAACAAATTTTTGGGAAACTCGAGGGTTAAGTGCAGGGACTAAACTAGTAATTTTGCAAACTTGGACTAGGTATATAAACCCAATTCCCAGCCATTTATCCTCATCCTCATCTTCTTCACCTTCAACATTTTCTCCACTTTCTCTCTCGATCTAGCACCTAAAACCGTCACGTTTGTTGCGTTTTCACTGCCAAATCTTGGGTATCATCGAGTATACTCGTTCCTAGTAGGTAGACAACCTTGTTCAACCCGTTTTTGGCTTGGTTTTACTGTTGTGTTTTCTAGGGTTTTGGGTGCTCGGGTTCATCCGAGCACATGAGGTCGTGTGGGTGCGTGTGAGGTCTTTCTGCTTGTGTTTCATGTTTGTGTATGTTTGTAGAGTGTTTCTGGAAGTCCTTGTGGTGTAAAACTCGCGTTTAGAGCAGCTCGGGGACTGCTCAGCCCGACCACAGTCGCGATTTTGCAGTTCAGGCGGTTGGGTCTGTCAGGCGATTGAGCCGTGCGACTGAGTGAGTCGTGCGACTGAATCTTGCGTCTAAGTCAATCATGCGACTGAGTTGTGCGACTAGGCATGTCATGCGACTGAGTCGTGCGACTAGGCATGTCGTTCGACTGAGTCGTGCGACTGTGTGTTGTATGCGATTGAGTCATGCGTGCGAATGAGTGTATGTGATTGAGTCATGCGTATGAATGATTGTGTGCAATTGAGTCAGGTGACCGACTGAATGTATGCGATTGTACGTGTTTCGCACGACTGGAGTCCAATCGCACGAATGGAGTCCAATCGCACGAATGAAGGTTCAATCGCACGAAAGTAGCTAATTCGCACGATTGAGGGTTGATTCGTGCGCATGGAGTTTGGGTCGTGCGAATGTGTGTTGTGTGGTACGACTGAATGCCAGCCATACGAATGAAGACTCAATCGTACGAATGAAGCTGATTCGTACGATTGAAGGTTGATTCGTAAGGATGGAGCGTTGAGTCGAGCGTCTGGTCCTGTTGTGTGACTCATGATGTTGAGTGTGGATTTCCCCTTGAACGTCTGATGATGATAAGGTAACATCAGTAAAAGTGTCATTGCTTGACCACAAAGATTAAAGTCAACGCTATCAACATGCACATACTATTTCAATTGAAAACAACCTAACATTTTACAATTATCAACAATCCAATAGGAACTCCAAATACTTAACAAGTGTTATATTTCATAACCACGAGATCATTTCACGGATGTCATAAGCAATGACGACTACTCGTAGTACTTGGATCTACATAAGATCTGATACGTGTGTCCGCTTGTGTGTATGTGCTACCCACGACCGAACCGGTACAACCCGAACCAACCAAACATTACTATACGCTTTGTACAGGTCATTAATGTTTGACAATAATTGTCAATAGGTGTTGACTGTTCTCTGCATACAACTGTTGGGAATCTCGATCTTTCATACTTACCACTTAACATGTGAGTTTCGTGGCCCCTTTTTGTGCTTATACTACTTTACAAACATTTATAAACATGGGGGAAAAGTATGCTCGCCCGTTTTCTATGCTGTACAACATACATACAATTTACATACTTGGAATCAACGTGCTACTGTTTTGTGGGTACTTATCTGATACATGCTTGAGTCTGATTTGTGGTTCTTTCTTACAACCATTTAATTCCAGTGTGGAACCGACGGTTAGGTATTGGTAGTACTACTGGGTTGACACCCCCACCCTCGTGTTGGTATACTAGTTAGTACCAACAATAGCCAGGTACGGGCCTTGGGTGAATATATTCCGACAAGATTCTTTGTGTACGTCATTAGGTTTGGTTGTAAAGCTCTTGTCATGTGATTTTGCTTACTTATAACTGTACGCACGGTATTCTGCAACAACTTATACAACATCAATTACTTATTTACTTTAAACCTGCGAACTCACCAACAATTTTGTTGACCATTTTGAGCATATCTTTTCAGGTGATCATGCTAGCTGAGGTTCTAGGTGTGCTGCCTTAGTGGAGACCCTAGGATGCATTTTCGGGCTAAACTTGTCTTTTTGGAAAACATATGTTGTAACTGTTTCAAACAACATTATACTTTGTAACTTGTTCCCGGGTTGTGGGAATCGCATACAATGTATCATCTATGTTTTGTAATTTATGTATCATGTTTATGCTTATGACTATGTTGTCGTGAATACTGACTAAACACGACACAAGTCCCCTTGTTGTCGGGTGTCGTCATGACACGCTTGTCATCATTATTATTATTGCATCTCTATCGCTTACCATGTGTTATGACAATTCCCGTCTCGTTACGCCCCCGTGTTTCCGCTCTTAGCGGGGGTGTGACAATTGTGAATTTGCCATGAGGTGAGCAACCCTATGGTTGCAAGAGACTCGGAAAGCATGCTATCGTTAAAATTGGCAATTAGGGTGAGCAACTATATGGTTGCAACAGATTCGGATAGCGCGAAGTCGTTGGGATTGTTAATGAGGTGAGCAACCCTGTTGTCGCAACAAACTCAAAGGAACGAAAGTATAAATGAACGAAAGATTTTTGTATGAAAGAACAAAGTATGAATGAACGTAAATGAATTATCGGAATAATGTACAGAACAGGATCTTGGTCATTCGACCTCAGTAATCGTGGCTGAGTGCCACGAAGAGGGTAAAGTCTGACCGGATCTAGATAGAGGAGTGAACAATAATGTAACACGTTGAATGAGCAAAGTTAATGAACGGAATAATGAAGATAATACTAATATTATCTGTATGTACGTATGATGTATGATCGCGAACGAATGTAAAGTAAAGTATGTTTTATTTATAAAACTAGAACTCACTCAGCAACGCTGACTTTGATGTGTTTCCAGTTGGCAGGTAATGATTGCTGAGGATGGCACGGGCGACTACTCAGCTCTTTTGGAATGGCATTCTTTTTATTAATGTTTTTGCATTGTAATGCGAACAAGCTATTTTGTAATGAATATTGTATTAATTTGCAAAAGCATTTACATGGAAATGAAAGATTGTTTTAGTTTTCCGCAGCGATTTTATGAAAGACAAATGTAATTACACGTTTTATGTGCGATGAGAACCCAGCTGTAAGCGTCCCGATTTTGGGGCCTTACAGTTTTACAAATAGGTTGATATTCAACGTGTTTGATTTCAAATAAATACATTAATGGTGACCTACATATGATAAGATCTAAGTGACAATTGTGGATTAAATCTTAAAGGACGCCATTCATACAATCACCAGTTTGAATTATGTAACCCTAAATCTAATAATTAATCACACAATGATTAAAGAAAACCAAAGTGGTAGAAAACTACAATTAGGTTTAAGCATAATCAAATTTATTTAAATAATCAAATCATAAATTGAATCTAATAGAACTTAAAACATTCAAGACCCGATCTCAAAACTAGGTTAGAATCATGAAAACAAAACTTGCATAAACCTGTCCCCCAAATTGAATTACAATTGATTTAGCCTTACATCATCATTGAATCTTGAAAGCAGATGAAATTAAGCAATTAGATTTTGATGATCTTGATGCTGGAAGGCCTTTTGTGTGGTGGAAGATAGTAGCTTTCCGTCCAAGATCAATGTCTCGAAAATTTAAAACCCCTCAAATTATGTTAAATTCTACCAAAACAAGGCGCATGGTGTCGGTGGCTCCAACTTGGCATCAAGCTAGTCGTTGGAGGTGGCGTCAGCCAACAGGTTTCAGGTTTACTTACGTCAGTGGCATCGGTGGCGCCACCCCTTACACAAACTTTATTTTCATTTGTAACTTTTTGAGATCTTTTTGTTGATAGGTCAAGGGTCCTGCAACTCCCTTTTCAAGCTCAAGTTATGCTTGTTTTAAGTTATAGTTGTCTTACAACTTCTCTTTTACATTTCTTCACCTCCCAAGCTCTAATTTTCGTCCCGTTTCTTCTAACTTCTTTGTATACTTAAATGCTTAACTTACAAACCAAAGAATATCCCATAAGTAATTCTATTACTCATAAATTGACATGTAAAACACAGGAAATAAAACCTTTAAACCTTGAACTTTCACCATACGATTAGCTAGCCTAGTACCCCTAAGGTTTCATACTCAAGTAATGAAGATTATAGGATGGGCTAATGACCCGTCAGTAATCCAATTAGCCATTAAAACAAAAATACTTACAGTTAGTGAAATATATTTTAAATAAATTTATTATATTTTTCACTATAAAAGCAAAAGCATGTATAAATATGTTTATCATCAAGGGATGATACTAGTTTTATTTAGATTAAATTACTATTTTCGTCCCTATGGTTGATGAAAATAACACTTTCAGTCTAATACTTCATTTATTACACTGACAGTCTATTAGTTTTAGGATTTGTTTCAATTTCGCCTGAACCATTAACTATGTTAGTGTAATTCTGTTAAGTTAACGTGAATTGACTATATTACCCTTATAAGATAAAAATAAAAATATATCATCATCATCTAACATTATCACCATCATCTAACCTTAACCCATCTCTCTCTTGCTATTCCTTCATTACCACCACCATTGCTCACCGCCACCAGCCTCCACCCACTGCCCACCACCCATCACCAACAAAACCCCTCAGCCCACCCACTACCAATCACTCAAAATTAGTAGTGAACTATTTTTCAACCATCTATCTGATAAAAAAACCCCAATTTAAAGAACCCAACATCAAACCGGAGGTGGGATGATAGTTTGCACCGACGACAACCACCACCCAATCTTACATCACAACTCATCTTCGTATACCTATCTCTCTTTGATTTCACCGGATCTATAAAGTTCTGTAGTTGTAGGAGGTGGTAGGAGATTGTGGTGGTGGAGAGCGATGATGGTTCAGGTGTACGATGGTGGTGGAGGTGAGCGATAGTGGTGGTTCTAGTGTGTAATAATGGTGGTAGCAGTGGCCGGAGAGGGGCGAAAGAGGTGGTTCCGGTGACTTCCGGTTCCATCATGATTCTCGTCATAGAAGGTTTCGATCTCTCACCGATGTTCTAGGAGAAGATAGTAGAGGAGAAGAAAGAGATCCGGTTCGTGACGGCGACTCTAGCTGCGATGATGGTCATGCAACTGGAGGCGGTGGTGCAGCGAGAGAGAGAGGAGAAGAGAAGATAAGATAAGAGAGAGAGAGAGAGTATGATTGTGTGCTGAATGGTAGTAGGGGTGAGGATGTGGATGGATTATAAATATTCAGGGGCACAAAAGTCTTTTTACATGATTTAACATACCAAATACTAACGGGGCTCATTGAAAGTTGCCTTCCTAAAAAGGGCTCTTTGAAAGTTGTTGAATAACATGATCCACTCTTAGAGTCTTTGAACGTGGTGCCAGGTGGTCTTCCTAGTTGATGGAAGGTGGAACGTGAAGGTGATGATGATAAATGAACCCGAACTAGCGTGCAACCCAAAACATTGGGACTTATATTCGGCTAGGGGATCAGTATGTAATTAGTCTTAAACTTATTGGCGGGCAAGGTAAGGGTATGGTATTATGTGATATCTGACTAAATTATCAAAAACATACTCACCCATGTACCTGAACCATAACCACAAACAGTTTCTTTTTGTTTTTATTAGGTAATCGACTAATCAACTAGTTCACTGTTTTTTATGTTTTCTTTTTTGGGTAATAACATTATTTAAAAGTTAAAATAATAAGAAATGTATTTGAAAATCCCAACATATAATTTTTAGAAAATTAGCATGCATATAACGCTTGTGTACTCGACAACCCAATACCTGCTAGGGTATCATGATACTAATTAATGGGTAATTACCTTATAGATACATGGCAAGAATGAGACCAAGAGACACCATTTTACTACGAGCACAAGACTAATATTTCTCCCAAACTCATCCAATTTCCATCTATATGTGGAAATGATGACCTGTGAAGGGTGTTGTTATCCTTGGATGTGTAATGCAACCATCAATATCTAATATGGGGTGTGTAGTACCTATTATACTATTGAAATGTAGGAGTGTATGTACTTAAAATGAAATGATAATTAACAATTAGCAGGTACACCCATGTTATGCAATAAGACAACACTCACTTCATTTATGTACATTTAATGTTTAGAAAACCATATTGAACTAGTTGCTATGAACAGCTAAACCTGGAACCGGTAGTGGCATCGGTCCGATCACCATGTATACAGCCGACTTCAATTGAAGAGGAATGTTTTTCATGAACCATGTGAACCGAGATTAAACAAGACTGTATGAACGAGAGTGGAGCCGAAAGTATCAATTAAACATGATTTTAAATCTAAAAATCGTAACAAATAATCTAATCCATTAATTTTTTAATTAATGATTGAGATCAAATTATAAAAAAATTGCTTGAGAGATATTATAGACATAACTATTTTTATTGACTTTCTTCAAGTTCCTTCTTTTTTTCAAACGTACATAATTGTTATATATGATATTATATTATAAAAAATTAGACCATAAATGAATATTTTTATATTTAAAATGAGTATATTATCATCATATAAAAATATAATAATTTTTTTACGTTTTTAAGCTCATATGATTTCTATTCGTTATTGTATATTAGTGTAGTTTATACATTATTGTGTTTTAGTGGAGTTTATTCTAAACAAATATTACGTTTTTTCTAAATGTGTTTTACAAAAAGGTTGATATTCAACGTGTTGATTTTCAAATAAATTCATGTTTAATGATAAGTTTCATTTCTTTAATTTAAAAAAATAAATGCACAGTATCTATATTTTGATATCTTGAATCGTAATGATTTTCTAGCGCAACGCGCGAAATGTGATCCTTGTTGTTGGTATTGTTGGTGTTGTTGATGTTGTTATTGTGTTGTTATCGTTATCGTTATCATTATCATTATCATTATCATTATCATTATTATTATTATTATTATTATTATTATTATTATTGTTATTATTATTATTATTATTATTAATATTACGATATCATATGATAATATAGATATATTATACAATACGATATGATACGATATACTATGACATGATGATACGATATAATACGATACGATACGATACGATACGATATAATATGATATAATACGATATATATAATATCAGATAACATAATACGATATAATTAAATATATAATTATAAAAGAATGTAAATATTACCTTATGGTTAATATTATCTTAATTAATATACCAAAATAGAACTCCAAAGATTTGATCACCGGGGAAGACATAAAAGCAACAATTCGCCAACATATTCAGTTGGACTTTAACACGCTTAAATCGAATTTACACACATGGAAACGAAGATGCATAAAGCGAATCACCATCAAAACTTAAGTGACTTAACTTGTACAAATAAAACCTTAAGGACTTCAAATAACATTTGTGAAACACATGTTTGATTTTTGAGTCTTAAATATTCATATCGATATATTTTGAGAGAAACACGTGACATTGGAAACCGATCCCCCTAACCCCCCCCCCCCCCCCCCCCCCCCCCCCCCCCTTTATATTATATAATTTCCTCCACCGCAAACGTAATATGATTCTCTCTGCAGTGGCGACCTCATCAATCTTCTTTCAATTCTAAGAGTACCGATCAATTCTTCTTCTTTTCTTATGATAATCTATGTTTAAACCCTAGTTAATTTGATCGACTTTTATGCA
This sequence comes from Flaveria trinervia, assembly GCA_025506515.1. Classification (NCBI taxonomy): domain Eukaryota; kingdom Viridiplantae; phylum Streptophyta; class Magnoliopsida; order Asterales; family Asteraceae; genus Flaveria; species Flaveria trinervia. The sequence goes on along the minus strand of CM046454.1, from coordinate 2,707,047 downwards.
GATTCTATTATATCAACTGTGAGTTTAAAATGTGAATTCATGTTCTTTATAATCTTATGTCGATGAATGTGATAATCCTTGTATTTTCTTGATCAATCAAGTAATTAACACATTGTTTAATTTTAGTTTGTGTGTTTTGTGAATAGATCTTAATTTATAGCATGCAACATCGTAAGTAGGCATGGATGATAGATTGATATCGATTCATATCAATAGCATGTAACTTCGTAATCTTCTGTTTTGATTTTTATTAATTGATGAAGAAAGTGTGTATAAAATGAAAAGTGTAATTACTACTTAGAGGTTAAACATAGTTTTTTGTAAGGAGTTTGTAGAGCTTTAAATATTTTAGGGGGACGTAAGAAGTTTGATAGATGGTTTAATTTAATTAGTACTCATACACGTTATGAAAGCGAGTTGCTACAATAGCTTAGCTTTTAGAGAATGTAAATGGAATGTCATGTTAGTATGGTTTTTAGAACCCCTATATATTATGTGACATATAATTTCTATTATCTGAGTAAGATTTATGTATATTTATTTGATTGAATGATATCACCAATCCCAAACCCTACTTATATAGTACTATGCGCAGAATATACCATGTATGTTTGTTTAATGGCATCACTGATGTACTTAAAAAATGCAGGTGATTGACTGCAGTCATATGAAAGAGTTGCAGATTATAAACTTCACATAAGCAGATGGATCTGGAACGTGATAGAGCGAATATTATCGAAGAAGAATTAGAAGACAGAATAAGCAATTTGCCGGATGATATTATTCATCATATTGTCTCTTTCCTTGACATGAAATACGCTGTTCAGACTAGCGCGCTGTCTAAGAAATGGAAGCATATTTGGACCTCAACGCGCCAACTACACTTAGATAGCAGCAGCTTTCATACATTGCCTAAGTTTGCCAAGTTTGTGAAGCACGCGTTACTTCGTCGAGGCAGTGTAGAAGTTTCTAAGGTTCAGTTCACATTCACAGGAGCATCCAGCCCATATGCTGTTGAAAGCGTCGTACACTATGCGTATCTGCATAATATTAGGGAACTAAAATTACATGTATTGCTAAGAAATTCTTTCAGTTCCCGCAATGTCTTTTTAGTTCGGGCACTCTCAAACATCTTAACCTTGCCACCAGTGATCAATCTTTTTATCTACACAATCACAGCTGCATACCAAAAGTATCTTGGGATTTTCCAGCTTTAGAAACTGTGTTTTTGAGTAGCATGCATTTCGGCGATAAAGGAGATGAGAGTATAGAATTTTTTTCTAAGTGTGTGAGCTTAAAGAACCTCACTTTGGATAAGTGTTGCATGTATGGCTTGAAGGTTTTCAAAATTCATGCTCCAGAACTATCTAATCTTACAATTACGGACGCCTCCTCATATCCAGATGTATTCAATGTGGTCGCTCCTCGACTTAAGAATTTGACTGCATCGGTGAGGGGTACAGTTAATCGATATCCAGTCATATATGATTCTTTGCAGCTATCTGCAGGAGATTTTAGTGCTCTTGAGAAAGTAAATCTTTCCTTCTCAACGCCCCATTGCGAACATAAGAGATTTGTTCCGCTCCTACTCAATTTGTTCACCAAACTCCGCTACACCAAGTTTTTGGTTATAAGTTCCGATATCATTGAGGTAAACAAATACCAATTGTCATATTGGTTATATCTATTTATCCTTACTCTTAATCTTTTAAATATTACCTAAGACTTAAACTGTGTTTTATGGTGTTGGGGGATAAAGAGGAAGTACACAAGTGAACGTTAATGTGTTAAATCGTTTTGATAAATTAAGGAAGGAATATGATTTTCTTCTTCCCATCCTAACAAGGGATACAAGGGTGTTTATGGCTTAGATAACTTGATTGCTCATTCATTATATAATCTGTTCAAAACACAAAATATCTGGTCTTTAATTTGGGTATTATTGCTGTATACACATACGTATTGTCATAGTTATGCTATTTATCCTTAATCTTGCTAATTATATATTTCTAGTTTTAATTTGTCATGGGTAAAGAAGAAGTTCGCAATCTTACGTTAAACTGTTCCAGTAAAGTAAGGATTATACTTTTTTCTTCTAGTCCATCACAAAAAGGAAGGGTATCTTTGGCTTAAATTAACTTGATTGCTCAATTAAGTAGAAAAAATTCAGCTTGTCTTATTTTAATCAACTAAGATTATCTCAAACTGATGCACAACCTGCTCAATCTGATCATCTCGATCGATCCAAAATATATAATACTGATGTAATCATGTAAATGGTCATAGATGTATCAATTTGAACAGAACTATGCATAAGTTTGAAAAAAATCTTTTTAAATATGGGGCATTTCTTTGTATCCGTATATGATATTTTCCTGTAGTGTATCCTTAAAGATAGCACCAGTTAAATCTCAAGTGGTTTGATATTCCAATATAGTTGGTGATTTTACATTAGATGGAATTGTTTTTGTTGACTCCTTATATAGTACTTAAAGAGTTTTCTTCCATATTCATCCCTTTTTAGAACCAATTTTAGAGGCTTTACTCTATATCACATGTCACCTCTTCTTTTTAACCATAATTTTCAAAACACTCAATCAACTCAATATCTTATTCTATTTAACAGTAACAACATAGGCATATTCAAACATGATTTCTCATAATTCTTTCATCAGAACTGATAATTAGATTGTGATATTAATATAACATCAAGCCAACGCGGTCTAATGCAACTCCAAGCACCCTTCACTTTTAGGAATTACAATTAAATTTGAAGGTAAATCTTGACTCTCTTTCTTTTATATAACTTTAAGATTTATTATATTGTTGTAGACTAATATACAGAGATGATTAATTATAAAAACCAGTGACAGTGCACATAAGTGCTGAATAACTAGCCCATATGAGCTGTAGTGGTGGAATTTCCGAATCAATACATTTTGGTGGTTGAATGACCATTATCAGTCATTGGTAGCTGTTTGTTATGCATTATTACACTGCAGCGTTTTTGCTATTTTGTTTTGGTTGTTAGAAACAATGATAACGTACTTTTTGGCTTCCTACCAATATATACAATTTTGTTTTTTTGTATATACATTGCCGCTTATCCTTTTTTATATATGCCAACACTACTGAAAGTTTATATTTTCTTATTTCTTTGTATTTGTTTCTATAATATGAACCTAGGTTCTTTCATTATGTGTGGATCAACTCTCAGAAGAACCTTGTCCATTCGACAACTTAAAGACTTTGAAGATTAATATGGATCCCATGAATCGAAAGAATCAGATAACTATATTACCAAGTCAAATCAGAAATTACTTGCTGGAGAACTCTCCAAGCGCCACACTCATCATGGATATCCCTCAGGTATTGTATAAGATAATCTATGTAGTTGTCATCATATTCTTGTTAGTCATTCTTTTGAGACTTTTCTCTGTTGATTAGAAATGAAATTAAAAGGAATGGTGTATATCTCGGTCAAGTATATTATTTAGCCACCGGATCCATTAAGACTCGGAACTTTACTTTCTTGAGTTAACATTGTGTCACAAAGTGGTTTATTTGACTCTAGTACAACACTTAGATTTATTCCAAGCAACCCTTGTTGAGATGATGTTTTTGTTTTTTTACAAAGTGAGTTTTTTGTGTAATAATTGGGTCTCAAACAAAACACATAATAATGGCATCCCACAACTATCTGATCATCAACATGCGAAGAATTTGGCGATTTTCATGGGAAGGACACACCTACGATTTTTTTCTTTTATATTTATTAAGATGAGAGAACTATTCTAATTCCTCATCACGAGGGTTGAGAGCATAGAAATAATAAATTCCTTGTTGCAACTCATGGACGCCGGTAAAATCGACCTAACTATGTTAATATTTTGGGTCTCATATTAGAATTAATTTTTTGCGGGTTGATTGTGATTGTGTGTGCGCAATACTTGAATCCATAACTCTCATAAACGCATATGTTCCACCTACAGTGAAATGTCCTACCAATAGTTGATTTACATTCTTTAAAAGTTTCCACCGAATATTTTGTTGGAGTGTTATGTGCCATATATAGAGAGATTGAGATTAGGGGCTCTGTTCATTGATTCTAATGAGGGATTTGCATATTCGGTTGAGAGTAACAAATTGGATTTTTTGAATTGAAGTTGGTGTCACCTCCCGCGGTTATTCAAATTTGCCTACATTTCCTAACATGTGAGTATAGACGAGATACTCACATTAAGAGCCAACCTAAGATTTTTTCCTTTGGGAAAGTCTTGAATAATCAAGCTAGTGATATGTATCTTTTCAAAGGTGTGGAGTCCTTAGTGATTAACTCTATTGATACCTCCTTGTCTTGCCATCATCCCGAATCTTTGTTTCATTAATATCTCATCAATGTTTTAGGTACACGAGAACAAATCACGTCACATCTCAACAATATCATCATGTCAAGTTTATTTCGTTTTTTCTAGTCTTCTACTCTTTATACTTATTCCATCTTTGTTGATTATATATCATTCTTGCCGTTTTTATTTTTTTACACACTTAAATTGAAACTTAATTTATAATATTTAGACGAAATAACTTTTTGTCATGGACAACAAGACAACTTATTATGGCTAATTGCCTGCTTTGATTAAAGGTGGCCCATAAGAGATCAAGGGAGCAGGTATATGATGAGACAATGGCTAAGAAGATGGCTAAGGCAAAGGCAGAAGAAAAGCAAGCAGAGATTGTGGCCCAAGCGAACTCAATGTTGGAGGCAAGTATTACACATCTCTCCACTAATATTCACATTCAGTCTAATGTCCATACACATGAACTTTCTCCTTCACCAAGGTCGTTTTCATCTTTCGTAAAACATCCAATGTGCCTATTATAAAACCTATATTTTCATGTGGTTCAAGTGTTTAGGTTGAGCAGAGGGGCCACAACTAGCCAACTTATATCAAACGACTAAAAACTTGTCAATTTTGGCTACATTTTTTTCTTATAAAAGGTCAACTAGGTAAGATTGAAAATTTAGTAATCATAAATGATAAACATGTCATAATTTAAAGCGGTTAGAAGCATATTAAGGAAGAAATTACATGCGGTGTGCAAGCCACTTTTTACCTCTCATTGTCGGCATTAGGACTCTGGGTTCCCAAGGTAACCAAAATTATAAATGGAAAAAAATTAATTAAACATGTTAAATTGCATGTTTTATTTAAAAGCATTGTAATGGTTGTGTTCCAATATATTTTTATTAGTCATAGTTAATATATTAATTCATATTATTGAACTAAATAAAACACAGGAAAGAAGGGTTGGCAAGCCAATCCATACCAAAATCACATCCAAAATATATCTGGTTTGACATACATCTAGTTGTGACATCTTTTGCGTTTTTAAGGTAGATTGATGGTAAAGCAGTATGATAAACATTATTAGAGCAACCTTTTCTAGTTGTTTAAAGTAAGTATCTTTTCCACGATAGGTTTTACTTCAACATAAAAGTTACTGATTAGTACTGATATGTGTGCAACTAGATATAAAAGATGTATTATAAATCATAATTGATATGGCACGAGTATGATTACCAAAAGAAACTTCATTACAAAATGCAATTGAATTGCTACACCCAAAAAATTAACTTTGCAACTCTTGCAAAGTGAAGTTACCAAGATGCATCAAGCGAGGTAGTCATTTTTTTCAAACTTTTCTTGTTTTGAAACTAATATGTGTTTTTTTTTAACTGTTACAGAGCCAAACATCCACATCCTCACGCAATGCTAGGTCATGAAGCAAGTGTGTTGTTCAATCTTCAAAGAGTTCTTTCAATATCTTTTAATGTGTAGGCTTGCTTCAGTTGTGTATCTCGTGTTTGTAGAAGAGCTTGTTGACTAGCGTCAAGTTATAGTAGTACCAAACTTTGAAGTGTCAAATATGGAAATGGTTGATACAACTATTGGAGTTATATAATGACTAAATCTGGTGGATTTGAGCCTTAGATTTGTCCCTTTTTATTTCATATTTATATGTTATGGGTTGAAGATATATCTAAGGCCATAATAATCTTCTTTGGGCACTAGGTTGGACTTGAATTTTTAATAATCATGAGTTTAATTTATATGTGAGCCACCTACTACAGTTTGACTTAATAACATGTGCCACTAAACGGCTAAAAGGACTCAAGGCAGAATATTGATGGGAGATCATACAATATTACGATAACTGTGGATTCAGTTTCATATAATCAGCATGTATTTTGATCTTAGGGAGCCTAATGAACTAAAAGAATATGAAGCTAGAATTAAGTACATCTGAGGTGATCTAATATACTGATTATATAAGACCCAGGGTCTTGTATATGCTAATTATGAGATACCAAGGGATAAAACCAAAAGTGTAGAATGATTTGTGTTTTATATATCTACAACCAGAAGTAAGTAAATACTTTTATTAGAAAACTGCAGCATCAACTATTACGGGCATGCAAATCTCATCATTATGACTATCCACCAAACATTTGTGCTAAATTATTACCGGCCAATTGAGGTCGAATTCTTTGTCGTGTGCGCCTAAACAATCACATTAGATTGAGATTCTAAAAGTCTAAATTCTTAATTTGTTGATTTTTAACGGTTTTAAGGTGCCCGGAGCTCGCCGGAGCTCCGTCGGTGTGCGGTTGGCGGAAATACGGGAGAGAGGGGAAAAGAGGTTTTAGGTTTTTAGTTAATTACACAATCAGTCCTTGCAGTTTTATTTTATTATTTTATGCACAAAACTTTCATTCAAATTTTAAAAATGACAAACTAACCCCTAACTTAATTATTTTAAGTTTTTAAACATTTTTAAGATTAGTAATTTTTTATAAGTTAATTTTATTATTAGTATTATTACTATTATTCTAGTTATTATTATTAGTATTATTATTACTATGACTTTTCATTATTATTACAAGTATTATTATTATTAGTAGTATTATTATTGTTATTATTTTATTAATATTCTTATCATTATTTGTATCTTTTATTATTAAACATTAAGTTTAATTTAATGAAACTATAAATTTTCATATTAAAAGTTAAATGCAAGAACACATAAATCACCCATGAGTTTTATAAACGACAGTAATGGTCCTTACAAGAATAAACGATGCTAACCTTTAGTTAACCAAATTACATGATGTTATAGTCTTCCCAACTTGAAAGAATTTCGTCCCGAAATTATGAATAAACTAAGCTAACAAATGCGGGTATTTCTCCTTCATATGGTCCTCACGCTCCCAAGTGAATTCAGCTCCACACTTATTCTCCCAATGAACCTTGACAATTGGAGTAGTTGTGGTTCTACTCTTCTTCATAATGCGATCCATAATTTCAACTAGTTTCTCAACAAAGTGCAATGACTCGTCGATCTGGATGTCTTCCAATGGAACATGCAGACTTTCGTCAGCCAAACATCTTCTCAAATTTGAGACATGGAACACAGCATGAACTCCGCTAAGTATAAGCCACTTTCCAATCCTTTTTAGGATTTTGAAAGGTCCTACAAATCTTGGAGCCGGCTTACCCTTCTTTCCAAAATGAACAACACCTTTCCTCGGTGAAACCTTAAGAAGAACCATATCCCTAACTTGGAACTCCAATGGCTTGCGTCGCTTATCGTCATAGCTCTTTTGTCGACTTCTTGCCACTTCAAGATTCTTGCGGATTATAGAGACTTTTATCAATCATTTCTTGTATAAGTTCAGGACCTGTGATGAAGTTTTCCCCAATGTCGGTCTAGCAGATCGGTGAACGGCATTTACGACCATAAAGTGCTACGAATGGTGCCATATTGATACTCGAGTAATAACTATTATTATACGAAAATTTCATGAGCGATAAATGCGTATCCCAATCACCACCAAAGTCAAGGACACAAAGACCTAGCAAGTCCTCGAGGGTTTGAATTGTTCGTTCGGTTTGACCGTCCTTTTGAGGATGGTAAGCCATAATTAAATCCAATTGGGTACCCAAGAGTTCTTGCATAGACTACCAAAAGTACGAAGTGAAATGAGCATCTTGGTGGGATATGATGTGCAGAGGTACCCATGACGACTTACAATTCATCAAATATATACGAGCCAACCATGATGTCTTGTAAGTGTCACGTATGGGTATGAAATGTGCCAATTTGGTCAATCGGTCAATGATCATCCATATTTCATCATGACCACGGGAGGTTCGGGGTAGCTTAGTTATGAAGTCCATGGATATATGTTCCTATTTTCATATAGAAATCTCGGGTTGTTCAAGTAATCCACTTGGACATTGATGTTCGGCTTTAAACTCCGTACACGTGAGGCACTTAGCTACATAAGTCGTTATGTCTTTCTTCATTCCAGGCCACCAATATTGACCATGCAGATCCATGTTAATCTTATCGAAGCCAGGATGAATAGAATAGTGAGTTTGATGAGCTTCGTTCATGATAAAGGTACGAAGATTATCACGATTTCAATCCAAATTCAATTTGCAAAATATATCAACCCATTGGGTTTTGTTTCCAATTGAGCTAGAAGGTTATGTTCCAATTCCTCTCCCATTCTCCCTTCTTGTTAAACCGCTTGTTGAGCCTCTAAAATACTAGTCTCGATGTCACTTTCGATCCTCAAGTTTGTAGCAACACGGTAGTCCCGTTGACATCTAAACGGGTCTCGGTATCAAACTCACCCAAAGTGTCAAACCATTGACGTTAATCATGAATTTATTGGAACAAGATCGTCATTTTATGAACCTTTCGACTTAGTGCATCGGCCACAATATTGGCTTTACCAGGATGGTAACGAATGTCATAGTCTTAGTCACTAATCAACTCGACCCAACGACGTTGTCTCATATTGAGATCTTTTTGATTAAAAATGTGTTGAAGGCATTTGTGATCGGTGTAGACTATGCATTATGTGCCATAAAGGTAATGTCTTCTAAATCTTCCAAGCAAAGACCACAGCACCAAGTTCGAGATCGTGTGTTGTATAATTCACCTCGTGGACCTTCAATTGTCTTTATGCATAAACTATGACTTTTCCTCGTTGCATGAGAACACAACCAAGGCCTTGTTTAGATGCATCACAATACACGGTGAAATCATTGTTTCCATCGGGTTGGGTCAAGATAGGAGCATTGCACAACTTGTGCTTTAATGCTTCAAAGGCTTCCTCTTGCTTTAACCCCCGCTCGAATGGCTTGTTCTTTTGTGTCAAATAATTAAGTGGCTTCGCGATCCTCGAAAAGAACAAACTTCGGTTGGAGTTGTAGGAACGCACCAATACTTCACAGCTCCACCTTTGCAGGGTCAACGTGAATTCTTAGGATATTCACCACGTGTCCTAGAAATTGAATTTCCTCAAGCCAAAATTCACACTTCGAGAACTTCGCGTACAATTGTTCTTTATTCAACAACTCAAGAACTAGTCGCAAATGTAGCTCATGATCGGTGTGGGACTTGGAATAGATAAGTATGTCATCAATGAAGACGATCACAAATTTGTCCAGATAAGGCTTACATACTCGATTCATGAAATCCATGAAGACAACAGGAGCATTTGTTAAACCAAAAGGCATAACCATGAACTCATAATGCCCATATCGAGTACGAAATGCAGTCTTTGGGATATCATCCTTGAAGTTGATCAAACAAGTCATCAATACGAGAAAGAGGATAGCGGTTCTTGGTGGTAAGCCTGTTAAGTTCACGATAGTCGATACACATACGAAACGATCCATCCTTCTTCTTTACGAATAGAACAGGTGCATCCCAAGGTGAAAGGCTAAGATGAATAAAACCCTTATCGGATAGTTCTTGAAGCTGACTAGCTAGCTCTTGCATTTTCGATGGTGCCAGTCGATATGGTGACTTAGCCACGGGAATATGAATAAAAAGGACAACAATTTAAATAAGGATAAATCAAGAGTTGTAAGGCACATGAAGTGATTTCCTTTGGTAACGCAATACCATTTGGAATCGTTAACACGTCAAGGTAAATTGACCCATTTGCCTTAGAAACTTGTGTATGTTGACCATAGTTTATCACTCATCCTAGAAATCCTCAGGTAAGCATAACTAGTCCCGTAGAATTTATACGAAATACTTACCTTAGCCCGAAGGCCTTTTGCCAATCCAGAATACAGGTGTCTATGTGTCACACAATATTTCTTAGGTTTATGGAATCAAAACCTTGATGAGATTTTTATAGATTTGACATAAAGTCTAAAGATTAACCCACAATATAAGTATACGATCTCAAGTGTCATTGAGAATAAGTTTAAAAGTTTTATTCGTCGGGGATAATTAAAGAATCAAGAATAAGTCTAGGGGAGACAAGTAACAACGTTTGAGAATTTACAAGAAAATTCTATGCTAAGGCATCAAGTTGCACATAAGAAGGCATATCATTATGTAGCATGCAAACCATATATATATTTACAAGAATATAAATATTATTCTATAAGGTTTATGGATAAACTATAGTCTAGGTCACCATTTCTAATAACCTAAATCCCTATAGTTATGGGCTCTAATACAAATCTGTCACACCCCAACCTTAATGGAGGAATCGTCAAGATATGAGGGTTAAGATTGTTCACAACCACATAACGTTATTATTTAATCCAAATATTATAACCATAAGTTTCTAAGGTAAATTTTCAACTATAAGTCTCAAATAAGAAATCAACATAACTTAACATGAAATAATTCAAGACAACACATTTATTTAACTAGGTCCATTCATAAATATGAAATAAGCTCAAAGAGGACAATCAAACTTGTACGTTTCTTGAAACATGTTAAAAATAAAAGGTCAATATAATGTTGGTGAGATTTTTATAGTTTTATACATACATATATAAAAGATGGCAATTCATGTCATAAGTTAGTGAGCAAAGTAATTAGGGATGTATAACGGATGTAACAATCAAACCTTGACAGTTTACCAGATTCCACGTTTACAAGATTATACGATTAGCTAAGTGTACTTGGATTAACCAAGCAGGCTTGTCAGGCCCATAGATCTATGACGTCGCCAGGCTAACAATAGTTAATAATTGCACATATAATAGTCAATACATGGTAATTACTAAAGTTCAACTAACCACAACAAATGAGTGAGTTGCCCAAGTGTTTACAAGAATCAAACGAGTTTACAAGTGCAATGGTTATAAGGTAACATATTTCACCCAAAGTGTACAAATATACAAAAGGGGTATAGAAATATTTACTTGGTCAATAAATATATAATTGATGATTAATAAGATTAATAATAAGCGTCGTTTCAACGTAAACCGTCACGAGACACCTAATTATATAATTATAAGATTTAAGTTTAATAATAAGTTTAACGAGTTAACGAGAACAAGTGTTTCAGTTTGGTATTTGGGGCTTTTCAAATAATTAGATTTAACAAAATGGAATCAATTATATTTATTAAACTCAAAGAAATTTGCTACATATTATGTAAGATCATACATATAAAACATATATAATATGCATAACAATTTGTATATATATAAAGATTAAATAAAGTTTAGTAGCCACAATTTATAATAATAATAATTTAAAATCAACGGTTGAAATAATATTTATGGGAACAATATATTACTTTTTATAAAAATAAACTACTTATATCTCTTTTTAGAATATTATATAAAATATAAAAGTATTCCTTTTAAGTAAGGGGTTGTTTGATAGCCTCTTAATCAGCCTCTTAATGATTCAGATGTCTGAATAGTTCACCACTTAATAGTTCAGACTGTTTATTTCGCGAACAGGTGTCCAAATGGTTAAGACATTTACCTCTGAATGTTAAGCATTATACTGATACAGTAATGGTTAAGAGGTCTAATGCTGAATGATTAAGACTTAGTATCTGAATTGGTCAGACATTTGTCTTTAAATAGTTAAATGATATACTAGCTCTTAATGGTTCAGACCTCTTAATGGTTCAGACCTCTTAATGGTTCAAACCTCTTAATGGTTCAATACTTAATGGTTCAGACCTCTTATTGGTTCAGCACTTAATCATTCAAAAGTTTCCAAACAGCCCCTAAATAATTTACAAAAAATATTCAAATGATTTTTTAAATGGTCAAAGTTTATAAAATGACTTTTTATAATTTTAAAAATTTTTAATATTTAATTTTAAGGCCAAAAAGGCCTAAAAAAATTATGTGGGGCTCCCCGGGTTCGAATTGGGGACCTCCTGTGTATGGGTCATGCGGCTTACCAGTGAACCAAAGGGCCTGAGCCGTGCTAAAGTTGGGTTTTAAAAACTTAAAAACACTAATTGCAGAAAAGCCCCAAATCATATGAACCCTAGTTTGATTTGAACCAAAATTGAAGATCAAATCGATAATGCATACGGGAATAATCATGGGGCTTTGATTCCCCATTTAATTACGCGTATACACGTATGTTAATGTATCTAATTACCCGGTTGATGATGGATTGAAGGTATACAATACGAAGAACAGGTCACGGTTGCCTTGGGTCCAATTGACGAGCAAATGCTGATGATAATCTAATTAAACTTTAGGGCATCTTTGAACGATGATCTTGATGCAAAGCCCTTTAACAATTTCGAATCAAATAGGTCGGAAGAAGGGTTTCGATTAGATCGTAGGTTTGCGATGGGGAGAGATTCAACTAAGTAATTTTGTATGTTTTCAGGTGAAATTAAGTGTTGGAAACGTTTAAGATCACTTAGATGGTCGTTCAGGTTAATGTAATTGGACTATTATTAGACTTTATTGCCCAAACGGCTATGGAGTTAAAGATGCATCAGTTATGCATTCGAGTAGGTGGTAACCGATGATTTAATCTCAATTATTTGTTGCATTCATGTTCAAATCATGCTCACGAAACGATTTGGGTTCATAATTCGTTGATTTTTAATGGTTTTAAGGTGGCCAGAGCTCTGCCGGTGTGCGGTTGCCGGAGATACGGGAGAGAGGGGAAAAGGGGTTTTGGGTTTTTAGTTAAATACACAATCAGTCCCTGTAGATTTGTTTTTTTATTTTATGCACAAAACTTTCATTTAAATTTTAAAATAACAAACTAACCCCCTAACTTAATTATTTTAAGTTTTTAAATATTTCTAAGATTAGTATTTTTTATAAATTAATATTATTATTAGTATTATTACTATTATTCTAGTTATTATTATTAGTATTATTATAACTATGACTTATTATTATTATTATTACTAGTATTATTATTATTATTAGTATTATTATTGTTATTAATTTTATTAATATTCTTATCATTATTTGTATCTTTTATTATTAAACATTAAGTTTAATTTAATGAAACTTCAAATTTTCAAATAAAAAGTTAAGTGCAAGAATACATAAATCACTCATGAGTTTCATAAACGACAGTAATGATCCTTACAAGAATACACGATGCTAACCTCTAGTTAACCAAAGTTACATGATGTTACATAAGTGATTGTGAGTGAAAAATGTAGAAAATTTATCGGGATTATACCGTGTTTTTCCATTTTGGTGAAACACGGTACAACCTCTTGAAAATTTTTAATATTTTTTAAAGTGATTGTAATTGGATGAGAGAGAGTATGAAATGATAAATGTATGAAAAAAAATTATTTAATTGAAAATAAGAGAGAAAAAATAATTATGTTTAGTGTAATTACAAGGATAGGGGAGATGGATTGTGAATGCTCTTATATGCAATAGTTCATAATTTTCTCATATTTAATAAATTTCTCTTAGTTAATACATTTTTTAATATATATTTATTTTAAGTATTATTTTATTATATTTTAAATTAATATTTATATATATATATATATATATATATATATATATATTATTTATATTTTTATAACTTTATACTATTTGATTAAGCTTTATTTGATTAAACACTTAACTATAATCTCTTAATATTTATATAGTTATAATAATAATGATAATAATAATAATAATAATAATTTATTACCTATAATAAAAGAAGTTTTTTGAGATGTCACATATCAATATAATAGGCATTTTTATTTTTCTTTTCCGCATCTCTCTCTTGATAAATAAGCATCTCTCTTCTAATAAATGATAATAGTATATATATAGTAAGTAATTATATTATTTAAAACATTTTTAAATTAAAAAATTAGATATTGTAAAAAATTAAACTTGATATTATATTTGAAAAGTAGACTTTAATATATGACACTAAAGTCTTTTTAAATATGAAGTATATTAATACTATTTTTTTCTAAGTTTACTAAGATAATTATTTTTCAAAACAAAAAAAAAACAGAATGTTTTAGAAAATAATTAAAAAACACAATCTTATAAAATGATATTATTCTTGTTTTTACTTGAACTACTTATTTATTTCTAATTCAATTATATCTATTTACATATATCATTTATAATTTTTACAATTTTATTACAATTTATTTCATATATTATGTAATCAACCCGTGTATTACACGAGATACTATACTAATATCCAAATATATCAATGCTTAAGACAGGTCAAAAAAAAGCTTCATAACACCCGCCGCATTAAATAACTCAACTAAAATTTAAATAGAAACCTTTTTAAATATCTTTAAATTCAACTAAACGCAGTGGCGGAGGATTTAAGGGCCAGGGGTGCCCCCTCTCTTTTTTTCGACGGTAGTATTAAACTTTTGTCCGGTAGTGTTAATTTTTTGGTCGGGTAGTGTAAATTTGTATATAAAACTCGAGTTCGTCCCCCCCCCCTACGGATATGTTCAAGTTTAGTACGAGTTAATCGATAATCAATTGTGTCGGAGTTGACTTGTTTACTAAACTAATTTAAAACCTAATTAAATGTGTATGGTATTTATGTAACAAGTAAACTTATGTTATACAAGATAAACTACTGATAAAAGAAATTTGTCTAGATGCCAAACGTTTGCCTTCTACATAAAGAACAGCATATGAAAACCAAAATTATTCATGGTGTTTCTAATAAATATTCATATGTATATTATTTCTATTTTACTTTAAAAATAGGTAAGATGTTTTTGCAAGGTAGTTACGATTACCAAATAAGCCCGTTATTGTCGCTTGAGTTTCTGTAGAGCTCCCAAAACTTCTCAATACATTTTTGTCTATGTTTCTCCTCCATTTCTTTCCTTTCTTTCTTTTCATTTATAATTCTATATTAGGATTATCTTAAGTTCAATTCTCTATTTATATGAATGTGCATCATGATGAAATCAATTTGTTTCAAGATCTAGAGAGATTGAAGGAGAATTCAAGTTGATGATTGATCAAAGAAGAAGAAGATTGGATTTCATCTATCTATGAAGACTGTTATAAGGTGGATGGTTGCGAAGATACACGGTTTCAGATGGAATGGCAGATCCTGACCGTGATAATATTGAGCAGGTATTCATCCATCTCTCACACATGAACGTAACATTTTTTCTTCGAAATTCGAATCGTTTTTCAAAACAAGTTGAATATTGGTACATGCGGTTATTGGTGAAAATGTATTACGCGAAAGTGTCTGAAAATAGAGGAACTGTTGGCGTTGAACAATCATGTAAAATGGCCAAAATGATTAGGTTTTGAATGTGGGGTGTTCCGCCTGTTAGAAGATAGTTTATTAATTACTTTTTGGAGTGTAAGCTGTCATGTGGCCATGATAATTGTTATGGAAAACTCATGCGCCACAGATACCATGCTAACCTGTAGGACTAGGTAAAGCGTAGTTTACGCCTGGCATGTGGCATTTAAGAGGTGAATGCAGGAACGGATAGAAGCTGGATTTGAACATGAGACCTAGCTATACAGTGGATGTTACGATGGAATTCAAATGTGTAAATCAAATTAACATGTTTAGATCAATGTTTTTCGTAAGTTGTTTTTGTTAGCTTTTACTTAAAATGCAGTATACAAGTTTAGCTTTAATGTTAGTTTTTTAGTTCCGAAACCATGGTACAAATCAACTCCATTCGTTAGTTTCAACCTGATAACTCGACTTATGTTAGTTTCGTTAAAAATTTCCAAATGAAGCTTTACTTTCCCCTTCTAGTACGTGTAATTCATTTTCATCCTTATTCTGAAGGCACTCATCACACTGAAAAAAGGTAGCCAATTAATCAAGTATAGCAGGAAGGGAAAGCCTAAGTTCCGTTTTTTCAAACTATCCGCTGTAAGTTGCTTCATATACTGATTTGCTGACTGTAGTGCCCTTGTTACACACACTTTATCAGAAATTATTCATGATGTTCATTGTGTTATTGTCCATTTGCACGTTACCACCAAGGTAAGCATGAAACTTTTGTTAGTAATTTAGTATAAGTGCAGAAAACGAAAAGAACCTCTTCAGCGGTTAACATTCTTTTTGCTATATAATTTCTTTTTTGTGATTCTGTTGTTGTTCATGTTTATGTTGTTCGTTATATTCTGACTGTTGGTTAATTATTTCGTTTATGTATGTCGGATCCTGAATTTTCAGCAGCAACCAAACTAAAAATCATATATCTTGATTTTCAGGATGAAACAACTTTGATCTGGTACTCCCACGGACGAGAAAGGAATCTGAAGTTAGCATCGGTTATTAAGATCATCCCTGGACAAAGAACAGTTAGTTAGCTCTTTCGAGTGACGGTTTATTGATTCATTTCCTGAAAACAATCTAATTAGCAACAACATATGTGAATCTAATTCAAATCAAAACGAAATAAAAGTTTAACCGACTAAATTATGTATCTGCAGCCGGTTTTTAGAAGATGTCGCCAACCTGAGAAAGAGTACTTGTCTTTTTCCCTTATTTACAAAAATGGTGATCGGTCCCTTGATCTGGTTAGATAACTTATCCTTCTGATTAGTACTCTTAAATGCATTCAGCCAAAAGTAATTATTAAGGTTGTATTATTGTAGATCTGCAAAGACAATGTTGAGGTAGAGGTCTGGCTTGCAGGGTTGAGGCATTTAGTTTCTCCTGCACCAAATCATGCTAAACGTAGTGAAAGTGATCTTTCTGACGTAAGAATTTCATTTTCAGATACTTGAAGTCACTCGTATACCCTTATTTATTCTTGATTGGATGCAATGTGTGTTAATGTTCAATTGACTTTTTTGTATTACAGTTTTTTGACTCTGCAAGTGAGGCTGGACAAAAAGGGCATCCTTTTGGTTTAGCATTAGATTGTAATTCAAGTAACTCTCGCAGTTCATTTTCTGATAACTTGCGTTCGGCAGAAAACATAAGTACTTTTCTCAGTTCAGATGTGGCATCTGGACGCGTAAACATGCAAGTAAGAACAAGTTGTGCCGATAATTTCAGAATTAGTGTTTCAAACACACCTAGTTGTTCGACTCAAAGTTCTGGACCCGATGATATAGATTCATTAGGAGATGTTTACCTTTGGGGAAAAGTTTCTTGTTTTAGCGATGGAGACGTTTTTACTCCTAAACTATTGGAATCAAATGTTGTTATGGATGTCCAACAAATCGCTTGTGGTGTTTGCCATTTTTCTCTTGTAACAAAACAAGGTGAGATTTTCACTTGTGGGGAGGAATCTGGTGGTAGGCTTGGTCATGGAACTGACCAAAACATTGGTCGCCCTCGCCTCGTGGACTTCCTTTCGGTCAACAATGTTGATTTTGTTGCGTGTGGTGAGTATCATACATGTGCGGTATCTTCATCTGGTGATTTATATACGTGGGGAGATGGGACCCACAACGCTGGTCTTCTTGGCCATGGTACTGATGTAAGCCATTGGATACCCAAGCAGGTGTCCGGACCTTTAGAAGGAATTCAAGTTACCTCAGTTGCTTGTGGTAATTGGCATACAGCATTGCTAACTTCCGAAAAGAAGTTGTTTACGTTTGGTGATGGGACTTATGGCGCTCTAGGACATGGTGATCGCGAGAGTGTAAAAGTCCCAAAAGAGGTTGCATCTTTAGCTGGACTTAAAACTCTCAAAGTCGCATGCGGTGTATGGCACACTGCAGCAATTGTAGAGATCATAAACCATCAATCTAAACACTCTAAATCTAAAAAACTATTCACATGGGGAGATGGAGATAAGTACCGTTTGGGTCATGGAAACAAACAACTTACACCGAACCAACATGTGTAGCATCTCTAATTGATCATAATTTTCATCAACTAGCATGTGGACATAGTATAACAGTCGGTCTTACAACAGCCGGTCATGTCTTCACAATGGGTAGTACTGCACATGGTCAACTTGGGAACCCACAAGCTGATGGTAAATCGCCTTGTTTGGTTCAAGATAAATTAGTAGGCGAATTTGTTGAAGAAATCGCATGTGGAGCATACCATGTTGCTGTTTTGACATCAAGAAGTGAAGTATTCACTTGGGGAAAAGGAGCAAATGGGAGATTAGGACATGGAGACGTAGAAGATCGAAACACCCCGACTTTGGTTGAATTTTTCAAAGATAGAACCGTTAAAAGTTTATCTTGTGGTGCAAATTTTACCGCTAGTATATGCATTCATAAATGGGCATCTGGAGTAGACCAGTCAGTTTGTCATGGTTGTAAACAAGCGTTTAGTTTTACTAGAAAAAGACGTAATTGCTTCAACTGCGGACTTGTGTACTGTCATGGTTGTAGTTCTCGAAAGGCTCCAAAAGCAGCACTAGCTCCAACACCGGAAAAACCCCATCGTGTTTGTGACTCCTGTTACGTAAAACTTAAGAAAGCTGCAGAAACTGGGAATATTAATATTAACACTAATAGTAGTGGTAATAATTTTTCGAATCTTAAACGAAAGTTTAGTGGTAAGCTAGAAAGATATGGGAGGACTTCAAGGCCATTGATCGCCCCAATTATGGAGCCAGTCAAGTACCATGAAGTGAAATCAGGAAAATATGGATCAAAATTTGATACGTGTTCGATAGTAAGAACTTCTCAAGTTCCCTCTTTTCAGAACTTAAAAGATGTTGTGTTTCCTTGTTCAGTAAGTTTTCTTCAAAATGCTCCGAAACCTAGTACAGCGACTCCACAGTTTCCACCACACAACAGCCCCAGATACCTGCTTCACCTTACTCAAGAAGACCTAATTCTCCATCTTCTGGTCCACCTGTCTTCTCACGAGGTGTGATTGACGGTCTCAAAAAGTCGAATGAACTTTTGAACCAAGAAGTGTCAAGATTACAAAACCAAGTAGGAGCTCTAGTTGTACTGATACATCCATCATTTTTGTGTTTGTTACACTTGTGTAAGATTGAGATGATCTTCCTCTCTACATCAAGATAGTTATATACTATTTTTGTTAATTGGTAGGTGAGACTTTGGAAGCAAAAGAGTGATAAGCAAGATTCAGCCATTAGAAAATTGCAAAATGCTGCGAAACAAGCCGAGTCTTTAGCTGCAGATAAAAGTGCCAAATGTTCGATTGCTGTCTACGTGTTCAAATGCATCATATCTCAGGTATTTCCAATTTGTATCAATTTCCACTTAAGAGCAAAACCTGGAGCAACTGGTAAGGTTGCTTCTTTGTCACCTTAAAGTCATGGGTTCAAGCTGAGGAAACAATCTCTTGCACAAAGTGTAGGATAAGACTGTGTACATCAGATCGCATCACGATCTGACACCCTTTTTTATTTCGTTAAAATTAATAAAGAATCTTATATATCAAGAAATTAAAAAGAATCCATATTAGATGGTGTAGTAATTACCTAATTATTTTACCCATTTTAATTATCAGTTGAATGAATTGACCGAAAAAGTGCCTCCCAAAAGCTCCATTGATGAAACCTTCAGAGACTTGATTAATAAGGCCAAACACTACATCGACACCCATGGAAGTGATACATCTTCAGTAATGCTCCCTTACAATCAGATCAGTCTGAAAAAGTTTCTAATGATATCACACGAAAAAAGTATCATAAAATTGATGAAAATGAAGATGATGAGATCAATAAGTCAACACAAGATGTTTACATGGCCAAGAGATATCACAGAATGATGAAAATGCTGGTGTTGCTCCACAGGAGATCAATGAATCTTCTTCTAGTAATATATCAGAAGCTGAAAGCCAAAGACCCATAGAAGGTAGCTCAAGTGAGAACAATGAAAGAGTGAATGAAGAGATTATACAATTTGAACGTGGTGTTTATGTAACCGTGCACCAACATTCAGACGGTACCAAAGTATTCAGTCGGGTTAGATTCAGGTACTTCAACATGAGAATTCACACTCGACAAGCTCTTTTCATGATCCTCTCCACGTATCTTCAAGAAGTGGCAAATTTTCGCCCATTTAGTTAGTAATGGGTCGATTTTGGTCATGGGTCAAACTGGTCGTCTAAATTTATCAGCTAAAAGGGAATGGTTCAAATGGGTTGATCTTGGTCATGGTCAAACTGGGTCGACTAAATTTGTCAGCTAAAAGGGGTTTGGTTCAAATGGGTCGAAATCATCCAAACTCTACTTTTGATGCATACAACTTTCTAAACCATTTTATGCTAATATTTAGATTAATATAACACTATTGTTTCTCTAATAGAAGCCATTTTGTAAAGTTCTAAAATATAAGATAAGAAAAGAATACAAGAATGAAGTCTGGTACTTATAATTCAGTGTGTTTTACCAACTTTTTTCTAGTAAGAAAAGTTAAACAGGAAAAAACGGCGATCCAAATTTGAACTCCCAACCTACAAGCGTAAGGATACGAAGTCAGTATAGTATTAATATATGTAGTAAAAGTTCCCCATTCAGTATCTCTATTAGTCCAAATTTTCTATGATATTCATGCAGCAAAAGAAGGTTCAATGAACAGCAGGCGGAAGAATGGTGGAAGGAAAACAAGGACATGCTGTTTAGAAGGTATCCTCGTGCAAAACCATCCAGCAGTTCAAGCGCGCCTCCTGCAGCTCCATCGCCGTCTACTCAGGAAAATAGTGAAGAACCACCACCATCTACTTAGCTCAGTTTGTTCTCATGGGCACGTGTAATCATGTCAAAGTTCGTTCCGCTTTAGACAGATTATTGTTTTTATGATGGTAATGAAGGGAGATCTGGTGCACATTGCACAAAGGTTTATATATGAGGTTTTTACAAAGATTCTCTTTACAGGTTCTTTCAGGTTTGTTGTTAAAAACTTTTAGCTTCATTAGGAGTATACTGATTTTCTAAAAGAGGTTAGAAGGTGAACTTTGTG
Organism: Flaveria trinervia; assembly: GCA_025506515.1. NCBI lineage: Eukaryota > Viridiplantae > Streptophyta > Magnoliopsida > Asterales > Asteraceae > Flaveria > Flaveria trinervia. The sequence continues at coordinate 2,685,880 of CM046454.1, read as the reverse complement.
AGTTAGACAAAAACCTTACTTTTGTTTTTCATTTGTAAAGTAGGTGATGATATGCTTCATGTTTTAGTTACAAGACACATGTATTCATATAATGTAGATATCAGAAACATGGAAAAGCAAGACCCAATTTGGTCTGACGCCTTCTCAGACCCCACGCATTCAGAAGTTTTGTAACACCTACTGGGTTTGTTTTTTTATTGTAAACATGAAAAAAAAACTTCGGTTAACTTTTTTCTTAAAGAGTTTGATAGATGATTATGTCAAGTTAGTAATATTATAAAATGATCAAAAGTTCAAAACAAAGGTTACTAGAAATTATTCAATTTATTTCACTTGGTCCAACTACATATAAAGAAAGTCTCATATACAATGGTTTTGTGACAACCCTAAAAATATAGGATTTCATAAGTTAACATTTTTTTCATCACATATACTGTTCTATATTTAAGTAACTTCTTATAGCTTATACGTGTTTATATGTATATATATATATGTTTTACATATGCATATGCCATCTTTTGTTAAATACATGTGTGGATTATGTGTTTATATGTATATATTATGTGTTGCACGTATGCATGGTTGCATGCATGTATAATTTATGTGTGCATGTATTCAAAAACATAATTCTTTGATATAAAACCATATATGATCAAGATACATCAACCATACAACATCAAACAAACCAAAACACAACCCAACCAAACATCATAAACACAAGTTAACATTAAGAGAAACTTGACGTCAAAACAAATCTAAACAAATCTCTTACACTTAAACCTCAAACCAAAGTACCATCTAAGATTAAGAATCGGCTCATTAGCACCCTTAAACACCCAATTAACACCCTAAACACCCATTAACAACCTATGACTCAACACCCTTTTTGCTTGACACCTACACCCACCTTACCACTAAGCTAAGCCACAACCCGCCACCTAGCACCCTAAGGACCGACTCACCTAGCCTATAACATCCACATCACACCCTAAAACTAGACCTAGTGATGACTAACTCCGCTATTTGAAGAAGCTCAGCCGAAGGAACCATAGAAACACACAAAACTTTCGGTCATCACCACCATAACCGTACGCCACCATCATCTCCACCCCTTACCTCACGGACACCTCACACTCTCGGTCATCACCATAACAACCGCTTGTCATCACCATTTCCTACACACCTCTCGGTTTTATAGCAACAACATCCAAGCCTCGTGTAAGCACCACCTCCCGAAGATTATCAAGAACACCAAAACCAAGCGGATTCATAGGCCATCTTCACCATCTTCTACTACTCTCCCTCTGTCAAAATCAAGGTTCTAAACTCTAAAACCCTACTTGATTAAGGTTACAAAAGCTAAACATGTGTTTAAATAAACACATGTGACTAACCCTTTTGATTTAACACTCAAGATTTTTTTGTAAAAACATATAAAAATCAAACTTATTTTTTAGACAAAAAGAAAGATTTTAAGAATCTGGGATAAGTAAAACAAACCTTAAAAATCAAATTTATAACAAGAAATTATCAACAAAAGGGTTAAAAACCTAGTTATAGCTTGTTAAAATCGGTTCTGCATATTAACAACTATGATTGTGGGAAAAACATTGAAAATATGTTTAGAATATTAGGAATTATAATTCTGCAGATTTTGATGCCATTCCTATAGATAAAATAATTTATATGAATTATTTTAGTATTTGAAGGAAAAATTTATGCTAGAAGAACTGAACCTGGGATGATATTGAGAAAATTATATGTTAAACTTTATAAATTATAGAACTTACTGAAAAAGTTTAGTGACCTAACTCAAAGATATGTTCAAGTTATGAATTTCTAAATATTCTACCAACTAAGAATCGAGAAAAATACTTAAACTGTGAAATAAATTATGATAAATTTACAGAAAATATAAAAATTAGAATAGAACAGTCTGTGTAAAAATAAGAATTTTTAGCCATATGCTGATATTTTTACTAAATATTAGTAAAATGGGAAAAATCATAAAAATTGACTCTGTTATGACTTAGGATATAAGAAAATGTTTAGAAGCTCTAAAAATTATGTAGAATATTCTGATCAAGTTTGGATATTTTTAGAGGCCCGAAGGTTTTTCTAATGAATTATTTAAATAATGTAAAAACCATAGAAAATAGGCTGAAAATAATAATAAAATAAAGTTTTAGTATATTATGTCTAATATTAGAATATATCTACTGTAAAAATTTCGTGATGCTTATATTAGCATAACTTCTAAAATAAATTTTATAGTTTTGATAATATTTGAGGTACTGAAAATTTTGAAGAAAATATTTATGTTTTCTAAACTATAAATATTTTATTTATAGGTGATTTCTTGGAGCAAAGGTGAGATTCATAACCCCATTTTGATTTTTATAAACTTTTGGGGGAAAAAGCATACTGTTTTTAAGAGTTGATGCATTATTGAGATTTTTGAGATTTACTGTTATATATGTTACAATCATTAATTCGGATGCGGAACCGTTAGATAATATTGGTAGCGCTACCTAGGAAAATATTTCCTGCACCAACAGGATGAGTGTTGTGATGTTATATTATCTGATTTATAAATTATGTTATGACAGTATGGTTGATCTGATCATTAAGTAAGGTTTAGTTGTATCTAAATAGTAGGAAAAGTTTGTGTGAATCTGACAGTTAACCTGTATGACCTCAGTGTATCGGTGGATGCGTATTTTTATCGTCTCTGAAGATGTAGCTGTTAGATCTTTGTGATGTAATAGGATTATATTATCTCAAATTTTGAATGTTATGATTTAATGTAATCCTAACCTTAATATTATGCTATGAATCTTGTATGTTTATGTGTTATCTGTGAATCAATGAGTTCTGGACAATCAAATCACTCCCTAAATATTTCACGCTTCCGCCGGGATGTGACTGGTTTTTCATTGTTCATACCAAATTTTATTTTCATTTTAACCCTGTAAAAAAGGGTTGAGTCGACAATGTTTTGATGCAAATAAATGGCACATTGGCGATTTAAATTGAACTATTGAAGAGATGTGTGAAATGTGACTCAAATAATTGTGTTGAGCTCGTCAACATAAATATTAAATAAGTAAATAAATTATTTTTAAGACATTTTCAAGTTCTATCACTTTTTATCTTTTAAATGATTTTTTTTCAACATCTTTTATAGATATTTGAGAATACATATATCACAACATATACCTTAAAGGATTTAGACTCATAATCTATGGATTGTAGGACATAACTTACCACCGAATATCAATTTAAACATCTTTTAAATAAATATTGTAATTAAGATAAGACATGTTGATTGATGTTTTATTAAAAAAACTTATGATCAATTTCTTAATTCTTAAATGTTGTAATCCTAATAATTAGACCAATCACGTAAGAGGTAATTAAGTTTACCACCTCTCAAAACCACGGCACAACCAAAACTATCTATCGGGGTGGTGACATCCATAAAACCACCCCATAATGATCTCATATACTCATTTAAAACTAAACATAGCTTCAACAAACAATCACATAGATAGTGATTAAACACCAATTATCCTTAACCCAGTGGTTGAGGTTACCTTAAGACTTCATTAAAATAGAGGTATTAGATTCAAATATCATCCGTGATAAATTAAAAGAAAAGTTTTAGGTTGAGTCAGTGGTTTTTTCACCTATGGTAAGTTTCTCTTGAGGGTGATTGAGTGGATCAGTAGCCCGTCAATGATGCAGTTAGCCGTTTAAAAAAAACAAAAGAACTAAACATTAAGAACTTTATGATCAATTTCTTAAATGATGGAATCCTTATAATTTGACCAATCACGTAAGAGGTAAATTAAGTTCAATGTTGTTACGACCGAATCGGACCGGCCGGTTCGACCGGGGATCAGCCAGGTGACCGGTCCGGTTTGGTATGATTCGGTTTTGTCTGGTCGAACCGGTCGGTTCGTCCTGAACCGGTGGTCGGACCGGGAAACCAGATCGGTTCGAACCGGATTTTGGTTTTTTTTAGTTTAATAGGTATAAACGGGGTGTTGAACCATAAATTAGTGTGTTAAACCATAAATTAGTGTGTTGATATACAAATATAGTTATGTTTTATATATAACTATAAAATACATATATAAATCATATATAAATTACTTATGTTTAATTATATATATAAATACAGTTAAATCCGGTTCAACCGGTCCGACCGGTTCCACCACCAAACCAGTAATGCGTCTGGTTCAACGTCCGATGCAATTCTAAAAACATTTGATTAAATTTACCACCGCCTCAAAACCACAACACAACCAAAATTATCAATCCGAGTGATTGATCAATTTGGTGATGTCCATGAAACCACCCCATAATGATCTCATTTAAAACTAAACATAACTTCAACAAACAACCACATAGATGGTGACTAAGCATTAATACTCCTTACGGATCCATTTTTTCAACAACACAAAATTGAAAGAAAAAAATGAAATTTATGAGGTAAGCTTAGAGTAAAGACTATAGAGTAGACACCATATACACACATTTGATGTGTATGAGTTACAGAATCAACTACAAAATGTGTGTTTGAAGATAAAGATATCATCAAGAATTCAACATCAAAACCCACAACCGTTTTGACCAAATTGTCATCGGTGACGCATTTTCGCGGAAGAAAGATAGACTATTTGTCACGAAATTACATAACTTTCCCCCAATAATTTTCTTGCAGAAAAGTAGAATGAATTTCTCGTAGAAACCCCCAAATTCAATACCCTCGTCGGTGGATCACTGTTGATTAACTCTACAAAAACCCCATAACTTGATCAGTTTTATTATCGATCAAATGGGTTTACAGCAATCAAAAGATGAGCTTTTGTATCAAAAAGTCAGTCATGGCGACATTGAAGGAGTTAAAAAGCTTCGTAGTGAAGGTGCTGGCCTTGAGGTATTGTAAAATTTGATTCATTTTGATAGAATTCTAGTTTTGTAATGAAATTGTCGAATTGATTTGTTCTTTGTTCGTAAGAACAGATTCTGTTTTGTTGAGTTCGATTGTTTGTGTTTAAAATTAGCTAATTAGTTTTCTCAAAGTTCAATTTAAAAGATAAAACGTGAGTTAAATAATAGAACCCTATCAACATCAAGTTAAAGATAGATACTTGTGGAATCTTGATCTTCGATGAAGTGGATGATGTCATGATCTATGTTAATCTGATGGATGATAATGATTATTGATCATATTATATCATCTTCAATGTAAAACCTACCCCTTTGTATTGTTTTTATTAAAGGTGTTTAAAAGGAAATCATAATTGTCCCTTAACTAGTTAACATACAGAATTACTTCTATCAAGTAATTGTTAGGGACCGGTTTTTTCATATTGTAAACTTAATTCAAACGATCTGTAAGGCCATCTGATGAATTGTACCAACAAATGGATCCGATTTTCCTTGTGTTATGATAATAGTATATAGCACTGTGAATGGATATTGATATAGGTTTTTGTTGCAAATAAAGATTGATATTGGGGAAAATTCCATAAAATGTCGTTTGGTCACATTTTTTCCTCAAAATGTCCATTTGACCAAGTAATCCTCAAAATATCCCTTTCATAAGTTCGTCTATACAAACTTACGGTCGTCCTAACTTTCGGAACGACCCTAGTTAGGCATGCGTCTTCATCAAATTCGCCCATCGTGGGTTCAAACGAACCTGTTTTACGGTCGGGACGCCCGTGTTGGGGTGAGGACAGTTTGGGGATGAGCTAATCAAAGGGATATTTTGAGGGAAAAGTTTGTTAAAGGGACATTTTGGGAATTTTCCTTGATATTGTTCTTATATTTGTAGTACTCCTTCAGAGTTTTGATTTAGGGGACAGTTTCTCATGAAAGTTAGATTAAGCTAAATTGTTGCTTGAAATAGCTACTTGGTGAAGGAAATTAGTTCCACATTTCTTGTTAAATGTGTTTCGATGCAGAGATTAGTTGCATAAGGGTGTTTTGAATTGGTTAACTAAACTTCTTAACTGATTAGGTGCGAGTGAAATGAGCTATTATGAATATACGGTTTGAAGTTGCTTATTGCAGATTAATTGTTTTAATAAGCAAGCCCAAACACCCTTAACTGATTAGTGTTGAGTATGTTTAACCATGTGTTGTAACTGTTGTTTCTGGTGCAGTGGATGGATAAGGAAGGAAAGACTCCTCTGATATTGGCTTCCATGAACCCACAATCATATGATGTTGCAAAAATGTTGATTGAGTTGGGTGCAAATGTAAATGCCTATCGTCCAGGTGTGCTGCTTTGTGCCGTTTAGAGTTTATGCATAATTGATGATGTGCTTATAGGCTCTACTCTACGTGTATACAATATGTGTTTGAAATGTTTCATTTTTACGCAGATAGAAATATCTAATGATCTCATGGAGAAAGTATATGATTCTATCAGCTGAACTTGATCTAATTGTGTTGTATGTGAGTTGTTATAAATGTTTTTCTTATCTCACTTTTCTTGAAGAGTTATTTCAGGTCGTGATGCTGGAACTCCTTTGCATCATGCTGCAAGAAGTGGCTTCGGGCTGATGGTTAATCTGCTTCTTTCACATGGTGGTAGGTGCTTGTTAGTCAAATTGTCCTATGTCGACATTGATTGTTTTTGCTACGGATCTCTCGTTCATATATTATTACTTAATACACTATTTACTATCAAAATTTACAGCTAATGCGTTGGTGATGAATGATGAATGTCAAACTGCACTTGATATCGCAAGAATGAAGGGATATAGTGATGTTGTCCGTGCAATTGAGGTACGTTGATTATGAACCCCTTTGTTTTTGTTTTCTTTAAATCTTTTCAAGTTTTCTTATCTGATAGTGTGATGATCTTATGTTGGGTTTATAATGCGACTCTTTTAGAAGCATATCTGCTTATTCTCTGGTTGGCTGCAAGAGCTACATGGGCCAGGCTTGCTTGAACTTCTTGTTCCTCAGCTACTTTCTAAAAAAGTGTAAGTTTTGCATTTTATCTGTGTTTTTGTAAACATTATTGTTTGTATATAAAACTACTAAGTGATTATATCAATATAAGATTCATGAATTGTTTGGTTCTAAATGCCCTCCATTTATGGGTTATTGGGTGCATTTGGGTCATATTTTTTAAGGGTCAAATGGTTAAACTTACGAAACTTGGCTAAAATGAATAAGGGTCACATAGATTGAATGGTTTGAACAGGTTGGAAGTCCACCAAAGTGTGTTAGAAATGTGTAAAACCTCATAAATGGTTTTACTTCAGGCCTGTCAATTATTTTTGATGAACTGCACTACTTGCAGGTGGGTAGTTGTAGTACCATGTGGATCTCGTAAGCTTACAAAGTCTTTGCGGTTGGAACTCGCTGTATATTCTGGTTTACGGGTATGTTTGTTTTTGCTATCATTAACCAAATCAAGGATGGCTGAACATTTTTTTATCTTATACCATTTTTAGATTTTTTACTTTTTGTTATAAAGTTGAATAAAGGAAAACTCCCTAAATTATGTGATTATCAGTTGAAATTGGAATCTAATCTTGCTCTGTTCTCTTATGAACAAACAGGATGCCAAACCGCGCACAATCATTTTACTACGGAAAGATAACATTGATGAATCCAATTTGAACCAGCCCAATCCTACAGCGGTCATTTTAAGTTCCAAGAGTAAATTCTCAACACTTCTAAATTATATATACTTGCTCCTATAATGTAGTATTTGTACTTCTTTATGTTATTTCTTTTTCTTTGGTATGTATAGTTCCAAGACGCTGGCGACGGAAAAGAAACATTTTGCACTCCCAAGTTAAGCGTAAGTACAGTGACTTGAAGTTAGCCTAAACTTACCACACACACAAACAAAAATCATTTCGAGTTAAAAAAAACTCATTAATTTAGCTGCATCTTACATTATTAACTTCTTAAGTTGGCTTCTTTGTTGTTGAAGAATTTTCAATAGGTTTTAGTTGAATTTTCTTGGTTATATGCAATAGCTTTATCTGCAAAAATTAGGCTAGTATAAACTCTTAGTACATGTTTGTGTACCCTTATTATACAAGGAGTTATGTTACCTAAACCTGTTTTTATTTTTCAACTACAGAGTCACGCATCAAACTTGCACCACTTAACGAAAATGAAAAGCCGCAATTGAAGCAGTTATGCAATGCTTGCAAAGGAATTCCTCAGGTATAATCATCCGCTTGATCCATTCGTAACCTTTTTTGAAATCTTTCTCGAGTGTACGGACTTACTTTGTGGCTTGTACAAGGCATTTTATAATGGTTTTTGGATATACACAATGCTTAAATATACATGCATATTTTTACACATTGCAGGTTATACATCCTGCATATCCATTCAACAACCAAGGCTCTAATATTGGACCACCTGCCCTAACAACACCAGAGGACCTTGATTCAAAAGTGGGACCCACGGCTTCTAACACCTGCCGAGCCTCTGGATCAACCACCTCTCCTGTTTGGACCAACCCCACCACCCAATACGCTGAAACTGCAGGCCATAATAAAAAGACTCAACGGGAAATACATGATACAGGAACAAGTACCACCCGTATTAGTTATCATCCTCACTCAGATACCAACACCTATTCTCAAATTGTCCCAACTGCACCTATTAACATCAGTGCACCACCCTTGGTCCCATCAGCACCACTATTGCCCGAAATGGTGGATGATGGTCCGGTTCACTACCCAACAATCGACCCCACCCCTATTGAGCCATCTGCGGATACACCTGATGAGAAGGAGAAAAATAATAATGATTCTTCATCATGTGTTGTATGTTTGGATGCACCAGTTGAGGGAGCTTGCATCCCTTGTGGTCACATGGCTGGATGCATGTCATGTTTGAATGAAATCAAAGGCAAGAACTGGGGTTGCCCCGTTTGTCGAGCCAAGATTGAACAAGTTGTACGGCTTTATGCTGTTTAAGGTTCAACCTGGATCTCATTTACTAGACTGTAAGTTTTTCTTTCGGTTTACGATAAGTTCAACCCATCGTTTTGGTTCATGGTTGTGGGTGACTGAGTATTGCACTGAACCAAATCAAACCGAGAAGCCATTTTTATGGGTTCAGTTTTAGTAGATTAATACTATATAGAGGTGGCAAAATGAGCAGGTCAGGTCAAAATGTGTTCAGGTTGAAACAAGTCATATTTTAGTACGCGTCAAAACTAACCATGTTAGGTTAGGTCGGCTCTCTAAGTACATTTTCTATTTTTTTTAATAATGAATGTTTTACTTATGATTAGAAAACAAAAATATTACACTAATTATCTGGCGCTTTTGGTAAAACGATTTTGGAGGTAGAGTAGATTTTGCCGTCTTAAATCCTGTCAACGTGTTTTCTATAATTTTCGCTACATTTTTTATTAAGACAAGGCGAATCTACCAGTTCTTTTTCCAAAACTGCTACCTCTATTCTTGTACAACAATCATTATTTACTCAAATAATCTACTTTGTCATTATAACATGCAACTCCAGTTCATTTATTATAAATTGCAACTGTTGGTTATGCAGTGTGTATGCATATGTATGAACTGATGAAAATAATATATGCCTGCCATTGAAGAAGTGGAAAATGTTGAAGCTGCTCAAGTTTTTTGCAACTTTAAAAGTTTTGGCATGTTGTTATTAAAGTGAGCTTCATGTTTTTCTTTGTTGAGATTATGAACACTCTAAATGTTATGAGTAAAACTAGTAATTGTAAATTTAGCATGTGGATATGAATTCAATGTTCAGTAAAAGTATGGTGTTTATGTCAACATGGTCTTTGAAGTTGTACACTTGTACTGCATCCTTAGTATGTTGTACTATGTTTGTGTAGTGATAAGAACATTCATTTCTTATTTTTTTTTATTATATTATAGGTAATGATTGTGAATGGATAGAAAAAAAATCATATTGTTCATTCTCATATTTGAAATAATTTTGAAAGTGAAGAGAGAAAAGATAATGATAAATATATAAAAACATTATTTAATTAAAATTAAGAGAGAAAAATAATGTTTTTGTTGTAAATAACGATAAGGATGTGGAAGTTAATGCCATTTGTATATTAGACCTCCTAAGCATAACTTTTCCGCTTTTTTTTTTTTTTAAATATTTATATTAACTATTAATTATATTATTTAATTATTTTATTTATTAAAACAATTTTTAATAAATTAAAAGAGTTATTTTTATAAATGTAATTTCTAAATAAACAATCTTTTATATAACATAAGTATTTTTTAAAATATCAAACTTTTTAAAAGATACAAAATATTTAAATTAGTTTTTTAGAAATAATTTTTTACCATAAATTTAAAATTTAAAATTATAAGAAGAAATTTTTAGAACATGACATTTTTTTAATATTTTGATTTAAAACGAATTTTTTAAATTGCTAGATAAAAAAATAAAAAAGAAATTCAAAGAAAATATTATCATTGGTCTACTACTTAGTATTTACTTCTGCATGATTTCAATTATATTATATTTTAAAATATAATTTTATAATTAATAATTTTTCATTACTAATTATTTATATTTTACTTATTCACCCTTATAATACACGATATACTAATCTAATGCTCTAGTATAACAACTGAGTGTATTCCAACTTCATTAACTGCTTAGAAACAAAGCACAGTTACTAATTGTAATTTTGTATTCATTTTAAGGATTCAAATCGAATTTGGGATATTTGAATTATTCTAATTTGGCATTTCTAAAACTAAATTCAAATAAGATATGCATTATTCGAACTAGATAAGCTTATTCGAATTCGAATGAACCAAATAAAAAATCTAAAATAAAGTAAATCACTAATTTTTGAAGACTTTAAAAATCTAACTTATATGTCATTTCAAAGTAAAGAATATAAAAATCAAATCAAATAATATCAAGATATTCCCAAATAAACAAAATAGTCCTAACATAGCCCAAAATCGCGTTGAAAAGCAATACAAATATAAAAACATATATATTACTATATATATATATATATAAAATATATTTTTTTTCTTTATTGGATTTAATTCGAATCAAGAAAATCATATTTGAATATGATTCGTAGAGTGAATTATTCAAATTTGAAGCGAATTTGATTCGAATAAATTTGAAAATTTTTTATTCGAATTTGATTCGGTTCGAATCACATTCAAATAATGAACATTGAACACACTCTTCTTTTGACACAGTTTTATTTCCTTTGATTTCATTTTGTTTTTAAAAAGTGTAGTTTATCTACTTTTTTAAAAATTTTATTTGTTTTAAGAGATTTTAGTTTTGAGAATCATAATTTGCAAAAAGATTAAAAATTAGTTCCACAAAGGCCCTTTGGTGTCATTTAGCCATTGGTTCACACCCACTATATATAGTGTTTTTTTCCCTGGTCCAATAAACACTATCTCAAAATGATTAATTCAAAGTTATTTTCGATCTATAGGAATTCAAACTTTAACTATATCTTCCCCAAGACTCCTACAAAAATACATTCTCTTCATCTCCATTACGCCAGTTAACTCAAACAGATTAACATTTTCAGGGTGTATCGCAAAGTGAGACACACTTCAACATCGAAGGGGCTTTCTAACAAATGGCATTGAAGTGCCATCCGAACAGGTCGCCACTGGATCGAGCCATGAGCACACTACTAGGTTTATTCATATTAAGAATGCGTATAAGACATTATCTGATCCCTTAATCTCGAGCCATAATTGATAATAATCTGATGAAAGGTTGCACTCAATTTACAAGAAAGGATCATGTTTTAAGCCGAGTGCATGTCCTTTGTCATACTATAAATCGTAAATAGCTCGAGATTCTGGGGTGGATAATGTCTTGATTGCTTTCTGGACGCTAAAAAATTTGGTGGTTACTCAAACTCGGTCTAGAAGCGATATGTCCGGATGATACTTCAAAGCGATTAGTTTGCAAGCTATGTGGGATGATACTTCAAAGCGATTAGTTTGCAAGCTATGTCGTATTTATTCTAGAAAAATCTTCGAAATGTTGTTAAAGAAAAATGAAATATGCTTTCAACATGTTAATGTTTGATAAAGGTCTAAACTTTTTTTTCATAGGTTTTACCAAATGTTAACTTTTTTAAGTGTGATCATTTGAATTCACTTGTTATTTATATATAACCTTTTTAAGTGTGCTTACGTTTTATAAAGTTTTGGACATTTTACTCAAACCTTTATAATTTTGATTGTTAAGTCGAACTTTATAAATTATACTTGTTATTATTATAAATGTACTTATTTGATACTTAGTGCTTTTCTATGCTGCCTTTCTTCCTTTATTTTGATTTTTGAAATTACATAATTTCAAGTTTCTGTAAATACAAAAATAATATTAGATTTAATTTTTCTTTGCTAAATTCAAACTCAGTTCAAATTCGACGAATCATGTTTGAAAATTTTGAATTCAACGAATCTTTTTCGAATTCGAACCTGTTAATTTTAAATTTTTAAAATTTGATTTAATAAATGATAATAATACATACTAATTATATATAACATTTTCACATTAAAAAATAGATATTGTAAAAATTAAAAATCATAGTTTTAATTAAAAACACAAACATTACCAAAGAATATAAAATATAAAAATTTCTTAAAAACTTTTTTTAAACAGAAACTTTTTAAAAAGTGTTTTCAAGTATTATAAGAATAGTTTAAAAAATGAAATTATTTTTAAAATCAAAATAAAAAATAATTTCATAAAAAGAAAGTCTAAAATGATATTATTATTTTTTTACTTGAAGTACTTATTTTTAAATAACTCAATTATATTTTATTTGAAAATATTGTTTTATAATTTTTTAATTTTTATTACAAAATATTTAATATTTTTATCTATTTAATCCGTATACACACGGAATACTAAACTAGTTAATTAAAAAATCGTATTTAAAGGAACAAAATAAAAAATCATAATTTTCAAAATCTAACCAAATAAACCAATAGCTACACGTAGAGTTTTTATGATCCAGATCCAAAATCTATTACACTGCGTAACCTCAATAAAACCCTAATCTAAGTTTCCCTCTTTCAAATCATCTCCGTCATGTTGATCTCTGTTGAAAAGATTCAAAATCGCTCATAGTACCGATCCATATTGACTGTTTGATTGTTGTTAAAAGGAGTTTGATTCTTGTTAAATAAGAGCAGATGGCTATGAGTTTGCCATTGGATATATAATTTCTGTAAAGAATGCATGACATCACTTTGATTTCTTGAGAAACCATGTATGGACTATGGTTCCTTGTCTATGTGTGTGGAGCACCTGTGCATATATAATTTTTGAATATTTTTAGAAATTCATCTTCATTATTTTTTTATGTTATGAAACATAAATTAATGTTTGCAAATACAGTTACTCTAGAGGCTCAAACCCAATGTCCACCGATAACCTCATATTCAATTCTCTGACGGAGAACAAAATGTAACTATAGAAAATCTTCTTTTGAGTGTTAAGTAGTCAATTACAAAGCACATATCGGTTTCATTCAGTCGAAATCAGCATTTATTTGTTTAAATGTAACTCATACATGTAGGTGGTTTATCATACATAGGCTGGATTTTCAAATGTATGACGAAGAAGTTGTAGAGATAGCAACGTAAAGGCCGCTAAATGTTGTTATATGCTACTGTTTTCGCTGTTATTTTTGCGGTTGTTTTATCTTCTTTATGATGTTGTTTATATTAATGTTGTTTCGTTGTTTTTGTGTTCTTTGTTTATATTTTTCTATGCTGCTTTATTTCGTTTTTTTTTCCGATTATGATACTTAAACTTTCTATGTTTATATACAAGAAGTGGAAAGTTATTCCAAGTGGTGGCAATGTACCACAGGTAAGAGGTGTATATGAGCTTGCGGGGGTTATTTGACAGCTTTTTAATCAGGCTCTTAATGGTTCAGATGTCTTAATGGTTCAGAATTTAATGGTTCAGACTGTTTGTTTCGCGATCACATGTCTGAATGGTTAAAACATTTACCTCTGAGTGGTTAAGCATTATACCGATGCTAATGGTTAAGAGATTAATACTGAATGGTTAAAACATATTATCTGAATTAGTCAGACATTTACCTTGGAATAGTTAAACGATATATTAGCTATTAATGGTTTAAATCTTTTAATGATTCAGCACTAAATAGTTTAAACATCTTATTAATTCAGCACTTAATCATTCAGAAATTATCAAATAGTTCCTAAAAAACAAAAAGATAATGTAAGAACTCTTCACTATGTTCAAAGCACCTAAGCGTAGCTTAATCATGTTGTACTCGTGCACATTTCCATCTTTTTAACTGCTCTCCCATGAACAAAACTCTACAAAGTAATGAAAAGCTAGAAAATATGTTAAATGAAATGTGGGGATAAGAAAGTAACTAATTACTTATAAAAAAATTAAAAATAAATTAAAAATAAATTAAAAATAAAATGTATGTTAAATGAAATGTGGGGATAAACATAAAAGAAAACTCAATCAACACGAAAACTCAATCAACACGAAAACTCAATCACACGTGAACACTTCCTTCACAAAAACTAAGCTAACTCGGTGCAAAAGTAATATCATCTTGTGTCGATTAAAAGTATATGAAAAAGTATCACTACTATTGCCCACTTCACGTAAAAGCACTATCACTTTTGTGCGTCAATTGAGGCAAATGTTATAATGTATCTTATCTTATTATATATTTTTATTATTGATCAACAAAATTTAATGCTTTTAAATATTTACATAATCTTGCATTTGTAAGTATTATAACTCATATTAAGTTTTTCTTTAGTAGTCTTAATTTTTTTTCTGATATTTTAATGTATGTATTAAGTTTGCGTCTTTTGAAAAAGTTTACTCTTGTCCTTGTCCCCTACCTCCCACCCTTCTCGTGTATAACCGGTTCAAGTTCCGTTATTAACAATAATATAACTGAAGTAAAGTAAAGTAATGAAATAGTTTATCTTATTATAATTGGTTTTTCCTTATCACGTGTGATAGTTTTTTATGTGATAGCAATTTCCTTTTCACGTGTGATAGTTATAATCTCAATAATAGAGTGTTAGAGAGTCCATTGTTTAAGTGAGAATTGTAATTTATGTGAAAGTTAAAGTACATGTATAGAGAAAATGAGGTGAAATGATTGATCAACCAGAGAAGTGTCTTATCATGGAGAGAGACTTAAATTCTTTCCTCTGTGTTTCAACATATTTGTACAATCTGCCAACTATCTTCCTTACTTTACTTGGAGATATGACCACTCCCTGCAAACACCAGTTACAAACCTACCTTCTTTCATCATGTTTCTTTCATTTATTTCGATACAAATACACATTTTCATTCTTTTATTATGCTTAAACATATTTACTATATTTTACTGTTTATTAACGTTAATATTCGATACTGATTCGAATATATGTGTTATTTTAATCATATCTATTTATTTGTTTCTCAACAAAGACCCCATCCCAAATATTATATTGCATATAATCTGCCAACAAAAATTATTATGTTTACTGTTTAGTAGGTGTAACATCAATAAATAAATATATAAGGTTATTAAAATTTGAATAGAGTTTGATAAATTTTCTAATTCTTTTATCAATATGACATGTTATAATCTGTATATAATAGTTAAGTGAATGAGAACGTCGTTTATCAGAACCTTATGAGACCTCATTTACCTTCATATATCTCTTTTTCACTTAATAATTAAGTTGTTTATTTTTTTATTTTTAATTTCAAAATCTTTATTACTACCATCAGATTGTTTTAATTGTCTTTTACATTTAATAAAATAAGTATGTTTATCACTTCTTAATTTTATTTTTTATTACTAACTATTTAATATTTAATTTAATATCTTTTTATTAAATTTGTGTTCAACCCTATAAATGTTTAAGTTAAGTTTTGAAAACTAAGTTTGACAATTCCTTAGAGTTTAATATAATTTACCTTTGCTACATGAACATGTTATTGTGCCTCGTCTTCTAACACTTAGAGCATTCATACTAACTTTTTTATTTTTATTCATATAATTACACTAAAAATCACTACATTTTATCTCTCATTTTTTAATTAAATAATATTTTTTATACCTTATCATATTTTTTTTTCTCTCCTTCACTCACAACCACTTTAAAAAATATTAAAAAAATTATAATGATTGAACAGTGATTCTTCAAATATATCAATTCACAATAACATTTTCTCTCTTTTTCATTCACAACCACCTAAAATCATTCCAGATAATATACCAAACACACTAATATACTTTTAAAAAATTGTGAGTGTTATTAAGAAATTCTTTTTTTCAAAACAGTGATCAAATCATATTGTCCTTTTTGTCCTACAATATATCATGATATAGCTTCGGCCCTAGTTGCACATACCGACCAACCCACCGCATTGTGATTTGATTTCGTAATTTTATTCGTAAAACATAATGATATATATAACAATAAATTTATATATATTTTTAGCGGCAATTTTACAACCATGTTTTGTAAGAACAATGTTATCTTAATGAACTCATATATTCGTTTCTCAGTCAGTACCGCACCCCGAACCCCCCCTCAATAGATAATTCATTGTTGAGAAAATTTCTTAACTCAACTCTAAGCATTTTTTACTTAAAATGAAACTTGAACTCATGACATCTCCTTTATTTGATATGTCATGAATACCTCACTTTAACCAGTTGGGTTAAGATCATTGATAACAATAAATCTATATAATATATTAAAAAATAATATAATTAACAAAGTATGTTATATTAAACATTATAAATTTTGAAAACAAATTTGTGAAATAATATTATTTTGTGATTATATTTGTAAAACATAATAATATATAACAAGTTTATAAAATTTATAAATCACGAAGAAAATAACATATTGTTTCATTTTGAACACTATAAGTTTTGAAAATACATTGGTGAAACAGTCTATAATAAAAAAAATAAAAGCAAAAATAATAAAAAATAATATAAAACATAAAACACAATGATAAATTCATATAAAAATGATGAAAAGTATATGATATAATGGACTGATACTTGACACAATAAATGAACTAAAGACATGAGTTGAGACACTTGACAAAATAACTATAATGTCTTCTCATTTAAAACAATAGACTGACACTTGTTAAGCTCACAATCCTTCTTAAACTTTTTAGATTAAATATTTTTTAACTATTACCCTACCGTAATATATAATGAATTGTTGCATTTAAAAAATCTTAACTTTATTTATTGGTCGCAATTAATTCCAACTCAGAAAATATTTACAGACATTTCTAACTTAAGTTTGTTTTCCTCCAACTATCTCTTATTAAACTTAGAATAACATCACTTAGTTCTTTTGATTAAATAGGGCCAACTTTAAACCCCTTTTCAAATCTTTCATTGCCCAACCTCCATTAGATTCGTTTTATGGTGTCTAGCCTCCATCATCACCTAAATCTACCTATAACAAGTCAAGTGGTTCGGTTAAGAGGTGAAATTGGCAGGTTTCAGTATGTAAAAGTTTCAAATTGATGGACCTAGTTGTATATTTCAACTTTCGACTTAGTGTTTTGACCACTTAAGCACGTAGTTCAATTCATGTCATTAAAAACACTCTCTTAACTTTAAGTTAGTAAAGAATAATTGAAAGAAAAAAGCTCAAAGTTGAAATTAGTGTATGTAAATGTTATCCAATTCCAGCTAATAATAAAAATTTAGCATTATTAATATGTATAATACATATATATATACATATATACATATATATACATATATATACATATATATATACATATATACATATATACATATATATACATATATATATATATATACATATATATATGATTATATATACATATATATATATAGTAAGATTATCTTGAGAACCGTTTTTTATGAGAACTCTACAAATCAATATTAGACACATATTTTTTATCGCATACAAATCATATGTCATTTCTCTAATTTTTTAAAAATGTTTATAACTTTTTCTCATGACATCATTTTTTCAGAAAAAATCACCACAAAATTTAATATTTTTATCTTTCTAACGCCTACCATATTAATATACTTTTTTAAAAAAATGAGGATTTTTTTTATTTTTATAAAAAAAAATTTATGAAAGAGGGAAACTAAGGGAACATTTATATATTTTTAAATCGAAAAATAGTATAAAAATAAGACCACAAAAATGTTTCTTTCGTTTACTTCTTTCATAAAAAAATAAAACAATAAAACAATCTCGTTCATATATATATATATATATATATATATATATATATATATATATATATATATATATATATATATATATATTTATATATATGGGATGGATCAAATGAAAAATAACTTTTTTACGAGAACTTTAAGAAACAATCTCAATCACTAGTTTTCAATGACAAAATTGTAATTAACAAAACATATTTAAAAAACTTATAAATCAAAAAATAACATAAAAATAAAAAAAATAAAAACACAAAAATGTTCCCCTAGTTTCCCTCTTTCATAAAAAAATAAAAAACGTTTATAGTAAATAAAAAATTCTTGTTTCTATTACGAAAATCATTTTACATATGTGTGATAATAGATTTACACATGTGTAAATCCGATATTACCTATGTGTATAACTAGATTTACACATATATAAACAACGGATGAATAATTTTTTTTAAAGTATATCAATATGGTAGTCGTTGAAAATATTAAAAAAATACTGAATTTTATGATGATTTAAAAAAAATGATGTTGTGAAAAAAATTTATGAAAGAGGGAACTAAGGGAACATTTATATATTTTTAAATCGAAAAATAGTATAAAAATAAGACCACAAAAATGTTTCTTTCGTTTACTTCTTTCATAAAAAAATAAAACAATAAAACAATCTCGTTCATATATATATATATATATATATATATATATATATATATATATATATATATATATATATATTTATATATATTTATATATATGGGATGGATCAAATGAAAAATAACTTTTTTACGAGAACTTTAAGAAACAATCTCAATCACTAGTTTTCAATGACAAAATTGTAATTAACAAAACATATTTAAAAAACTTATAAATCAAAAAATAACATAAAAATAAAAAAAATAAAAACACAAAAATGTTCCCCTAGTTTCCCTCTTTCATAAAAAAATAAAAAACGTTTATAGTAAATAAAAAATTCTTGTTTCTATTACGAAAATCATTTTACATATGTGTGATAATAGATTTACACATGTGTAAATCCGATATTACCTATGTGTATAACTAGATTTACACATATATAAACAACGGATGAATAATTTTTTTTAAAGTATATCAATATGGTAGTCGTTGAAAATATTAAAAAAATACTGAATTTTATGATGATTTAAAAAAAATGATGTTGTGAAAAAAATTTATGAACGCTTTAAAATGGGAGAAATGACATGTGATAAACAAATGAGTGGCTCAAATTGATTATAAGAGTTTTCACAGAAAGAATGTTTCTCAAGATAACCTTACCTATATATATATATATATATATAATTTTGTGTGATATGATATTCATTTCATTATACCTTATGTGATGTTAAAATAGAATATCAATGACGGAATGTCAAATACAAGATGTTTAGAGTTACTATTTTCATTAAAAAAAAGTGTGACGCCTATATAAATTTCATATTGGTCGTAGATATGAGAGAATACTTGTTCATAAAGAATGTTGGTCTTTAATATCATCAATGTGTTTTGGATGTATTGAATATGGATGATAGGACAACTCCACAATTAAGTGTGCTTAGATGATAGCAATCCAAGAATGGGTGACCTCCCTGGGGAAGTTTTCACCCGGGCAACCAAAAGCAAATCCGTAAGCTTACTGCAGGCAAAACGAACAATACTAGTAGTATGAGAGGCCGAGTGTAAAAAAACAAAAAAGCACCTTTTATGTGTGGGTGTAGTCAATTAGTTTCACAATTTGTTTTGGTGTGTTTTAGTTTAAAGTAGTAATGCATAAACCTAGAAAATAACCCAAGTGATACATAAATTTGATACTTTTCTCGCTTATTATATGTTTACTTTTGATGTTACCATTTATTTCAATATTTAAATTTAAATTGAAACCATTTCTTATTAGCTTTTCTGTTCACTTATTTTTAATCGAGTAAATTACTGTTTTCGTCCATGAGGTTTTACGAAAATCACGAGTTCAGTCCAATAGTTCATTTATTACATTGACGGTCCAATAGTTTTAAGTTTTATTTCAATTTCACCCAAGGTGTTAACACCGTTAGTACTTGATCTGTTAAATCATGTAAAAAGACTTTTGTGCTCCTGAATATTTAAAACTCATCCCCATCCTCACCCCTATCATCACTCATATCCACACAATCATACTCTCTCTCTCTCTCTCTTATCTTCTCATCTTCTCTCTCTTTCTTTCTCTCTCTCTCTCTCTCTCTCTTACTCACACTCCCTCTCTTGTCCACAACCATCACCATTGTTCACCACCACCACCCAAAACCCATCGGCCACACCACCACCACCTAGACCCGTCGACCACAACCACCACCATCGCTCACCACCACCACCACCTAAAACCCGTGGACCACACCACCACCACCTAGACCCGTCGACCAAAACCACCACCATCGCTCACCACCACCACCCAAAACCCATCGGCCACACCACCACCACCTAGACCCGTCGACCTCGACCACCACCATCGCTCACCACTACCACCTAGACCCTACCGCCATTTGAAGTCATCCCCTTTTACCACCACCACCACCTACCACATTTAAGACCCGAATCCAGATTCAAGACAACCCACCAACACCATAATCGTCTTTCTCTTTCTCTTTGTGTTAGTTATATTCTACCACCACCAACACTATCTTTCACCTTGTCCTCCATCACTACCACCACCATTATAACCCTCCACTTTGATTTAGGGTTTCATCTTCATCTTCTATGTTCAATTTAAATTGGAGATGTGGTTGATGATATCGTTGAGCAGGGTGCAAGTCAAGAGGGTGGCAACAATGGCGATGGTCGGAGAGGGCGGTGGTGGTGGCAGTAGATTGGGGTTGAAGATGAGTGTGGGTATTTTGATGATGAAGAAGATAAGAGAAAGAGTGAAAGAGTAAGAGAGGGATAGGAGAGAAAGAGAGAGAGAGAAAGCAGATCGGGGTGGGGTAGGTGGAGTGGGTTTTTATTTTTTTTAGTTTGTATTTTTAATCTTAAATGTAAATTTGTCTTTTCATATTAAAATAACAGAATATTTCTAACGGTGTTAACACGTTGGGTGAAATTGAAACAAACTTTAAAACTATTGGACCGTCAATGTAATAAATGAACTATTGGACTGAACTCGTGATTTTCGTCAAACCTCAGGAACGAAAACAGTAATTTACTCTTTTTAATCGGATAGAAAACTTTTAAATTACTTCGGAAATTAACAACAACATAGTCTTATTTTCATTACTACAAATAAACAAGCAATAGAATGCTGCGGAAAATCTGATATAACCGTTTGTGATGTCAATCATCCTTTTCATTATTTACTTATTTATATTCTTTATGTTTACTTTTTTGTTGCTTTCGAAAATTAAATAAAATCATAATCATTCTCCAATTTGCCACTTCCAAATTATAAACAAAAAAAATATAAAATTATATAACAAGACAAAAAATTGGATATTCAAATCTAGTACCAATTGGCTGATGCCCGGACTTTGTGATTCATGTTTTTTTAAAATATACAAGTGAATGACAATCTGGACTCTATATAATTGGTGAAAATAATATCATTTAGCGTTGACCATTACAAATGTGTTGATACACTTCCCAAAATTTGATACGAAAATTAAACCGTTGTCAGATTTTGTATTACATCAAGTATATTTCCTTCAAAATATTTATTTTTATAGTTATAACATTATATTATGTAGGAAAAGTTTGCTTGTTTTTGCGAGAAGGGTACGTAATAACGAGTGCCATTGATTTAAGATATTAAAGTTTCAGATTTCAGATAGAAAAATCACTAAAGAAATATGCCTAGAGGGGTAGAATGGAAATAACCAACAATTGTTGACATTTTCGAATTACCCTCGTTTTTTAAACGCGTATTTTTTTTCATGACATTTAAAAAAAATATGTCATAAAATCTAGCATTTTATCATGAGTATACTATTGCTATACTTTTTATAAAAAAACATTAAAAGAACATCTATATGTTGTGCGTATAACCTGCATGATTATTCACTGTGTAATTATTAACATAACTTGCGTAATTATCATATACATTGCGTAATTAAAAATATAACTTGCGTAATTATTTTTTATAACATGAGTAGTTTTACTTTGCGTAATATCAAATATATCTTGTGTAATAATACATATAACTTGCGTAATTATATACATTATATGCGTAATTGCACGGACGAAACTACCCCTCCGCCAGAAGACATGTGTCGCGTTCTTGTGACTTTGTACACTTCGCACAAAAATTACACTTTGTATAATAGTCAACCCCATATTTTATAATGATGACACAATATCTGAAAACGATCCGGAGTATGATCCAGATTGAAGTTTATCCAAATATTTGAACAATAATATTTATCTATTTTAATTGTCGTTTTATTTATTAAATTTATCTTTATTTTAGGTTGCCATCATCTTTAACTTGTTAGGTCTAACATAAATATTAGGATTTGGTGAAACTTTTTTGATAAATTTGTGTTGATTTATAAAATATAATAACGTTGTTCTTGAAACCATTGGTTCAACATATCTATCGTGTGTTAGGATAAACTCCGTCATTGCCTTGGTCTGCGGTTCTACAAATAAGAGTGGTTTCTCTTCCACATCCAGCCATTTAAAATGAAAGCTCTAATGCCAAACGATACAAATAATGGAAGTGATTAATAGCGCAAAAACAATTGATAATCAAAAAGCCTCAAAAGGAACCGATAGATTCAAAGAACAAATTCTTATAATCAAACACTTAATAAAAACGAAACCATGCCCTGATATTTACCTTAGATCCTAATAGTCTAAAGATAATAAAAGACTAAAATGAAAAAAATAATTAATGAAATATATATTATTTCAACTTTAAATTATATTCAACTTGGATTCTATTTTAAAACAGATTCAGCTTTTGAATCATTCCCACATTATTCTTTTCCGTCTTCAAAAAAGACTCGTCCTGAAGTCTTGATAAAACCTCTCGCATCAAAAGGAAATATTCAAATCTTCATTTTGCAATCCAAAAGGTAGTTTAATTTTGGACTTGATAGTTAATAAAACACTCATGCCCACGTTTGCTCATGCATACTTTCACCATTTCCATTTAATCTATGTTTATCACAAACTCTTTTATTTTTAAAAACAAAAGCCTTATTTTTAAACTCATCAATTTGAATTGTAGGTTTGACAGAATGAATATTAATATTTTGTAAAGAGTTAGTCATCAAGTCCCCATCGAGCGACTGTTACCTTGACTAACAGAAGGATGCAAATGTACAAAACCACAACCAGCAAACACATATGAGGCATGATTGAACCCAAGACCTTCGTATTATGATGCACGTGCCCGTCCAGCCGAATCGCTAATTAGTTGTTATCACGGAGTAAACGAGTCTAATTTACTCAAACAAAAATAAATACCATTAAACACCAATGTCTACCTATAACGTACATTATAATGTTACATTCTAATATATGAAACCTATTACTAACAAGTAAAAAAGTCACATTAGTATGATATATGTAAAGGTCGTCCATGTACAAGTACAAACATATAGATATTGTAATACTGCAATATTGAAATTATACATCAACTTGATTATTAATCTAACAATTATTCATCTAATTTCATATGACATGGTATATATGAATCCATGTCTCCATAACTTTATAAATTCATATCCTATGATGTTAAAGTGATTATTAAGTTGATTTATAAATTAATATATAATTGCTATTAGTTTCAAATTATATAGAAGATACTAGTAATAGCTACCCAACTTTGGATTCTTCTGCATCCCCTGGAGTAACAGATATTTTTATATCAATAGAGGTAAGTTATTAAATATTAATCAAGTTTATACAATAATAATCAAGTTTTATTGTTATTAGGTTGTCATAATTACAGGTGCACATTTTCTTTTTGAACGTAGCTAGCCATCGAAAATGTTTACTCGGATTAAGTTTTAACCGAGAGACCATCCAGACGATTTAATTACCACTAAATCATCTTGTGATGATTAATTTAGAGTGCATATAAAGAATAACAACAAACGTAGTGAACATTCTTAAAAATCACAAACTTGCAGTTTAATTTATTACTATAAGCCTGTAACTGCTTACACTACAAACCTAAGATCATCGAAAACTAACACAGTCCCACATACATATCATCCAGAAAGCTATTATAGAACCAGTAGACAGAGGTAGCAACTACACTATCACTGAAATCACTGCTTCTTTCCCTTTCATCTCTCTTTTTTGTTTTGCTGTCATCAACTCTCATCAATTATTTGAATCATCATAATAACAACAGCAACAACAAAAACATCAACATAATAATAACATAATAATAATAATAACCATAATCATAATAATGACAATTTAGGGGAACCCATTTCAAGAAACTGACAGTTCAATTGAAATCAACTCGATAATGGGTGTTTAATTCACTAGAAAAGCAGCTAACTTGATTGATCAAGAAAGTGGCGGTGGCGGTGGCGGTAGCGATGGTGGTGACGGTTGCAACGGTGGCAGCTGCGGTGGTCGTTTCCGCTTCTTCTTCTCGTAGCTAATCCCTCTAGCTTTCGCTTGAGAGTCCCTAACTTCTCGTAAATAGAGCCTCACAGCTCGGGCTCCAAAAGGGTTAGTCTCAGCTAACCCTCCGTTTTCCTCATAGGCCGCCCTGAGGCGGCCTATGAGCGCATCGAGGCTGCCCCATGCCTGCCTGAGCGGGCAAGGGCAGAGCCCCGGTGGGTTCGGGTGCCCGAAAAACGGACAAAGTTGTGTGTGAACTTTTGTCTTTCCAAACTGATCAAGGTACCTAAGGAACTCAAGAACATGTGCACCACTGCACCGGGACAGAGTCAACGGCGGACGATGGTTGCGGAGGTACTGACCGAAGGTGTTCCAGTCACGGCGTTCTGGTTCTCGTAGCGGCTGAGAGTGGTGGCCGGAGAAGAGGTTGAAGAAGATGAAGAAGATGATGGTGTTGGGCTCAACATGTTTGAGCTGAGGTTTGTGGTGATGATGGATTCAACTTCTTGTACTTGTGGAACAATATCCATGGTGAAAGAGTGATATCTTTCCATTTTGATGTAACCCAAGTACAGAAAAGATAGATCTACTTGAAGCAAAGCTGTGATTCTCAGTGAAAAGATAGAATATTATTCAAGAACAACAAACCCTAGTTATGGGTGTAAAGTTGACTGTTTTTAGGGTTTCATCAAGAATCTTGAAGTGGTTGTAGATGAAGATGAAGGAGATGACATGTGGGTGTAGATCAAGATTTCAAGATTTGTGATGGATGAATCTTTAAGGTGTAAAGAAGGTAGAAAACAGCAGTAAATATTCAAGAACAACGTAACAAACTCTAATTGTGGGTGTTAAGTTGACTGTTTTCTAGGGTTTCATCAAGAATCTTGAAGTGGTTGTAGATGAAGATGAAGGAGATGACATGTGGGTGTGGATCAAGATTTCAAGATTAGTGATGGGTGAATCTATAAGCTTAAAAGAAGCTAGAAAGCAGTGGATGATCAATGAACTAAAATGAGGAGTTAACTTTCATTCTTTTTAGCTATAAAAGGGTAAGCGAGTGCAAGTACTTAAGAGAGAAGTAGGGATATGATAGAGTTGGGATAAGTGATGGTGTAATTGTCAAAAAAATGATTTGAAATTAGGGCTTTTGTGGAAAAGTAAGAAGGTTGACAGTACGCTTGGAGATGATGGATGATAGATGTTGTGGATGGAAAAAGAAGTAGACTTGTAGGTCTAAATTAACCATTACTTTAACACATTCCCCGTTACTTGCACATACAGTCGGTGTGTGCACTATATTATAAGAATAATTGTAACCGAAAGAGTTAGATAATTTATAAGGGTTGAATCGTGTTTCTTAATGATAGTATCGTGTATCGTGTTTCTCTAGTATGTGAAAACACGATTCAACCCCTATAAATTTTAATATTTTTTAAAGTGTTTGTTAGCGGATGAGAAAAAAAATGTAATGATAAAAGTATGAAAAAATATTATTAATTGAAAATAAGAGAAAAAATAGTGACGTTTAGTGTAATTATAAGAATGAAGATAGAGTATGGATTGTGAATGCTTTTAACTATGGTTTATTTGATATAATTTTTTCTTATTGGATTTAACATATGTTTTAATCTATCATTAATATAAGATTTAATCTTATAGGCTATTTTCTTTCATGAACTTTGAATTAATACCACTACAAAATAAAGGAGGATCAATGACAAGATGAATATAACTACAAGCGGGTTAATATATTTCTGTTAAAGTTGATAGGGTAACCCAAGATTAAATTGGACAATATATCATAATTTTGATAGGTTCTTCGATCCGGAACGATGAATATATCATACTTCGCTACTCATACTTTTAACATACACCCAATGTATATACATTACGTTTGCTAAAATTTGAATATTAGACATTCTTACAAGTGGAGATCTTAAAAGCGTTTTCTTTATTATTGGCCACCAACCCTAATAGTAACAATTTGATAAGTAATAAAACACACTTACATAAGAGGTCCCTCTTAACTAATGTAATGGTGGGTTTTTTAGAATTGATCCGGACATTCATCTCCATCAAACATGATTATTCACCTGAAACCGATCAGAATTAATCTTTATATAACCAAGTTAAGGATACATCTAATATTTATTTTTTTATTTCTTTTTATTAAATAACAAGTTTTTGTTTTTTTTTTAATTCCGGTTTTTTAATCAGTCATGTCATTTATATTAGACGGGTTTTAAACAAATTTTGGCACTTGTCAAATTAAACAAAATAAGATATATTCCTAATCAAGATTTTTAACAGCGTATGAAAGTTCTAATGACTGATATTAATATATTTAAATTGAAAAATGTAATAAGAAATATTGGCTTTAAGAAATGGACCCATTACATGTTAAATCATAAGATTGGAATCCAACAAAATAAAATATAAGATGTTTACAAGTTAAAATGGAAATAAAATACCAAATACACACACATATATATATATACTAGAAGGGTCTCCGCGTAATGCGACGGGTGACATTTTACATTTGGCACGTGTTTTATAATATTTTGTTATTGTGATAGTATTTTTATAAAAGTTTATTATGTTTTTTCTAAGCTAAAATTTTAAATACCAAATAAATAGGTTATGTATGACTACGTATACATTTACGCATTAACTTATTGTACCTCATAAAATAAAGACCGGTTCGGCAAAAAGTTTACACCAAAACATTAAAAAAACACAGGTATAATTGTAGTCTCAATTTTTTTAAAGTGATAGATTAAAAGATATAGTTGCAATCTTAAACAAATTAAGTTTATGTACTTATTTATGGGTAGATAATGAAATTTTTATGTAAATGTTAGTAATGTAAGGTTATTATATAACTAATTGTAAGGGATAATATGTAAATAGTGTTATAATACTATTTTATCCTTAAAATTGATTGTATTTTATGCATTGAATTAAGTATTTATTCTTAATTTTATGGTATTTTAAAATACCTCTCCCATATGTTTTATATATAGTATAGATATACATGTTACGTAACTATTGCGATTGTTTACAACCAGATAAAAAATAGTCGTATTTGTTGTGATAATACATGTTATATATGTGGCACAAAAGAGAACAATGTGTATATCTCCCAAAAACATTAAATAAACAACACTAAGTAATTAGAGTGAAATGTGTGTTACAAACTTGTAACGAAAAAATAGTATCCATGTCGTATTAGGAGAATAAAGAATAGTATACAATAGAAATGA
Organism: Flaveria trinervia; assembly: GCA_025506515.1. Taxonomy (NCBI): domain Eukaryota; kingdom Viridiplantae; phylum Streptophyta; class Magnoliopsida; order Asterales; family Asteraceae; genus Flaveria; species Flaveria trinervia. The sequence continues at coordinate 2,657,791 of CM046454.1, read as the reverse complement.
ACAGTGTGTGCGTTACAACTCATAACAAAAAAAAAAAACAAACATGCATCAAAAATTTGAACTTCATACACTACAAGATTAGAATTGTGTGAGTATGTTACCAACCATAATCAATAGAAAGCGGGAGATTCTAAAGTGTGCGAACATCCTTATGGGAATGCATTGTTGTCGAGTAAGCCTAATAGCGTATTCTTTTGGAGGCACACAAATGCAACACCACAATTCGCTTTTGGTATGTTTCGATGGTTCGCATAACACAATTGATTCCTATCAAGTTCATCATAAATCACACCCTATCATGAATGCATCTATAAGAATGGTTCAAGCATTGTGTTGTTCGATTCGTTATTCATTTATCTGACTAAGTTAGACCGTAGCAATGTGTACATTAATTGTGTCTAACAGTTCACATCGCCACATCTTTTTTTATCTATAAGGGTGGAGGTGTGATCCTTTACATCCATTTTTATATATCATCTATCCTATTAGATTTCTTTTTTCATGCAAAACTATGGAAATATAGTTATGTTTCACATCCTCCCATCCCTAAAAAATATATGAAATACTACTAAAAATATTTAAAACGAAATATATTAAAAAATAGATAATTGAGAAATTGTATATCATTAAAGAAAAGATAATACAACTTGATTGGTGTGGAAAAAAGAAATGGTATTTACACTAACACTACTAAAATAAGTTGTGCTATATATAATTCCTTTAAAAAATTGAGAGATAATATTATTCTTTTTTCCACACCAATCAACCTTTTGTATTGATTGACAATACCTTCAGTTAAATTACAAATTTGCCCTCTTTTGTCTCCCACTTTGGAGAAACAAAACTTGCCAAGATATCTCTATCATCAGCAGTTCAGCACGTTCAGCTTTCATGAATATTGAGGTCCTTGCACCTCCCAACCATGAGCAATATTATAATCATTTACCACTCAAATTATGATGTGATATGATAATATGATATAGAGATATACAAGTTATATATATCCACACATGTTGTATATTATAGGTGATATTTTAAACAATGTATATTTTATTTAAAATAAAGACAAATTGCAACTTTCATTCATTTTAGCATCATTATTTAGTAACTATGTATAAAATAACAACAAAAAAAAGAACTCTAAAATTTTGCTCACTAATAATGATTTACAGTATTTCAGTTAGTAAAGGTTTTTTTATGTAAATGTAAACTAGTTATAAATATTCTATCTTATTAAAAAAAGGTGAGTTTTGTTATAGGCGCAATTGCAACTCTACATATTTCAAGGTCCTCAAACAAAGAGTTATTAAAGTAGTTTCTAATAATTTACCACGTGGATAAATTAAAAAACATGTAAAGATTAAAGAATTTAAAACATTATGTCATCCCACATTGATATGAAAAAAAAATTATAATAAAAAAAACTACATGTCTCTGGTATCACATTAACTGTCAGAATAAATTAAAGAAAGTGATGTTGTAAAAAACATTTCAAAAATTAACACAATAGATATTATTTGAAAAAGAAACACGTTAGATTCAGAAAGTTTTTCGATACTACAAGAATTTCATGAAAGCAAAACAATTTGCCGTTCACACATTCATCTCTAATTTTATGCTATCGCCTAACTAACAAAATTGGCTAAGTCATTTTAGGGGCTTTAAACGAAATAAAAGATATGACTTTTATACAAATTGATAAATATTTGTAATTTCGGTTTAACATCTTTTAAGCAAGAACCTAACATATGGCTCTAACAAGTTTCTCTATATCCACTTATGAGAATCAATAACATCCAATATTATTACGATATAATGAACAATTAACATTGATTCTCATTAGATATGTGCATCTACAATTATGCAATTCAAATTGAGATCTCACAATTTCACAATAACTTGTTTACGCAGGGTTAGTTCAATCATATTGAATGCTTAAATCGGATTCTAGACTGGAGCTCTTTTCGTAGAAAATATATTTATATGCTTAATATCATTACGCACTAAATTAGAGTGAGTGCTTATTTTCAACGCAGCTAAGCTACCCCTGCCGCCCAATGTCATACACTAACCGTCAATGCTATTATAGACTATCGTTGGTCCTTATGTACCACCACCAATGTTGTTATATACCATCTTTGGCCTTTATTCCGGATTAAATGTAAGGTAGGCTCTCTCCTTTTCATGCATCTAGGCCTATCAATCGCACAAACAAAATATGAACATAATCTCATCCTAGAATTTTGTTATTAACTCCTTCAGAATGAAGTTATCAACCTTGAAAATCCAAAACCTTTTTTATGGGAGAATTTTCATATTAAATAAGTCATCTCATGTCTTTCATCATATTTCTTCTACTTGGTCAGAGAGTTAGTAAGAGTATTAGATGAACTTGAAAAGATCTAAAAACGTTTTTTATGGGGCGGATATGACTGTAATGGTACGCTCTATTAGATCCAGTGGACCAATATAACTGCTCCAAATAGCCCGAAGGTCTAGGACTCGGCTCCCTATTCGTATCTAAAGTATCTTGCTATCGAAATGGTGGTGGATATTAAGAAACAATCAAAAAGCCCTATAAACCAAAGTGATTAAAGCAAGTCATTTCATACCTATCCAAAAAATAAATTTCTCTTAATGCATGTATAAAAGGGGTGCAGAATGCCATTTCAAAAACTGAAAGTGATTAGATGAACTATCAATTGTTCTAAGAAGATGATTAAAAGGGATATAATGTAGCAGAAAGTATGTTTTTTTGGAATGACTCATGGGCTTAAAATGATTAAAAGGGATAACAGGTAGCAACGTCATACTATTAACAACATTATATATAATACTAATTACTAACTTTCTTATGCATTATATATTATATAACATGTTATAGGAGTAGTATCGCTTTTTGTCTTATTCATTTTTAACCTTTAACTTTTATATTTCAACCTAATATTTAACATATTTACAACTTAGTCTAAATATTTTTTTTACTTTTAACTTTGGTCCTTATAACTTTTATATTTTAAAAAACTTAAGTTTTATTTTTCGATTTACATTTTGCAAGTTAAATATCACGGCATACGTGTGTGCTTTAACGTTTTTACGCTTATTTTTTCTCATATAACGATCGTTGCAACGCAATGGTCCAAGGTCGACTTACTTATTGTATTATATGTTTTACGTTTCGACTAACGATGATGTATCATTAGTGTTACGTTTCCTCCAAGAGCGGTTTTATTTTTGGTTAATAAAGAAAAACCACTTTCCATATCAATGTAAGCTACCATGAAGCATCTTCCACAACTGCCATAAACCATCGTTAAAGGTTAAAGTTGGTTGAACAACTCTAAAATAGTGAAGATTTTTCTTCATCCCCCTCTATATATTGCTCATGTTTGGGATTGCTTATTATATGAATAAGTAACTTTTGAAAAGTTATTTTTTAAAAGTATATTCTATTAACTTTTAAAAGTAACATATTAATTATTTAAAATCAACTTTTTAATTTTTTCCCAAACATTTTTATTAACTTATTAATTTTTTAAAAGCTAATCAAAAAATTAGTTTACCTGACCATTAACCGTTCAGTCCATATTTAAAAAACAACTAAATTTATAAGATGTCAAATTTATGTAAAAGTAAAAACATTAAAATTTAAAATATATTTAAACAGCTAATCGAATCATTAACAAAATAACAAAATTTTAAAATCTAAAGGAATAAATGAGAATCAGAGAATCTAAACGAAAAAAATCAAACTTTTAATCGAATCATACGATTTTCTTTGATGATTTTCCCGTTCACGAGTGTGTTCTCTCTACTTCCTTCTAGACGCATCTCTATTCTTCTTCTCCGTCGTCTCTTTCACCGGAGATTCTCATAATCATCGCCGCCGGCGAGTTATTGTAAGTTTAAACCATTAAAGGTTTCATTGAGCATCATTTATGTTAATTTTAGCATGTGGGTATGTTTTATCAGCTTTCAAGATAGTCAATTTGGTTGTTTTGAGGTGCAAAAGATTTAGTGTTGCAAGTTCTTTAAGCAATGATGGTAAAAATCGAATCTTGAGGGTGAAATTCTGTTGCTAATTTGCTAGTGAATTTCAGTTTTTGATTGAAATTGATATGAACACCTTTAGTTTTGATACTTTGATTGAAATTTGAGGGAAGAACAGTGGGGGGAAACTTCAATTTATACATCATGATATTAGGGTTTTCTGCTAAATTAAGTAATATTTTGATCTGTTTATGGAAAGTAAAAGCTTTTTGAAAGGGGTGTTCTTGATATAGCCAATTTCTTGAATTTTGAGTATAGAATTCTGTAGAATGCCTCTCTCTGCAGCTAGATTTTGATATTTTATGCTTGTGAATTTCAATTTTTGATTGAAACTGATATGAACACCTTCAGTTTTGATACTTTGATTGAAATTTTAGGGAAGAACAGTGGGAAAAACTTTAAATTTAGACAACATGATATTAGTGTTTTCTCTTATATTAGTGGTAATATTTTAATCTGTTTTCAAAAGGTAAAAGCTTTTTGAAAGGGGTGTTCTTGAGTTCTTGATATATCCAATTTCTTGAAGATATTGCTCTAATTAGGGTTTGATTGGTTGAGGGTTTGATGGTGTTTAAGCAGCAAGATACAGGTGGTTGTGCTTGTGATCACTAGTTCTAAAGTACACTAAAGAGTGAGAAAAAATCAATGGCATTAGTACCAACAACGGAAACGGATGGTGCTACTGTGTTCACCGAGGTCAACATGGGTTCATCTGATTCTGGTCCAACAGTTCGGGCCACTGTTGTCCAGGCTGCCACCATCTTCTATGATACCCCTGCTACCCTTGGTTCGGTTCACTTCCTTATTCCAATAAGTTCAATTCAAGCTTGTGTTTTGTTATGTAGTTGGTGTCAACTAATCGGTTGTTTTAATGGTTATTGTGTTGATGGATTTATGTTAATTGTGGTAACTTAAGTTGCTAATTGTGTGTTCTATCAGATAAGGCTGAGAGATTACTAGCTGAAGCTGCTTCGTATGGATCACAATTAGTCGTCTTTCCCGAAGCGTTTATTGGTGGATATCCTCGCGGGTCGAATTTTGGTGTGACAATTGGTAACCGTACGCTTAAGGGCAAAGAAGATTTCCGGAAGTATCATGCTGCAGCCATTAATGTACCTGGTATAACTATGCAAATATTGTTAATTTGTTATATATACGTAGTGGTAAGCGGAAACCGAATCGTTAACTGAAATACCCGAACTAACCAATCCCAAAAACCAACCCGTTTAATCAACATATGATTCGATTTTTGCTAGGTTCTATGTACTTTTACAAGTTGTGCATATCACATTGTCATAGTTATATTGTTGTTGGGCTTTTTCAGTAGTTTCATCACACTATTGGGCTGAAACAACTTACTTGCCCACTTTTGGGCCCAAGCTCAAAAAACTGCTCTAAGCTGATTAACCAGAAAACAGACCAATTTGCTACACATAACTGAATTAACTGAACTAACCAAAAGCGGTCGGTTTTCATTTCTTCGTAACCAAGATTTTCGTTTTCGTTCGTAAACCACCTAAACCGACCCATGCACATGCCTACAAATATATATCGTAGAGAAAATAAATTTGTTTCTTGATGTGTTAAGTGCGTTTTTGGTGATAAATGCAGGTCCTGAGGTTGATCGACTGGCGGCAATGGCGGGCAAATATAAAGTTGTTTTAGTGATGGGAGTTATAGAGAGAGACGGGTATACTCTCTATTGTACAGTTTTATTTTTCGATAATCAAGGATGTTACCTTGGCAAGCACAGGAAGCTTATGCCGACAGCTTTGGAGCGCATAATTTGGGGCTTCGGTGATGGGTCAAACATACCCGTTTTTGATACTCCGGTTGGAAAAATCGGTGCAGCCATTTGTTGGGAGAATAAAATGCCACTACTAAGGACAGCAATGTATGCTAAAGGTTTGCTCTGCATCCCAACTTAAAAGTGGCAATTTGTACACGTTTATTTATTAATGAGTTGATTTGGTTATGATTTATGTCAGATAGATTAACAAGCGGATGTAAAAGATTAGCCAAATATATAATGATCAAATGGGTTGAAAATCCTTAAAAGTGCGTTTTAATGGATACGACCTATTATATTTTTATTTAGAGATTTAAATTATTATTGTAAATTTATAGGTTTTACATCATGCCAAGCATTAGTTACTTATGAATGGGTCGATTTGGATTATGGCTCATCTCAAACAGGTCAAACGGGCCATATAGGACTAGCTGAAAAAACAGGATGAAAGTTTAAAGTCTATAAAAGTGCATTTAAACGCGTTCGAACATTAAAATTATTATTGTAATAACATAGTTTCTATCATATGTCAGCCATTAGTTATTTACATAAGTTCAAAAATGTTACGGATTTTTTTTATAGCTCTATGGCTCTGCCCAACCTCCGAACAATCTGGCCTAAGAAAAAACTATCTGTTTTGACCGCACAAGAAACTATGGTTGACATTTGGGATTTTGTAGTTGATCTAATTATCTGTTAATGTTAACGGTTGAACAGGAATTGAGATATATTGCGCACCAACAGCCGATGCAAGGGATGTTTGGCAAGCGTCAATGACTCATATAGCATTAGAGGGTGGATGTTTTGTTTTATCGGCAAACCAGTTTTGTCGAAGAAAAGATTACCCCGCTCCACCGGAGTATGATTTTACTGGTACAGATGAAGAACTCACACCAGAATCCGTAGTTTGTGCTGGCGGCAGTGTTATAATTTCACCATCAGGGGCGGTTCTTGCAGGCCCGAATTACGATGGTGAAGCACTTATTACAGCTGATTTAGGTATGTCATGTTCACCTTTTGGTTAAAAAGATGCATTAGAGGTGGCAAAATATGCGGGTCAAACGGGTTGGGTCAGCAGTACCTGTCAAAACAAGTACTTTTGGTTTTGGTCAAAATGGGTCAGGTCAATCTGACCCAGAAAAGCTTTTTTATCCGTTTATTACAGTTAAACGTGATGTGTTTTAAAGATTTTTTATGATTTTAATGGCTAATATTTGGTACAGATCTTGGAGAAATTGCTCGGGCAAAGTTTGATTTTGATGTGGTCGGGCATTATGCAAGACCCGAAGTGCTTAGCCTGATTGTGAGAGACGAACCAGCAACCCCGGTTTCTTTCACGTCGGATGGTTCGTGCAAGTAACTTTAAAGGACCAAGGTGTTTTCTTTAAAATCTATAATTTACCCTTGTTATATATCAACTTGACAATTTGATGAAAGTCAACGTTTTTTACGCTCTTTCGAGGATACAAATGAAACTTTTGTGTTGATTTGGATGCTTTACATAACAACTTACATATAAGATCCAAAGTCGAGTGTAACTCGAGAAAGATCTGAACCGGATACTATACGATCTCTTAGATCCTTGATCATTTTGTATCGCTCCATTTCGTCTTCATAATCCTGCAATGTAGACAAACTCGAGAGCCCTAAAACTCTCTCTTCCAAAGACTCGTTCAAGTCCTCGCCCTCCCTTTTCATGTCGAGCCCAAATTCCCACTCATGCAGTCGGAGTTACGCCCGACAACCTCATTTTGTGTGTTTGTTGTTTCGTCATTTACAACTTCACCCTTGTTGTTTTCAAACCATCGCAGACCTCTGGCTTCCTCTCCAAGGGTGTTTTCGTCATTTACCAATTTTCTCATCTCGTTTCCGATTTTGTCTTCTTTGTTGTATTCAGTGCTCTGATACCATGATAGAACTGTAGGTGTTATATGGTATATGTTATTATCACCCTCCAAAAGCTCCTTGAGGTCGCGTGCTAGAATATTCACCTGTTTATGTTTATCCTCGTACTCGTGTTTTGCATCTATGAGTTTCATTTGAACTCGTTCCTCACGTAACAGATCAGCAACACGAAGCATTTCTCTCTCTTCATCCATTTCCTCGCGTAGTCTTTCATTTTCTTTTTTCAGTTCTTCAAGCTCGGTTCTATGTTCTTCAACACTACTCGCCATCTTTTGGCATAACTTATCCAAAGCCTCGTTCGTCTGTTTCACTGATTCAGCTTTCTTTACGGCTTTTGCCAAAGAAGACTTCGTATTCGCTAGTTCCCGACCTAACTTCTTGTTCATCCGTTCAACTTGTCGTCTGAGTTTCCTTTCGGTCTCCAACTCCCGAGATATAGTCTTGACTGCAAAACGGATCTTGTCTTGTTCTTCAGACTCATCCGTCGGTGTTTGGTTGGACCGTTGTTCTTGGATCAACTTGTTGACATGAGACCGAGCCTTGTTGAGCTCGTGGTTTAGTGTCGAGGCGAGGGAAATGCTCGTTGGATGGCGGTGATCACGGTCCATATCTGCGGTCCAAACCCGAGCTAGAAGTTTGAGTATTTCTTTTGATACTGCGAGTGAATGCTTGATTTCATCCAACCCATGGGTTGATTTTAGCATCAGTTGATCATGGTCTTTGGTTCCCTAACAAAAATAAATAAATAAATCAAATGATACACAAACTGCAAAATGTTAAATGATTATTAATTGCATAATATTTAATATTATTAAATGTGATTTTATGAAATGGGGACATTATTCTAAGATGGGAGACAACGTTACCAAATAATTGAGCTAGCGGCTACATGTTCACAAATAATTTATCCATTTAAATATATACTTAAAAATCATTTTAACAGAGAAAATATTCTTTTGACTATAAATTTTTAATGTGTGATCTTTGGTAACTATAAAATTGTTTAAACTTAAATATATACTTAAAAATCATTTTAACAGAGAAAATATTCTTTTAACTATAAATTTTTAATGTGTAATCTTTGGTAACTATAAAATCATTTAAATATATACTTAAAAATCATTTTTAACGTTCACATAATATCAATAAAAATTTGATGCTCGTTTTACGTTGTGGAATAAAGCTACGCAAATTTTAACGTATAATATTTCGTATACGAGAGAAAATACAAATGTGATTCCATGTCACATGTTTCGAACTTTTTAGCTAGTAAAACCGATATCATTAAGATGTCAACTCTAAATCTTGTATTATATATTCTTTTTTAAAAACTATCTTTTTTTAATTACAATTTTAGATTATTAAAGATGATACATGACAACCTTTAGATTACAAGGTGTACAGCTTAATCATCATGGTATATTTCAAAATAAATAAATAAATAAATAACTATTTTTCTTAAAGTTCGTTAATTTGGCCAATCAAATCCATAGTTCAGATTGGCTAAGAATTCAAATACGAAAAATACAGAGTGTGACCCCACTATTTGCTGTCTTTCTGACTTATAGTGCAAGGGGTATGCACACAAATATCAAATAATTATTACCCTTTTTTAAACAATATTCATTAAAACTATATATTTGTTCTAAACAAATCTCTATACATCTCTCTCTTTCAAGTGATGTAAACTCTAGGTATTTTATAATTTCATAAAAACCAATAGGTATCGCGCTACATTAAACACAACCGAAAAGTTTATCAGTAAGCATCCCACTAGTAAAACGTCAATTTTTTATTTTACGGCTTCAATGTATATGTACACATTGTACATGTTACGTGACATTTTTTTTCATTTCAACCAATACAAACACTTCAGATTTACGTCAAATGAAGTAAAAAAACATATATAAAATCAAAACCTTTTCTAAAATAATAGGTTATAAATAAACTTTTATGTAAGAGAATAATGAAAGTCAAAATTACCTCAAATGGGTCTTCATTGTAAGTCAAGGGTATCCCTCCAAAGTTGTGATCTTTTTCCGTAAAGCTACGAGATTGTCTGCGGTGTGGATTTATTACCTACAAAATGCCAAAATGTTACAGGCATGTGGTCATGCATGTGGTATTTTTATAACATTTTTGTATGATTTTGATAAGTGAATAATTATGAATTTTTTGTACCACTCAGATCGATAAAAATATATATCCATATAAAATTATGACCTTAAATGTCTAGAAGTTATAAATACCATATTTTGTATTTATATTTGTTATATAGAAAAATTATAAATTTAAAAGATCACCAATATGATACTGTTATAATGGGTTAACTTGATCTAGACCACCTAAATTGTTAAACGAGATGAACTTTAGCTTGTATTCAACTTGAGTGGCTCAATTGATTAAATTTTTATTTTAAAGATTAGTATTTTCATTTTCATACGGGTATCAACTAACAAGCTAACAACAATCTTATGTTATCCAATCATCAAATAACATAATTATAAACTACCAATATCAAAAAAATAATCAAACATAACTTTGAAAATATGTATCAAAAGATTATATGTAATGATTAATAATTTTTATGGGTATTTTACGTCATATCATTGTCAACTCATCATTATTTTCTTTACTAAAAACATATGTAATTGTTAATGACCTTTAATGGCCTCAATCATCACGTGGTTATAAAATTTATGAAAAGTTATGACGTTAATATAGAAACTCCCCTACACGCCATTATAATGCCCACGAGGTGATGTGAGAACATTTTAAGATACTATAATGCCGCCCTTAATGTGTAAAAGTATGACTTAGGGGATGTTTGTCAACTTTTAAATGATTAAGTACTAAATCAATAAGATGTTTAAACCATTAAGTGTTGAGCCATTAAAAAATCTAAACCATTAAAAACTAATATATCGTTTAATTATTCAAAGACAAATATCTAACCAATTCAAATAAGAGGTCTTAACCATTCAACATTAAACTTTTTAACCATTCAGTATTAAACTTCTTAACCTTTCAACATTAATATAATGTTTAACCATTTAAAGTCAAATGTCTAAATAATTTAAACATTTGTTTGCGAAACAAACACTTTAAACCATCAAATGTTGAACAATTCAGACATTTGAATCATTAATAGAATATAGATAGTCTCTAATCTTGATCATACCCCAGAAAGATTTACAAAATCAGCAAAACGAACCTCGGGAACCGAACCACGACCCGGGGACCTGCGACTCGTGTTCCGAAACCGATCAACATTCACCCTTGATTTCCGCAACACACCATTCAACCGATTACCATCTTCACCACACACCCTCTCGTCCCCCTGCGAGTCACTTTTGGTCGCAAACGGGGACGAAATAGTCGTCGGAAACCGCCGCTTCCTGATCTTGCATGGCATCTGTGGTGGGATACTGAGATCCATCTGCAAATTGAAGGTTTTGGGGATGTGAAGTTTGATGGAGAAAAGGTGTTTGTTTGATGAAATGAAGATGTGTGTGTGTGTGTGTGTTTGTATGTAGATGAATGTATTGTAAGTATGAAAATGAGAACATATGCATGTGGGAATGGACGGCTGGGATGTTGGGTGAATAAGGGTGCCCACATTTGTTGCTGTTTTCTATATTATTATTATTATTATTATTCAATTCCTAGCATGTTGTAGTGTTTGATTTTGTGTGTTTGGTAATTATTGGGTGCCTATGATTCATTGATTTGTTATGAAAATTATTAAATGGGAATATGGGATATAGAAATTAAGTATAGATTCTAATAGTTATTGAGTTATTTTATTGTAACAAATGATCTTTAATTCAACTGGTTATCGTTTGATACCCATAAGTATATGATATATAAATATATGTAGGTCATGACTTCAAGTTTTACTTTAAGAAAAATGCTTAGTTAAGTCACGAGATTTTTTTTTAAAGTGAGTTCTTTTCTGAGGAGTTAATGGTGTTGATCTGTTGGGAAACAAATAGATGAGTCTATTAACATAACACTTATCTTCTGAATCAGGTTCGTTTTTAAAAAAGTTATTTGAGTTTTGAATAGTTCGGATTCATAATTACGGGTTTTTAAATTAGATATTCGGATTCAGATTTTTTTTTTCAAAACAAAACGATGCTGTCGTTTCTTTTCATTTGTTTGTTTTGTTGTGCTCGAAACGAAAGCCCAAGTCTGCAACCCATTTTATTATTTCAGCCCAATTTGGTTTATATCAGCCCACTAACCTTTGAAGCTACTTTCTTTTCGTTACTGTTTCAGCCCATTTGTCATCTCAATTTAACATCTTAACCCAAACTGACCAGAGGTGGGCAAAACGGGCTTTGGACTGTACTCGAAACCGGGTTCGGCCCAACATGGTTTTTTTTACATGGGTGTAGGCAAAAGAAGGTATGAACCCGGGTTGGGTTCACTTGCTTGAAAACCCTACCCGTTATACCCAGGCAGGGTAGGGTCGGGTCGGAAACCGGGTCGAATACCGGGTTTAGTTTTTCTTTTTCTTTCTACTTTTATTTTCTTCTATGTGTGTGTCCGGTATCAGGTTCAGATCAGGTTCAATCGGGCCGAGTTCAGGTCAGGTTCATTTAAAAGCTTAATATTTAAAACTGGTTCTAACCATACGGGTTTACACGGTTCCAACCCGGGTATACCTTCAATAGGGTACTACCTATGTCCAAGTTCGGGTTAGGTACACCAGGTCGGGTTCGGACCCGGTTTTTTATGCCCACCTCTAAAACCGACTTGATTCAATTAGATTAAAACCAAATTATGTTTAGCTGTTTGATTATTACTTTTGACTATATATTATCTATAATATAATTCTAGCTCGTGTCATTTTGAAACTTATAAAACAACCAAATGAATTGAATTAGTGTATTTCGTCATCATATCAGCAAACACAATTATATGTAGATATAATGTGAAGATCAGACACCGTTGCGACCGTCTCCGCCACCAGTCCCTACACACCATTTTCTCTAGTCCCTACACACCATTTTGTCTTCCTTCCACATCATATTTTAAAAGACTCATGCCAAACATCAATATATTTTTTCTAAAATGATCATTCGTTAAAACATCTAATGGTCCTGTGTCGATTATTGGAGATAATGTCCGTAGCCACTAGTGCCAGGAGGTAGGAGTTGGTCATAGTTAAAGTGATAATAAATTTTTTTAATGGCAATGACAATCCCGGCTCATTGGTATGCCTCTTCGTAGCCCATGTATGTCCGTACCTCACATGGGATTTCAAACATCAATCGTTAACTTGACGCTTGAAAATGGCGCCAACCCGTTCTAGGAGGAAACCGATTAGCTCGTAGAACCTCCTGACTTGCATATGCCTAGAGGGCTCATTGACAACCCATGTTAATAGCTGCAAGATTTCAATCGTTATAATTGTTTTTTCATGGTCACTGATAATATTTATTATTCTTATTACTATTATGTGTGCATACACGTGTATGTATGTATCTATATATATATATATATATATATATATATATATATATATATATTTTATATGTGTATATATATATAAATATGTACAAATATTATATTTAATAAACTGACAATCAACTTTTTTTTGTTTTTACTGTCAAATTCACACACATATGTTAAAAACTTGAGAACTTTTAGAATATAATCTAAATTTATGTCTATAATTATGTGTGAGAGAAGTTTAATAGGACTTAAGCAATATCTGTAAAAAAGAAAAATAAAATAAGCAAAAAGACAGACATGCCAATTTTAACTAATGATCAGAACGTTCCTTATCGTTCTGCATTGAAGATGGTATAACTGCCAATTCCAAAATCTAAAGGAACCGTATTAAAAATATTGAAATTGAATTGTAGATCAAAATTCTCACATTCTCAAACATTCATAACCCAATAAACTTTAGGGATGGCTTTTGCAAATCAACCAAATTAGAGTGTCTATTTTAAATTGAATCCACATGGGTAGTGTAAATGCGATTCACCTTGAAAACGAGTTGCACTTTCCCAACCGACACGGTTGATATGTTTTTTTAACTTACAAGTTCCACCTCAAATAAACAAAATAACACATACATTGTATGTATGTAAACGAATTAAACCGGACTTTTATTCATTTAAATAGTTTGTTTAATTTTAAAAAAATAGAGTTTGAGCTCGAATCTTTTAAAGATCTACTTTTGGAACTTAGACTTATCTCGTGCGTAGGCTTTTTTTTTTTTCAAATCGAGCTTAGCGTCTATAAATTATTCATTATTTTGTTATTTTAGTTTTACAATTTTACAATTATTATTATATATATGTATTTATGGTTATATCTTATATAACAATATGCATGGTCTAATTATTTTAGCATAAGTTCAGTCATCCAAATAAACTCATTAATGAAAGCCCACTCATGTTCTGCGAACACAGACAACGTTGGTAACCCGACCCGCCATCATTCCAGGGAAAACTCACCACCCAAAGATCCACTATGATAAAACCTCTGGCCCAACAGAAACATATTACACCAAATGATACTCAAACTCATGAACTCCGTCATGTATGTCTCCTTCTAAACCAATTGTTCTACGACATATGAACATATATAATAAGTATATAGTTATTTTAACCGATGATTAGTCGTTAGAAGTTAGTAATAATTCGTTAATGTCAATGTTTGAATCTTGAACCTCTGAGATAGACAAAACCGCCCAACTACCCCTCGAACCACTATGCCAAAAGATCATTGGTTCACGACTCAATGATAGTATAACTATAGTAATAAGCATATAATGAACATATGAAATGTAAACTACATAAACAAATGATCGTTTACGCTCAGGACCTTACTCGAACTTCATATGTGAAACTCTAAATGATTTCTAATACAATCTCAGGTTTAAGATCAAGTTCGTTTACGGTACAAAATGAGTCGAATGTTACATAAAAATGATAATAATTGATAATAGATAATAAACCACCGCGTGCCAGCAGTACTCTTTGCATCTACAGTGAAACTCTCATCAGATCTACCCCTACACTTGTGTTTATACTTATAGGCGAACAAATTCCCACTCATTATCCACAAATCCAACACTCACATTCATAATTCACACCTTCAGATCTGTTTTTCCCACTCTGGTGAGTTCAATCCCCTCTTTTCAATCGTTAACTCGTTAGATCTGCTTTCAATCTGCACTTTTTTCACTCCGAATTTCATCAATTTCCGTTAATGTTACCCTCATTGCTTCGATTTGGTGGTCGAATGAACAAGTCGCACTCTGAATTGTTGTCGTTGATGTTAATCTAGCGTAAGCACTGTATACGCTGTTTTGGATTAGTGTCGGCGTGTCGGTGATGTTTGTGGATTGTAGTTTGAAGGAAATCAGGAATGCGAATTAGTGATTGATCTGAAAGGATGTTTTAGTTCTGCAAGGAGTACGCTAATTAATAACACTAATTGATATCTGAATGTGCTGATTGGATGTATGGTGAACTGTGTGTTTAACATCAGCTAATGTGTTTGTTGAGTGATTATGATGTCTGTGTAACAGTGTAAGTGATTGTCGAGTCTGTGTACCACTGCGAATGAATTGATATAGGTTAGTTTCATCTTGATTAGATCTGGAAGTTATGATTGTTATTATTGACATTTGGAATTGTTTCATGTTTATTTTAAGTGGATCTTAGTTTTCACAGGTGGGTTTGGGAACATTAATATGTTCAGTGATTAATGCTAATATGTATAGACTATAGAGTACTCTGCGTAAGATGCTGATAGGTTTTCGTTTTGTTTAACAGGTTGGTTGGATGATAAATCTGGTATCTTGATAGTCTGTCGTCTTTGATTCTAAGAGAATTGGGGAACTTATAAAGTTAAGCATCGTTTGGATAAAAAACCACCAGATTATTCATCCGGGATCAATTATCGATTGACACAACTATGGGATTGTTCTTGTGATTAATAGATTGCATTTGAGGTTAAAACCGATTGGTGTTGTGGGGTATCAAACGTAACGTTAATTATGAGAGGAAGAACAGATGGATCTCAGAAGAAGCGTTTGCTCACAACTTTTGCTCTTGTGGCAGCTGTCTTTCTTTTCCTGTATTTGTATTTTGGTTCTCAAAGTCAAGGTGAATCAGCTCTAGAGTATGGTAGCCGGTCTCTAAGAAAGCTTGGATCATCGTACTTAGGCGGGGATGACGAATCTGATATTGGCAACAAGCAAGATGATTTTAAGTTTGGGATGGATGATGAGGATGGTATTGTACCAAAAAGCTTTCCCGTAAGTTATTTACATGAAGTAGGATTTTAGTTTGGTTGTCTTGCCTGTCTTTAGTAATTTTTAATTCAATGTTTTGTCTTTCTTTTCTGAAGGTTTGTGATGATAGATACTCTGAGTTGATACCCTGCCTTGACCGGCACCTTATCTACCAAATGAGATTAAAGTTGGATTTGTCTTTAATGGAGCATTATGAAAGACATTGCCCTCTGCCTGAAAGGCGCTTCAACTGCTTGATTCCTCCCCCAACAGGGTACAAGGTGTGGATCTAATCAATTAGAACAGGAAATGGGCGGGTCAATAGGTTGGCTACCGGGTCAAAATGGGTTGGGTAGACGTGACACTTCTTTTGTCCAGTATAGTGTTGTGTGTCTATGTTCACAAAAACTGCATTATTTTATAGCAGTGTAAGTTTTTTTAACAAAATGAGATATGAGATTTGGACAGTAAAACTACACTTTCAGTGACGTTTGGCCTGTTTTCTTATTGTAAGCTAATCTTTATTATATTTTATATATCATAAGTAAGTTGGTTGAAATTGTCATCTTTATGATCAAACAACATCAGAAATTTGTTCATAAGTATTTCTTATTCTCAAATTTTAATTGAGTTGATGTTATTGTTTGTCTCTCCGTGGTCATCTGACGGTGCAGGTCCCCATTAAGTGGCCAAAGAGCAGAGATGAAGTATGGAAAGCAAATATACCACATACCCACCTTGCACATGAGAAATCAGACCAAAACTGGATGGTTGTAAAAGGTGAAAAGATCGTATTCCCAGGTGGAGGAACTCATTTCCACTATGGAGCTGATAAGTACATTAAATCACTTGCAAATGTAAATATTTTCTTACAAGTCCTTAATTACATCTAATATTCCATGCTTTATTTTATTTTTCTACTTCTAATAAAGAACTTATATTAACAGATGCTCAACTTCTCAAAAGATAACATGAACAATGAAGGAAATTTGCGAACAGTTCTTGATGTTGGTTGTGGTGTTGCCAGTTTTGGTGGTTATCTTCTTTCATCGGACATCATTGCAATGTCTTTAGCACCTAATGATGTACATCAAAATCAAATCCAGTTTGCTCTAGAGAGAGGCATTCCTGCATACCTTGGTGTTCTTGGAACAAAAAGACTCCCTTACCCCAGCCGATCCTTTGAACTTGCTCATTGTTCCCGTTGTAGAATTGATTGGCTTCAAAGGGATGGTATTCTTTTACTTGAATTGGATAGGTTGCTTAGACCAGGTGGCTACTTTGCTTACTCATCTCCGGAAGCATACGCACAAGATGAAGAGGATCTTAGAATATGGAAAGAAATGAGTGCACTTGTTGAACGCATGTGCTGGAAAATAGCTGCAAAGAGAAACCAGACCGTCATTTGGGTCAAACCTTTGACTAATGACTGTTACATGGAGAGAGCTCCTGGTACTCAACCTCCTCTCTGTCGATCAGATGATGATCCAGATGCTGTCTATGGAGTAAACATGGAAGCATGCATCACGCCTTACTCAGACCGTAAGTTTTCTTTATCATTTCATTTTCATTCTTATGCCATAACTTATTTTCATGTGAAAGGATTCATATAAATGTATAATGATCCAAATTCTTACTATTTCCTACTAATTTGCCACAAGGGATATACTCACCCTATTTAAAAATTTGTCCACATTTTTATTAATGTGTCTCTAAGTAATTTACCCATTCTACCCTTACATTATGTCTTTCAAGTTTTAAAGTCCGCTGGTATCTTATATGCAATAAGGATATAACTGTATTCAGCGTTTTTCATTTTGTTAAAAATCTTATTAATTACATCTTAAACTGTGTTTTGTGGACAATAATTTTGGGACTGATGTAGTATCATTGATGGTACATTAGAGTTCATAAGTAATGGATATCTAATATCTTGTCTGACCTCTGAGAGTCTAAACAGATTCCTTTTCAATTTTCAAAACCGAGGAATTTTTTTTTGATTGTGTCACCAAAGTTATTCACTTTGCATCAACTTTATATCCTACTCTATAGCTTATATCACAAACTATAAGCAGCTTCATGTTGTTTGACTGTGGAAACTGATTCGTTTTCTTCATCAGATGATCATGCAAGTAAAGGAAGCGGATTGGCTCCATGGCCAGCTAGGCTAACATCTCCACCTCCTCGTCTTGCTGACTTTGGCTACTCAAATGATATGTTTGAAAAGGACACGGTAACAACACTACAGTTTTATCTCTTGTTATTTCAACTTAAATGTTCTATCGATTCACAAACTTTTGCATGATTTTATAGGAGCTATGGCGTAGGAGAGTTGAGAACTACTGGGATCTGTTGAGCCCAAAAATATCAGCAAATACTATAAGGAATGTGATGGACATGAAGGCAAATTTGGGTTCATTTGGTGCTGCTTTGGGCAACAAAGATGTTTGGGTGATGAATGTTGTCCCTGAAGACGGACCTAACACATTGAAGCTTATTTATGATAGAGGCTTAATCGGCTCAATTCATAACTGGTATGTATATTTCTTATTCGACGTTTCTATCATATAATATATAAAAGCATGTGCATCAGGCCCGACTGAGACCAACCCGATCACCAGAACTATTGTGAGAACCGATCCCAAATGGAAAAAAAACTTGAGTTCGACCCACACTAAAATGACTGTTTTAACCTGAACCTGGTTTGACACTTTGACCTTCACTTAACCTGCCCATTCTGGTGCATGTTTTCAGGTGTGAAGCGTACTCGACTTACCCACGTACATACGATCTTCTCCACGCCAGCAACGTGTTCTCAGACATAATCGAAAAGAAAGGCTGCAGTGGTGAAGATTTGTTGATTGAGATAGATCGTATCCTCAGGCCCACGGGCTTCCTAATTGTTCGGGACAAAAAGCCCGTTACGGATTTCGTGAAGAAATACTTACCCGCGATACACTGGGAGACGGTTGCGGTGGCGGATTCATCATCAGAATCTGATGGAGATGATGTTGTGCTCATAGTCCAAAAGAAACTTTGGCTCACAAGTGAAAGCTTAAGGGAAACAGACTAAGTTTTGAACCTAAAATACCACTCATAAGAAAGGTTGTTTTGTAGCATCAAATTGTGACTTTAGTTTCTACTTAAGATTTAGTTGATTTATTTGTTATGATATACATTTGCATCTACAAACATTTGATTTTCTACTTGTGTTTGTATTATTTTAGTTGGATTTAATTTAAATAATTAATCCAAATATTTATACAGTTTGATGTATGCATTGAATTTTTCAGTTTCTACATTAAATAATTTAGATTTTCAAATTTAAATGTAATGACTAATTTAGACTTGCAAGGTGATGAATTGTGAATTTAAGTGAAATATTCTTCAAACGCCATACAGGTTTAAATCTTAATAAATAATGGTTTAGGAGGTTATAAAATGTAGTATTTTTGTTATGATTTTATTTTAATCTTAGTTGTAGAGAAAGTAATATCTAATTAACTTAGGGGTTGTTTGATTGCGCTGACTGAGCAAGATCTGACTGAGTAAGAAGCTGACCCAGTAAGAGATTTTGATTGAGTCTGCATCTGACTGAAACTTAACTGTTTGATTTAGTGACTGACTCTGCTGAATGATAAAAATACATTATTGCCCCGTTGTTTAAACGAGTTTGAATTTAACTGGTGTTGTGTAATTAATAAAAATAGCCAAATTATAATAATTCAAAATGTCATACAAAATAGAAGTTAACATAATCCAAACAAACACATCGAATTTCAAACAGTTGATTAGCAAAATGTCATACAAGAGTTTGCATACAAATCAACTTGAAGCATTTGAAAGTAGTTGATTAGCAATTTGGTCATGCAAAGCAGTCATATATTCAACGCCTTCTGAATCTCACTCCATGCCTTGTGTGTTTTCACCATCGCTTCCTCCACCTTCACCATCAGGAGTAAACATAGTGTTTTGTTCAAAGTTTGTAAATAATTCGTCTTGAATATTGTATTTCCTTATAAAGTTATGGACTGCAAAACAAGCAATGACTACGCCTCTTTGCACTCGAAAAGGATAATGAGCCATTTGTTTTAAGATTGGGAGTCTTGCCTTCAATACACCATAAGCACGCTCAATAACATTTCTAAGGCACGCATGAGCATGATTGAATCTTTCTTCTTTAGTTAACGCCCTTCGTCGTCGAAAATCGGCTAACCAATACCTTGTATTACGGTAGGGAGTCATAAATCCACGAGTGTTGGTATATGCAGTGTCACAAAGGTAATATTTATCTGAAAATATGAGTGTGCCATGTATTACATAAAGAATACAAATAATATATGTAGTAATAAAAGTTATAGTTATATTATAAACCTGGCGGAGGAAATCGAAATCCAGGAGGTCGGATTAAATGCCACTTCTTTCAAAACTCGTGAATCATGTGCAACGCCTTCCCATCCAGCCAATACAAATGTGAATATCATATTAAAATCACATATTCCTAGCACATTTTGATAACATTCATCTTTTCCTCTTCCCCTAAAACAAGTTTGTTGATTAGCGGGCACAACTACATATACAAGAGTTTCATCTAAAGCACCTATTGCTCCGGGAAATATGCTTCTTAGCCTTTGAAATCTCTCCGAGGTATCTGTAGTTTCATCTGAAGATGTTGGGACTATAACTTTTTTAGCAAAACATATCATTGCAACTAGAACCTCGTGAAAACATTTATGAACTGTTTGATTGGAGTGTTGAAATCGTCGTTTAACCACACGAAAACGTTCATTATGCCCTATAATTTTAGTTTGACAATATTTGATGCTATAGAAAAAGTTTATCTATCTGTTATCCACTACAAATTTCAAAAATAATTAATTATCTATAAGAAACTGAATTATTAGTTGAGTACAATTTATTTTAGTCTACATGATTTTCAGTTGGTAGTGATGAATATTAATATTATTGTTCGCCATTAACTTTCAATAGACCATCCTTTTTTAGCTCATCCTCCGACACTGAACGTGTTTGATTCAATAATATTAATTAAATAATTGATTGTAATTATGTAAGATTTCGAGGAGAACTTATTAATTAGCTACGTAGGTATAGGTTCTTGCTTTTGTTCATATCATTCTTTAATTATAAATCTCCTTTTAATTAATGTTATTAGCTTTGATAGGTGTATGACGGTTTTATCAAGAACTACCGAAATGATTAAGTGATCAAATTAGTAAAGTGATGTGGTGTGTTTTTTTAGTGAAAATGATTTATGAGTTCAAAAATAATGAAATATGATCTCGCAAATACAATAGAAAAATTGTTTGAATAAGAATATTTTTTTGAAATGATAGTTGAACAAACGAGTAAATGATAAAGAACAAGACAATCGAATTTTAAAGAGGAAATAGCCCTTGATAATAGAAAAAAGCCCTTGATCATATAGATCTCCAGCACAAAAAACCGTGTCACCTGATAAACGTCAGTTGCCTTATCTTTTATTGATTGAAAATATAAAGTATAACTTGAGAGCCGAATCCGATCAAATACTAAATTTTACGAATATCGTTTCAAATGTGAGTGCACATGTAAGCTACTATCTATGAAAAAAAGCGTGTGTGATTGCCCCTAATTTGATCAGTTGGGCCTCATTATATAATAAATTAAAATTAACAAGCTTCCCATATTCCTTGCGATATCTCGATATTCTTAGGACTTTTAGTGTACAGCTTTCATGACAGTTATGGACTTTTTCTTCAACTTGCCGCCCGAGTCTTACGCATTGACTAAGTCACTAACACGTATCCTGCAACAATCACATGCGCAAAAACACAAATCAGAAGTGATAATTCAGAATATAGTTCAGGATACGTAACTTGTTGGATATTCTGATCTTCCAAATTAACTCCGGAAACTCACATTAGGTGACAAAACCCCCTTGCTCACCTAATTTTTTATTTTATAAGTAGGAATTGAACACGAGAAATCCATTTATTTTATGAAGTTTTGAGGTAACTCATATGTACCATTTGAGCTAAGGATAATTAAACACAATACATCCATTTATTTTAGTTTCTTTCAAAATATCAATTCATAGTTTTTTTAGTATAAACAGGGGTTCAAAGTTCCATACAAGATAAAAAGTAATATCATGTATTTCTCTAAGTCCCACTTGAAACCTTTTCTAAAAACTCTTTTCTAGTCATGGTTTTATTTAAAATTTTAATAAAAAATAAATACTAATATTTACTTTCTTCGAACTTCTAAAAAATAAAATAAAATAAAAACCAAAGGCAAAAAGACAAATGATCTTTGTGATTCAAATAATGGTCGTGCATGGGGTAGGGGTTATATTATTATTGTTACCCTTGTGTCGTGGGTTGGCTTGTTCCCTTAATTTGCTTGCTAATAACAGCAAAAGTGACATTACTATTTCTAGGGTGAAAATTCTCAAACTTAAATATTATTATTATTATTTTTTTTATTTTTAATAAAACAAACTAAATGCCATGTGTTTAAGATTAAATATATAAAATCTATCTGATTTTTCTTTAATAATATTTATTTTTCCCTAATATTTTATAAAATACGTTTTGAGAAGGCGGGAGTATTATGTGAGTCATAAAACTAATATCCACTTTGAAGATTAGGGTTTCAAAGGCAATGAAATAATTGATATTTATTATACTATATGCATTTAAAAGATATTATTAATAACGTTGCCATTATAATATATATATATATATATATATATATATATATATATATATATATATATATATATATATATATATATATATATTGCGTTTATTTATCTACTTATCCAAATAAATATGATCATTGACTCAAAAATCCGTTTATTTAATGTATATTAAAAATCATTTGATGCTTGTAACCTCTTCCTTTTATGATTGATTTGACTAGAAAATAATTTATACTTCCGGAATACCTTCAAGATGATATCCAATATTTACCCTTCTATCAGACAAATTAAATTCATTTCTAGGTTAAAAAATTTGGATTGATTTCCGTGTGGTAAATCATTGTAACACAAACAAAAGTTAAACTAACTCAATTTAGTACAAAAAGTTAAACTAATTCTAGTTGTGTATGTTTCCATAACACAAGTTTTCGTCAAAACCTAAATTGCAACACCTACAATTTTAGATGTTATATTATAAATCACTAAAAGTCTGAGCTTTAAGTGAAAAGTTTAAGGTCTTCGGTGGGTGATAGGTTGTGGCATAAATACAAGGACGCGGGGACAAAAGCTTGCTTAGGTTTAGTGTTAGATTTCATACAGTTGTGGGTTCATTATGATGTCATGTTACCGATTTCGACGTGAATTTATGGTGAAATGTAAATTTCTTGTCCCGCTAGCGTATGGAAACATAATGGGTTTTTATTTGTTAATCCATGCTAGTTAAAACTCTTTGATGAATTAAATGTTTTGAGTTGTGCATGTATGTTAAAGTTTTTGGGAGTTGTCTATGATTGTTAGAAGGGCGAGTTATGCTTAAGAGGTCACACATTAATAGCGTTAAAAGTCTACTTCGATGACATAAGTGTAGATCACGCGTAGACAGAGAGTAGACACAATGAAACACTTAATAATTCATAACTTAATTTAAAGCGGTGAAGTTTTGAGATTTTTTAGACGTAATACACGAGCTTGTTATAGCATGTCTTTGTTTGTGTGAAGCGAATTGCCTTTGGATTGTTTATACGTTTTCAAAATACGATTCTATCAAAGTATGCTGATTATTTTTTGTATTTTTTTCAGCAAAACTAGAAAAAAACCGTAGTTAAAAAATAAAAATAAAAAGAAGGAAAGACAATGAATTTGTTGTAGAATCCATTGTCTATATTAAAGTATAGTTATGTCTTCACTTTAAACAAAGCCATCCTCACAAATATATCATTATAAAAATAAAATCAATCTCATTTAATGTTTAGTTTTGTGTAACTTCATCTAAGACTCTAATACGTTCGCTGCATTTTATTTTCTTATCTAAAATTTGATTTTAAATGGGTTACAATTTTATGTTTAGGACGCTTGTTAGGCACAATAAGTAAAGGGTTGTTTAATAATTTTTAAATGATTAAATGTACAACCAATAACAAATTTAAACCATTAAGAGGTCTGGACCATTAAGAGGTCTGAACCATTAAGATGTTTGAACGATTGAGAGCTAGTATATCGTTTAACTATTCAAATGCAAATGTCTGACCAATTCAAATAAGAGGTCTTAACAATTCAACATTAGACATCTTAATTATTTAGTATTAGTATAATGTTTACCCATTCAGAGACAAATGTTTGAACCATTTAGACATTTGCTCGCGAAACAAACAGTCTAAATTATTAAATGTTAAACCATTCAGACATCTCAACCAGTAAGAGACTGATTAAAAGGCTGCCAAACAGCCCCAAAAAACACTAACATTACTCAACTAAAAATTAAAGTTTCGTTGTGTAAACAATATTTCAAAACACAAGGTCTTAAATGTATTTTATAAAATATAGGAGTAATGTATTGTAGTTATTGCAAACATAAAGGGGAAATTTATAAAATATAACTTTACAAAGAGAATTTTTGTCACCAAAATATCGTATATCGCGAGATAAAATGAAATTATCGTGAATACGCGTGGATTAAAAGTCATGTGATCAAGGAGAAAAGAGAGGTTCAAAGGCAAAAGATGACGACTTTAATGAACTTGAGATTCTATACGAAGTTATCCAAATATTTTAATTGGTTTTTGACAATTTAAAGATTAAAGAAATAAATCACCACTAAAAAAATAGCATGCTAACATGTTAGATACACTTTTGTTGTCATTGTTATTAAAATGTTTAATTTTTATTTATTATATTGTATTGTTTTAATGCACTAACTGTTTTTTTATAGTTACACCTTTTAGTTACATTATTGTTTGGGATTAAAGTCAAAATTTATTTTAAGAGAGATAAGTTTTTGTCATGTGAGCTGGCTCCATAATGACTACTACATTGTATATGAAACAAAGAAGCATGTAGCAAATTTAGACATTGATTTGTTATCGAGATCTTAAAATTGGCGACGACCTGGTCGCTAAAATATGATTGCGGATGGGTTGCTAAAATATTGTCACAAAAGGATGTGTTCAAAAACTGGTAGCAAAACACGTGGTCACGAGTTTTGTGATGTCAAATTTCAATAAATTTTGTTGCAAAATAATCTTTAGTCGTGCAACGATTGCAAAAGGATATTTATGAATTTGCGACAAGAGAACGACCAAAATGTGATTGTAGATATCTACTTTTCTAGTAGTGCTATTATTATTAGATATATTTAAGATGTTTGTATAATTTTAGAAACAAAATCTGCAATTGTGGATACTACAATAAAGTAATGTGTTAATGAGAAATAACATGAAGCAAAAACAACCTCAAAGATGATGAGGTCAAAATGAAGATGATGAGATGAATGACATGTATTGAAGTCTATTCAAACTTGACGTTTTCCTCGTTTTGAAGAACTATTAAATGCATTTTAACGTAATCTTAACTTAAGGACCCATCTTCATTAAAAGAATTAATATCCTTGACACATGGGTACGTTTAATACACGGGTTATAGGAGTAAGTTTGATCGTACATTTAGTAAATGGATTATATAGGTATGTTTAACCAACTCTTTATGAATTTATGTAGTTACATCCATTCAACTTAGATATTGTACGTAAACATGAGGCCAAGGTGATGGATATGATCTTGTCAAGTAGAATGATAATGATAATGATGATGATCATGACTATATACATTTGCATTTATACTTTAATGTATTTTCTTAAGTGTTTCAAGATCGAATTTATTTATCCATGGAGACAATGAGGTCAAAAGGTTATCTTGATCTTTTTACTCCTTAGGAGTCATCAAATTTCTGTTATAAATCAAATGTTTTATTATTAAAATCATTGTGTTTGACCTATTAGTTTCAAAAGGTTATTCATTTGAAAACTAGTAAATGTCTTAAAAACTACAAAAACTTATATATATATATATATATATATATTATATATATATATATATATATATATATTTAAATGTATGTTTATAAACATCAATAAGGCATAAAAATCCATCAAACCAATGTTTGCATATGTATTTGAAAATTTCATTCGTTTAGTTACACAGATGCAGATAGTATAACGGCCTACGTATAATTTACACATGTGTAGATTATAATTTGTTCATTGTTTTCCTTAATTTTAAACTTCAAAAGAGGCTCCTAAATATTATATTTCAATCATGTTTTACATATAAAAATTTGTGTGTTGATAGGAGTTCTCGTGATTTTTAAGATATTTATTAGTTTTCAAATAGTTTTAAATTATATATATCTTTGTAACACACGTGCTTCACTTTATAAAGGGACGGGGTGAAAGAGTTACTTTGTATTAATACTTCACTAGGGGTGCAATCAAGGTCAGGTTTGGCTTGTTTAGTTACCATAGCTTGAACTCGGCTAGTTATAAGTTATATTTTTTGAAAGCTTGAGATTCGGTCACGACTATTTTTTCAAGCTTGACTTCGGCTCATTTATTCAAAGTTTTGATGCATAGTGGTTAAATGTTGGTATTACTTTCCCATCTCCTCCTCAAGCTATCCCAATTAACTTCAATTTAATTTTAGAACATTTTCTAAGCTTTCACTCACCTTTAACCTATCGGTTAACTTTATTTTTCAATTATCTTGATCTCCTATTGACTTCCTCACATGCATCGGCCTTTTCACGTTGGCTTGTTAGAAGGACCATCTCATAATTCTTTCAAAGGGTGTCGCCCTTGCCCATGTGTTTGTCCTTTCACTCTCTCTTCTCTCCCCTTCACTTCAAATAGCTAACATACAATTCTTTTCACATCTAAGAGATAGACTATCATCTTAATATAATTTAATGGTTTTTTAATAAGAGTAATAATCAAATAATTAACTTGTTAAAAATTGGACGTGAGGTGGTGAAAGGTAAGTAATACAATTTCTTTCACCTCTAAAAGATAGAATATCATCTTAATAATATTTATTGTTTTTTTAATAAGAATAATAATTAAATAACTAACTTGTTAAAATTAGACGTGAGGTGGTGAAAGGTAAGTAATAGTAACTAATAGGTGAAATGTAAGTTATAAAAACTAATAAAAACATAGTTAAATCTATAGAGAGTAACGCGATAGTAGAAACTTGAGTATATAACCACATCACATCATAAAAACAAAAAAAAACTATAAAACATGGTCATTCCATCTTTACATCTATGTTGATTACGGAAAAATATTAAATCATTGTGTAATAGAATGTTTTCTAAATAAGAAAATAAACCAGTTGATTTATAAGTTGTTTACCTACCAAACATAAAATTCAGAAAATACGGGACCAAAATTTAATTTTAAAAATTAGAAAATTTGTCATCCATTACATCCGTGACATGTGTTAAAAGAAGAATTTGATATGTTACAAAATTTTATTGTTTTATTATAATAGAAAGATTTGTATATATTCATCTAAAACACGTCAAGTAAATAATTACTAATAGATCACAAAGTCAATTAAAATTATAAACTTGCTTGAAATAATAATTTAACTTCGAATACAATTAACATAAAAAGAGTTAGTTTTCTTTAAAGTTAAACAATCATAGAGGGTTAATCGGTGTAATTGATGGATAAAAAGACGATTGATGAGCACATATCAATCATCAAGCTACCGGCTACTTTTGTCTTAGAAAAAGTATTTCATTAAAACAAATGCGAAAATAGTATGTTGTTTATTAATATAGACAAATCTATACTACTCGTACTATTACATTACTTCAAGCTAATGTATATTATGTTTGGGTTTGAACATACAACCTCACTGTTAAAAGACAAGACAAACCGTCTATTAAACGAGGTTGTCTCATATTTGCCTTAGAAGTGATAAAGAACAAAGTAAATTAGAAGTAAAATTGGAGTTGATTTTTTTTAAAAATACAAGAAACGAAACTAAAGTCAAATTGAATAAGATTTACTATATACTAATTTGTAACATGGTATGCATCATCGGTTGTAACATTAGAAGGTTG
Organism: Flaveria trinervia; assembly: GCA_025506515.1. Lineage (NCBI taxonomy): Eukaryota > Viridiplantae > Streptophyta > Magnoliopsida > Asterales > Asteraceae > Flaveria > Flaveria trinervia. The sequence continues at coordinate 2,629,681 of CM046454.1, read as the reverse complement.
TATCCACATTTTGTTTTTTTTATCTTTAATTTTTTTATTTTAACCTAATATTTTTACATTCTTTACAATCAAAATCTATTTTTTTACTTTCAACTTTGCACCATACACTTTTCATATTTTATAAATATTTTGTTTGACGTTTTAGTCTAAATTTTGCAAGTTAACACATGCAACTTGCGTGTACAGTTCAACATTTTTACGTTTATTTTTCTCCTGTTAACGGACCCCTCTCATCGTGTTGGTCCTATATCGACTTACTTATTGCTTTACACGTATTACGTTACGCATGTGTGGTTTAACGTTTTTACGTTTATTTTTCGTTCAGTTTCACCTTTTCAATTTTATTTCTTTTTCAATACAGGTATTTGCAGTGTTGATAATCATCGATAATAATATACCATTAATATTACTTGATATGATTTTACGTATTACAACGCGGAAGACTTAAAACCAGATTAATACGGGATAACTAAAGTGACAATAATTTACTTTAGGAGCATTAATCACACCCTTTTCCTCCCTCTATAAATCCCTACATCTCGTGATATTTGGGGACGATAATATCAATCAACATCGTGAAACTTCGCGCGAGATGATCACCAACAACACAACTGCTTTCAAAATGATTTCTTTTGATTTTCAACTGCTTAAAACCAAAACAACAAGATTCGTGATGGATTCATCTCTTTAATTCTCACTCCATAGCTTCCAATTTTAGGGTTTTCAATCGCCGATACCATCATCGACAATTCTTACGGTACTCTCTCAACTTCTCTTTGATTACTCTAATTTACTCGAATTTAGGGTTTTGGGTATCGATAATTCGGGTTTTGTAGTCGATATGTTGATTGTTTAGTTGATGGGTTGAATTTTGTTGTGCATTTGGTTGTTCTGTGTGTTTGCTTTGTTGCAGCTTATGTTTGATCTGATATATAGAAAAAAAGTACGATTTTTTAGGTTTAGGGGTGAAGGAATTGAAGAAATTAGCTCTGGATTGGGTTAAAAGATATCATTTATTATTATCCTTTCGGTTTTGGGGGTTTATGTCTGGAGAGAGTAGATTTTGGGTATTAATGGATTCGCCAATTTAGTAGCGTTTTTTTACAGCAATACCTAGAATTTTCTAGGATAAAATCATCACATCTTGCGACTGCACGAGTGGAATCCGCCACTTTTTGGTTGTGAGTATGCCACTTATCGTCAAGATGTCACCTACCTTCTAGATTTCTTTAAAGGAATATGATGAATTTAGTTAAGTTTTAACCTTGGGGTAATATGTCTAGTGGCAGTAGATCGTAGATAGTTGTTAATTGCATTTACCAAAGTTGTTGCTGATGAAGTACTTTGCTAGACATTGTATTTGATTATTGGAGATAGGTAGTAGCTGTGCTTCATGTTGATTATTGAGGATTTGCTCTGATAATTAATTGGATTAAGCAGTTTGATGAAGATGAAATGTGTATATGGCTGAATTGGTTAAAATATTCATCAATTATTTGAATTTCTGTCTCATGTATGTTTTTTGTATTTTACATCAAATGCTAATGCTTCCTTTATTGTAGCAGAGTAATTGGATTTGTCGACATCTATATCGGCTATGCATTAGTAGTTTGTTTTGGTTGAGTATTCAGTTTTCAGTGTTCTTCGAACAAGGAGAAACAACAAATTTGACCTTTTTTTTACTTTCCGTTGTAGCTGAGTATTGACTACAATTAGAGGCAAGTGTTAGTTTACTAAACAGATGGATTTTGCAAAGCGGTGGTGCAAAAAATTGAAACCCAAAGATAAAGATAAGCCTAAATCTTCAACAAAAAAGGAAGTTAGGAGTAATGGAAAGGAAGGATTAAGAGTAACAAGTGATGAAGCACCTTCAAATGCGACTAAGCAGAAGGTTGAAGCTGCCAAACAATATATAGAAAAACACTACAAGGAGCAAATGAAGAATCTTAATGAGCGAAGGGAGCGGTATGAATTTTATGCACAAGTTATTTTGTTTGAGTGTAACCATTGAAATTCACTCGTTATATTTAAATAAGCTACTTGCAATCTCTGTGCATTCTACTAGAATACTAGATCAGATGAAGAAAATAAAAGATTCTTATGTTTCCTAATATTGGGAAAATGTGTTTTCATTTTGATTGATTACTTGTAATGTAATGGTCATCTATATGGTAAATGACTGATAGAAATAGAAATTTGTATGAATGTGGTAAAGATTCCATTCGTCCTATAGGTTTGTCAAGTACTGATTTTAGGCCATTTTCATTCTATTGAATGCAAGCATAGAAATGTGGAAAGGTTCCAGAGTTAGGGTTATGGTTCATATCTTAAACCTACTTTGGTGATGATGTGAATTTCACATTGAGACAATGCTGTCATTGCTTAATGTAGAAACAAGTAGATACTCTTCTTCACAGTTCAGTTTTGCTAAATTGTTGTTTTAGGAGGGTGGTGTAGCAGTACAACAGGTTTGACTGATATTTCATATGGGAATATATGAAATTTTCAAAACTATAATACTAAACATGTTAACACAAATCCATTCTTGATGCAGGCGTAACGTTCTTGAGAAGAAATTGGCTGATTCAGAGGTCTCTGAAGAAGAGCAAAACAATTTACTTAAACATCTGGAGAAAAAAGAGACTGAATATATGCGCCTTCAGAGGCATAAAATGGGTGCTGATGATTTTGAACCATTAACAATGATAGGAAAGGGTGCATTTGGTGAGGTATACAATTTTATTCTTGTTCACAACTATATACAAAAGTCAAATTTACCAACCCCTTTATTGAGCTGCCTTGACCATTTGACTTTTAATCTATTCCAGGTCAGAATATGCAGGGAGAAGACAACTGGTAACGTATATGCAATGAAAAAACTTAAAAAATCTGAAATGCTTCGTAGGGGCCAGGTAGAAGTTTACTTCTGTTAAACCGTTTCTTGAGAAGATGTTATTTAAAATGCTTAAAGTTGGTTTATTTAGAACAGTTTTTTCCTTTATCCTTCTAGGTTGAACATGTGAAAGCGGAAAGGAACCTACTTGCAGAAGTTGATAGCAATTGCATTGTTAAACTTTATTGTTCATTTCAAGATGAAGAATATCTTTACCTCATAATGGAATATCTTCCTGGTGGAGATATGATGACTTTACTGATGCGAAAGGATACATTGACTGAAGATGAAGCTAGGTTTTATGTTGGGGAAACTGTTTTGGCAATTGAATCAATACACAAACATAATTACATTCATAGGTTGCTACACAATAATTGTTTCTACTTCACTTTATTCAAGCATTTGACAGTTTTTATCACAAGTATAATCCTTTTCCAACTGTTGCAGGGATATTAAACCTGATAACTTGCTGCTTGATAAATTTGGGCACATGAAATTGTCAGATTTTGGATTATGTAAACCATTAGACTGCACTAATCTTCAAGAAAAAGATTTCACTGCTGCAAAAAACTTAAGTGGAGCCCTTCAAAGTGACGGGCGCCCTGCTGTTCCAAAACGCACTCAACAGGAGCAACTGCTGCATTGGCAGAGAAATAGGAGGATGCTTGTAAATTATTTTATTTATTTCCTCTTTCCAAATGCGTTGATATTGAGCATTTTAAGAATCGTTAGTGTTGTATTGATGTAGGCTTATTCTACTGTTGGCACACCTGATTATATTGCTCCAGAAGTTTTACTGAAGAAAGGATATGGAATGGAGTGTGATTGGTTTGTATCTTTAGTATAAAAGAAGTACCTTTTGATATAATTGTATTCTCAGTTAATTTTATTTTATTTTTCTGCATGTAGGTGGTCTCTTGGGGCTATCATGTATGAGATGCTTGTGGGTTACCCACCATTTTATTCAGATGAGCCCATGTCTACTTGTAGAAAGGTCAAATTGTTCACTTTAGCATATCACACAATTCTCATTTTATGATAGTGGACTAATATTTATCTTTGTCATTATTGATGTTTATAATGTTCATCTTGCTAATACAGATAGTGAACTGGAGAACTTATTTAAAATTTCCTGAAGAGGCAAAATTGTCTCCCGAGGCAAAAGATTTAATCTGCAAACTTCTTTGCAATGTTGAAAAAAGGCTAGGAACCAAAGGCGCTCATGAAATTAAGGTGACGTGTGGTAATTTTGCTTTTAATAGCTACAGATAAAAAGATTAATGTGTTTTGCTATATACAGGCACACCCATGGTTCAAGGGTATAGAATGGGAAAAATTATATCAAACTGAAGCTGCATTTATTCCAGAAGTTAATGGCGAGCTGGATACCCAAAATTTTGAGAAATTTGAAGAGGTGCATTCTTTAGTTGCTGAACTATCGTTGTAGTAACTGTTAATTTAATTTCTTTTCCTTTTTTTGCTTACTCTTTTGTTGTTCATGTAATACTACTACTGCAGGGTGAAAACCAAATTCCCTCCTCAACAAAACCAGGCCCTTGGCGAAAGGTTAGTAAGAACCTTTGTTTACTGATTGCAATCTCAATTGCTATTACTATGTTCTGTAGATTGTGCTACTTGGGAGCTATTTAAAAATGGTTGCTTATTCTGATTTTGCAATATCTTAAGTTCACATCAATAGTAATAGTCTATTAATTCGGTAATTCCTAATCTTCTCTTGTTAGACATATTTGAGTCATTATTGGATATGTTTTTTTCTGTGTGTAACATTTTGGGCCAGATTGCTCCTAGAATAGTTTGGCAAAACTAGGACATAACACATTGATATGTATTATTTTAACAAAAATAATGGAAAAAAAAAAGACACCATTATCTACGAATGCAGAAAATAATAATAGCGAAGTTTATTATTTACTACTAAAAATACCACAACAATAATATTTCAGAATCAATCCTATCAGAAAATTTTAATCACCAAACATAAAAAGAAAGAAATCTGAATGATTTGAAGCAAAGACTGATCATGCTATTTTGCATCATAAGAGGCATAATCTAAAGAAGAAGAATAAATGATGCACACACAAACAAATGATAAAATGAATATTTAAGCACTTGTTCCAACGGAAGTTTCCCTGGAATTAGAAAGTCTATCCTATGGGATAGAGGTAAGGTCTGCTCTCATCTCACCCTCCAAAGACCCTCTAGTTAAGTGGATTGTACTGGTTTGTTTGTTTATTATCATAGAAGCTCTTGCCTTTTCTTTTGTGGTGATAGACAATTTTTGATTAGTGAAGGAATCACTCTCGAGTCACATGCATGAACTTTATCATTATACATGTTATATGATTCTATAGATTTTACCCATGACTTCCTAGCTTATCTACGCAGCACTTTATGATTCTCTCAATCTGCAGTAGCATATTATTTTGTTCAAACCGTTACTAAAATGCTTACTTTTTGTTGTTTATATTTGTGCATGTGATTTACACACCCAATATGTGGTTTCAGACTTTCAGTGAAATATTTCATTAACTGTATTAGTTTGTAGTTAAAGTGTTTACGATTTGTTAGTATTATGAAAGTGTGAAACACCAAATTATGTTTCTTTCTGATATTGTGTGTTGTAAAATTGTGATTTACATACTTTGGTCTTCTTTTTGGCAACCGCAGATGCTCTCCTCTAAAGATGTCAACTTTATGGGGTACACATATAAAAACTTTGAAATTGTAAACGAACATGAAGTGCCAGGAATAGGTACCAACTCTCTCCTTGTACACAAGTTGTTTACAAGTTCATTTATTGCCCTCTTTTATCCTCAACATTATTATCCCAAAAATAAATCAATAGAATTATTTTATGAATACCGAATGTTTAATTCCTTATGTAATGGATATAACTTCAATCAGTTTTTGAGCATTCTTGGTTAAAATGACACGTCTTAGTTAATTATTTTTCCATATTTTATTTTCAGCTGAGTTGAAGAAGAAGAGTTCAAAACCTAAAAGGCCAACAGTGAAGTCACTTTTTAGTAAGCTCTCTCTCTCTCTCTTCACAACCCCCCTGTAACGGGCTTTGGATAAGACATTTCATCCTATGCATATATTTTATTTACTTGTGTTAATACCCCTTCGAACAATTCTAGTCATCTGTTAACTAGTTATTGACTCCATGTGTAGTTTAGTTAACATGTTCGATAATTAATCCCTCCGATCATGGGCAAACTCAGGAGATCTTGTTGACCCAAGTCAACGGCATACAGAACAGTTTATAAATGACAAGGGGCACATGGAATAATTTAGATTGAATATTTGTCAAAAGTAAGAAACATTGAACTTTACATGGGAATGTTCATGCCGTGGAGGCACAATGTTCTTTAGGGTTTCATCTTATTGGCATATGTAGAAAATACCTACCCTTCATTTATTGCAATATAGTGTGATCTCATTAGTTTGTGATCATGGCCAATGCAAATATGTGATTTTAGCATAAAATCTCTCTAGATAGGGATATTGCAACTGTTATTGCAACTTTCAAGAGAAAAGTATGTTTTTGTAAGTTTTTAATATTATCATCTGTAGGAGTTTACATCCTAAGGATGTTATAAGCATGAAAAGCAAGAAAAACAGAAAAATTGAATAGATCGGGGGTTAAACAACAGAGCTTACTTGTTTGTAGGCGAAGTGGAGTGACGATGTTGGTGGGTTGGGTAACAGACGATTCTTTTGTATGGGTCTAACGGGTCAGATTGTTGGGTTGACCTGAGACTTCTTTTTGTCCAAGTTTTTAATGAAATAATTAGTTTGCCAAATATGTTTAACAAAATCATATTATTCAACTAATAATAACCTGACTATTTGAAATAAATAATTTAAGAGGTTTTATGTATTAGAAATACACTGGACAACATTTAAACCTTTTGACCTCCTACCATATAGGCTAATTTATTTGTGATCACCCCTTTGACCCGTTTAAGATTAAGCATAACCAGAGTTGATCCATTAGTAATTATATGCTTGAATATGTGTGCTTGCTTGCAGAAGAAGAAACAGATTCAACTTCCTCTCAACAAACTCAAGGAAGCTTTCTCAACCTCCTACCCCGCCAACTAGAAGTCTCCAAGGAAGACGAGTCGACTTGAACCATTACTGATCTGTTCATAAACCGTCACATAGCCATAGTTATAAAAGTAATCAAAATCAAAAGCAGTGTGTTCCTCGCAACTGGACAGCGTTTCAGTAAATACAGAATCAAAAACGGGTTTTCAGTTTATTCAATTTGCAGAACGAGAATGATTTGTTTGAAATTATGGATGACCGATTGTTGTGCTTTCATTTTTTTGGTCTTCGGGTCTCCTGTAAATTGGTACCCTGGATTGTGTATATCTGCTTTAGCTTTACGTTCATGTAACCGGTGTGTAACTTATCCAGTTGTTATATTAACTTGCTGGTTGATGATCATATTGCTCTGCTGTTGTAATTTTGATAACTGACTTTATGACGGTCTCGGGTTATGTTTGGAATAGAAATTAGATTTTCTAGAAAGCCAAATGGCAACCTGATTCTTTATTCCAAACACATCCCAAGACCGCCACTAGAGTGCCTAAGACGGTCAAATGGGCCGTTTGGCGCAAACTTATTTTAAACTTAAATGAAGTTATCATAGTATGGAATTATGAAAACCGTAGTGCATCTTAGACAAGCCGAATCCCCTACAATATTTAACAAATTTGACGATCTCAGATCTCATTAGCTAATCTTAGAAAATTAACGCCTGAAATCATCAACCCCCTTGGTTGATCATTTTGACTGGGTCATTGGGATGAGCTTGACCTTCAAACCATACTTCATTTGCAGTATAATTGAATCACTCGGACAAACCAAATGACCCTCCACCAGTTCCACATAATAACTAAAAATAACTGCTATCGCCCTGATCTTTCGTGGTGTGCTCAAGATCACCGACTAAAGCTCCAGTTAAGCCAAGTTTTTATGCGTACTAACCTCGAGACCAGGGGTGGCTTAACCATTTTGAGAGACCACAGGTGTTGTTTTCTGGTGGGTTTCCCATGACTCGTGATCGAAAAAAAAAAGTCACATTGAATACGATTGTACCTACGACATGTGACTTTTTCCTACAAACTTCATATGACTGGTGCCTCTAGATTGTTTATTTAAAGAGAGTTTTCTGTTACTAAGGAAATAATCACAAATTCAAATACCACACGACTTAAACCTATAACAATTTTGTTTTCGGTTGTTATCCGTTAAGGCTTGTGCCTCTAGATGCAAGGGTGGATCAAGAAAACTTTCCCCACAGGGTCGGTTTTTCTAGTTCTCGAGTATCCATGTATGTCTCAACTCTCAACTCGATGTTGGAATTTTTGGTTCAGGTAAGGTCACGTAAATAAAAAAAATAACTTCATACGATACTTAACAAAAATATGATTTTATTATAAAGTAAAAGAAAAAACATTGTATTTTATAGTTGTTTACGAGTCTTCATCTCTTGAAAATTATAAATTACTTCATCAATAGAAATTTAAAAAAAAAATACTTCTCAATGTGGCAAATACAAGTATGGTTTAAGATGTTCTTCTAAAAGAAATCTAAGATATAATTAGAGAATGTTAATGGACTAATGAAATATAAGTTTGGTTTATAATTAAATGAATAGGCTTAGAGATTTAATGCAAAATAAACATATTGTAATTAATCTAAGATTACTTTTGTTGGATAGAATGAGCTATTACTTTTAACTTTTAGGGTAAACATTATAAAAATTTGAGGATCAAGGATCTTAAATTTTCCATAGGGGTCGGTAATTTAAAAAAATCACAGGGTCAATCGAAAACGGTCAAACACATGTAAATTTTTTAGAGGAGTCTATAGACTGTAGTAAAAACACAGGGTCAATCGAAAACGGTCGACATCGTTACACATATGTAGAAATTTTTGCGAGAGTGATTGATGTCAATTGTCATAATAATATGGGCCATGCAGTGGGTTCACAGTTCACTTGATGCATGGGCCATGAGGGACCTCAAAACAACATTACAAATTGGCCCAAAAGGAAGACAATGAAGCCCAGTGGGTTGGTAATCAAATGAAGAACTTGGAAGCCCAGTAGATTTGGACATTTGGTAATCACAGGCAGAGCCGCAGAGGTGTATAAAAACGGGTTTGGAAAAAAGGGACAAAAAGAACAAAACCGGTTTCTAGTCCGACCCGAACCCCCAGTTTGTATAAGGTTTGTAACCTGGCACCAAAAGCCAGTTTGTAAACCGGTTTCAATTAAAAAAAACCGGTAAAACCGGGATAAAACCGATTTTTCTAAAAAATTTGGCTTAAAAAACGGTTTACAAACTGGTGAAAACCAATTTGAGTGGTTTGAGGATTCTTGATGAAAAACCGGATTTTGTACATATTAAAAAAACTGGTCCGATTTAAAAACCGAACCGGTTTGTACACCTTTAATCACAGGAATAATTTTCAATGTAACTACATGATATGCGGTTGCTACAAGAGATTTGTGTTTGTTATGAAGTAAATTAAATCTGATGTTTATTTCATTCTAAATTATAGTTTTTATGGTATAGTCTAATTTATGTTTAGACATTTTTTTGTTGTATTTTGATTTTAAAATGTTAAACAATTTTTGCTTCGAGGTATATTGGCATGGCAGAAACCATGTGTCAAAAGCGTGCACCATACATCCCAATCTTGGCATCCGACTGCAAGGCAATTAACCGAAACACGTAATTAAGTCACATAAAACGTAAACTAAATACAAGACATATCTTGAGACAGAATAATTACACATGCTGTAATACATGAGTTTCTAATTTATTATTTTATAAAATGTATACAAAAAAGATTAAACATCAAAGATAGAGCAAAGAAGCTAAAGAACCGACAAAAATGTACAACACAACTTCCTTCCCATCCGAGAAGTCATGGGATAAACAGAATTTGGACCGGAAATGACATGCTCAGCTGCAGAAGCCAAGGCAAAGACAATCACACTGGTAATGGCGATCGTGATTATCCGAGGGTGTGATTCATGGGGGAATTTGTTGTTCCCTTGGGATTTGATCGCTGTGAAACTAAGTAAGCTAACAATAATAAAATTAAAAGTGTATCCTTGCATCATCACATTTACATCTTCTTCCCACAACGTTCGTGGGAAACAGACAGTCCACAGCCGACAAAGCGAATCTATGACTGAAAACCGCTGAACATCGGTGATAGAAGAAGGCTCGTGATCGGTATTTTGAGGTAGCTCAACATCAATCCTGAGTTCGATAATCGGAGCATCTGAAAGTGAATCCCTCATTGAAATTAGATTTGATTTTTGGTTAAAGATGAATGTTTATTTATCTATATTTATATCACCACACCACTAGGAAGTTGCTTAAACTTAACACCACTAAAACATACTACCCTTGGTATGGAATCTTCCTAGATTGTGTGCATGTTGACCGATAGTGTAAAAGTAGGCAACCTCCACCCTTTTAAATTATAGAATCACATTATAGATACTTTAAAAAGCAGAAAACAAAGCTTAAAAGCTTTGTGTACAAGTATTTATTGCATTGGTACAGAAATAATTACTTGAAACTTTAAGGTTGTTTATATTGTTTGTTCGTAGTCTTTCTCATATATTTTAAACAACAAAGATGATGATGATCCTCTAAAGCCTTTTGGCACCCTAATAAAATTACTCCGCCTCATCTAACATTTATGAGTATCAAAAAACTAAAACATAGATTAAGCACGGCTCAAACACACATAAGTACCTTATTAAGCCATTATAATACTTCTTAATAACTAATTGGTGATATATTTTAGTATTATTTTAAATTTCTTTATCCTTTAATTTTACTATCATCTGTTAGTTTCACTATCATCCGTTAGATCAGTACTCTTTATAATGACCTTGAAGTTAATTCTTCTTATTTCAAGTAATTTACTTTCTTTCTAAACATATAACTACTATTAAACACAAGAACTTATCATAATACTCAACGAATTTAATATTTGAGATCAACTTAGCACATAGTCTAAAAAATAGTTTGTGGTTGTGATTGTTATTGTATAAATCCCGTTGAAAACAGAGTTGGATCCAAAATAGTATTTTCTTTTAGTATTATAAGTTATATCGACCGATGGTAACGTATGATGACATAATAAATGAAACCAATCAAAGAGCATCAATACAATTATATTACTGTTTTCTATCTATATTTCAATCTTTAGAACCTGGTCGCTGTAACTTTATACATTTAGTTTTTCCTTAATCATGTTAATATTACCGTCGCAACGCACGGATTAAATTTCTAGTTATATACAATAGAAAAGGAATAATTTATTGTGATATTTTTAATTTCAACCACATTAGTTTAGAGTAATTATATTTAAACGTAAGTTTTGATTATTTGATTTTGCCTTTTAAAGTTTAAGAATCAAAATATTTTAGTAAAACATTATTTACCAAGTTTGACCACAAGATTATTAATATTTTATATTTTGGTCGTGGATTTATTTTTAGCTTTAGTCACTTAACTTTAGTCACTTTTTCGTTTTTACCTACAAAATTCTAGTATATTTGACTTTCGTTCCCAAACTTTGACTTTATAACTTCTGAGAAGCCAGCCAAATAACAACCTAATTGATTAATGTGGCATTTCATGTGAAAATTTGACCTGACTCTACCAAGTAGCCATGACTTCGGCTACTAAAATCAAGGATCTTAGAGTTTCACACTTAAACTATTCATAGTAAAAAAAATTCCTGAATTTGGCTACTAAAATTTATAGTTTTTGACCTTTGCCACTAATAAACTGGATAGGTAATGATTAATAAAGTAAACACAATTTTGCATGTGAAAAAATTAACCGAACTCCAGCCGTGTAGCGCGATAAGAAAAACTAGTTTTATCACAAAGTAAAATATATAAATTCACAAAACATGTAACTTCATAAAGTCCTATTATAACATTTATATTATAAAGTTCTGTTACATGTATGATTTATCAACTTATAAGAATTAAAAGATCTTCGAAATATGTTAACTAGCAAGCTTAATCTTAACTTAAGTTTAATTCTATTCACCCTCAAATGGTTTTTTTACCGTTATTCACGTTATCAGACCTTAAGTACCACTAGCTGAGATATCTGAATAAATCGAATTCAAAAATTGAAAGGATGATTCATATGTGTTCCATATGTTGTAATTTACGAATTCCAAAATATACTTATAGTAATTTGAGCATCTTTAACGTAAGATGCTCGTTGCATTCGGATCTCATGCGGGTAAGATGTCTACATTAGATAACCTGTTCGGCTATGTTTGGAAGGGGGGTCTGTCAGTCTGTCACACACTTATTTGAGAGCGCCTTGGGAGTGCGAGGTTATTATATTATATTTTATTTGTGTTTAGAAGGATAGTTAGGCAGTGGAAACACTAAAACAAATATACCCTGTGACGACAACACCTATAGAAAGACATGGTTTTGTTGCTATATGCCACCCTAAGGCGGCGATATTAAGTAAACTTTGATGATTGCTTAAACAAAAATTCATACACACGTTGGGAATTAAATACCCGTATATTCATAAAACATTGTTAAAGCAATGTTTACAAAATATTCTTTCAGTTGATATTCAAAATGACCATAAGGAAAGATTTTTGTGCCTAGAACAAATGTTTCTAGCATATATCGTTGTTAATATGTTTATACTATTGAGTTTTCATGCATAGGAATCATAGTCTGTCTAACATTAACTACCGTTTAAACATGTTTATTCACATTTACATGTCGTTTGAAAATAAAACACTAGAGAAAAACATAGGTAAATACGTTTAATGGACACAAAATATTTCGTCATGAATATTGATAAATAGTTAATCATATATTAATAGTAAATTACATTTTTAGCAAAGTTAATGTCCCCATTCATATATATTTTAGTCTTATTGTTTAGATAGGTGTACTATAGGATCCTCTTACTCAACATAGAGTTTGAACCAACCCTAGTATGTAGATTCCAGTCATCCTTAATATATCACCTGATCAAATATATGCATACTTCTAGTTATTACTATAAGATAAAAAAAAGTCGGTGCGATTTTTCATCGGCCTTTCTTCCACTCCTACTTTCGATCTTAATATTTTTAACCTATGTTACTTTTTAAAAACTTTAAAAAATACCACTTTTACCTCCTTAGGTTTCTAAAGTTTCGAGTTTACCCCTGTGCAAATTTAAATTCAAATCTGTTTACGTTTAGACTTAAGAAACGACTTAGGTCTAATATGAAATGTGTCCAAGCTTAACTCTATACACTTTAAGATTACATACATTTTGACATACGCCTATGTTTTGACGTATTATTTGTTCAGAATTGAGTTGGAGCAAATATAAAATGTTTTCGTGCTTATTTTAATGTACGCTTTGAGTTGGCCAATGTTTTGACATTGTTTTATTTGGAAACGCGTCGGGTCAATATAATACGTTTTCATTTACTATACGTTCGAACGTAATTTAGTTCGGAAAAGGTCGGAGCGATCGTAACTCTGTTTCGATAATAATTTTGTTTGGAAAATAGTCAGGTCAAACATTAATGTTTTTGTTCAACAGTATAAATTTGGTTTACTCTACGTATTGACGTAAAGTTAGTTCGGAAACGAGTCGGGTCGATTGTAATCTATATTTTCTTATGTCACGTACAATGTCGCGGCAACGCGCGACAAGTAGTAAACCTATATATATACGTATATATATATATACGTATATATATACGTATATATATACGTATATACGTATATAGATACGTATATACGTATACATATATACGTATATGCGTATATACGTATATATACGTGTATACGTATATACGTATATATACGTGTATACGTATATACGTATATATACGTGTACACGTATATATACGTCTATACGTATGTATACGTCTATACGTATATATATGTATATATACGTGTACACGTATACACGTATATATACGTGTATACGTATACACGTATATATACGTATATATACGTGTATACGTATACACGTATATACACGTATATACGTATACACACGTGTATACGTATATATATGTATACACGTGTATATACGTGTACACGTATACACATGTATATACGTATACACGTGTACACGTATACACGTATATACATGTGTACACGTATATACACGTGTATACACGTGTCCACACGTATATACACGTGTACACGTATATACACGTGTACACGTGTACACGTATATACACGTGTACACGTATATACACGTGTACACGTGTACACATATACACGTGTATATACGTATACACGTGTACACGTGTATATACGTATACACGTGTATATACGTATACACGTGTATATACGTATACACGTGTATATACATATATATGTATATATATGTATATAGATATATGTATGTGTGTATATATATATACATACACGTATGTATATATATATACATACATACATATGTATATATATGTATACATATATAACTATATATACGTATATACGTATATATACGTGTATATATATACACACACGTAATATGTATATATATACGTGTGTGTATATATATATATATATATACACACATGTGTATATATATATATATATATATATATATACACGTATATATGAGTGTGTGTGTGTCTATATATATATGTATATATACACGTATACATATGTATAAGTATATATATATACACACACATGCATATATATATATACACACACGTGTATATATATACACGTATGTGTGTGTGTGTGTATATATATATATATACATACATACATACATACACACACATACGTGTATATATATATACACGTATATATACGTGTATATATATACGTATATATACGTATACGTGTATATATGCACACGTATATATACGTATATGTATATATATATATATGTGTGTGTGTTTGTGTGTATATATATATATGAATGGACAACGTTCATAGTAAAGTTTTGGTTTTTTCAATTTAACACCAAAGCTTGAGGTGTTTACGTTTAGGTTAGTAAATTTTTATTTATTTTAGTTTAATCCCAAAGCTTCAAGTGTTTTCGTTTGGGTTTGAAAATTCTCTTTCAACTTTTGTTTTTATTGTTTTTTTAATTTCATTGTTGCATATACGTTTGTATTCGGGTTTTCGATACTTACTTTTACAACAGCGTATGCTTTCGGGTTTACGGCGGAGTAGCAGTCATTTTTATGATTAAGTACGATTTTTATAACGAAATACACTTCTGGGTTTTATAACCGAGTGACATTCTATTTTCCAATTGGGGGTACACATTAGGGCTTTTCGGCGTAGGGAACATTGTTACGACATGCCTTTTATTTGTGTTTTGATACTAATGATCATGTCCATGTCGACGGCTCGGGTTTGAGGTTGTACCCAACCTAGATTTTTGTGCCATTTTGTTTTGGTTTTTTCCTATTGTTTTGGGTTTTGTAACTGTGTAAACATTATTGTGATTTGGGTTTGTAATAAAATATCTTGGTGTCTTAGAGTTTACGAGAATGATCGTTATTGCTACATGTTTTGGTGTCCACGTTATGATATTTGAGATCGTGATGGAATTTCCGTCGCAACGCGATGTATAAATACCTAGTAATCTATAAACCGTCAAACTAAATGCTAAAAATATATATATGATTATTTTTAGGATAGGATTATAGTAAATGAATATTTAATTTAAAAAGAGTAACTTTGTAAAATAGTAACAAACTTTCAAAAGTGTTTCAATTAGGCAACTCAAGTTTAAAAAGGGTTCTAATTAGATCACTCAGCTTTCATATTTAAATTAAATTAATAGTCTTAACATGTTTTTATCATGTTTTTCTTTTTGTTTCAATTAGAAAATATCTTTTTCTTCTATTTGATGTTGATGTGGAACGGTGATTGTCACACCCCAACCTTGACGGCGGAAACGTCGAGATGTGAGAGTTAAGATCGTTCACAGCCACATAACGCTATTATTAAATCCAATATATTATTCATAAGTTTCAAAGGTAACATTACAAATATAAGTCTCAAATAAAGGAATTAACAAGCATAATAAGAAATATAACAAGCTTATTCATTTATTTAACTAGGTCCATTCCTAGGTGTGAACAAGCTTCAAAAGTGGCGATCAAACTTAAGTATTTCCTGAAACATGTTTAAAATAAAAGTTCAACAATAATGTTGGTGAGATTTCCATAGTTTTCAATACATAAGTATATAAAAGATGGCAATTCATATTGTAAGTTAGAGAACAAAGTAACTAGGGATGTAAGACAGAATGCACAATCAAACCTTGACAAAGTTTTACAAGTCTCAAACGTTTACAAGTATATACGATTAGCTAAGTGTACTTAGATCAACCAAACAGGCTTGTCAGGCCCATAGATCTATGACGTCGACAGGCTAGCAATAGTTAATGATTATACATATATTCGACATTACATGGTAGCTACAAAGGTCAACTAACCACAACATACAGGTGAAATGCCATAAGTTTACAAGTATCAAACGTTTTTACAAGTGCAATGTTTATAAGTAACATGTTTCACCCCAAAGTGTAAAAATATAAAAAGAGGTATAGAAATATTCACTTGGCCAATATATATAGTTGAATGATTAATAAGAACAATAATACGCGTCGTTCCAACGTAAACCTCCTCAAGGTACCTAAGCATTTATGAATATTCACAAGGTTTAAGTTTAATAATGGGA
Organism: Flaveria trinervia; assembly: GCA_025506515.1. NCBI lineage: Eukaryota > Viridiplantae > Streptophyta > Magnoliopsida > Asterales > Asteraceae > Flaveria > Flaveria trinervia. The sequence continues at coordinate 2,613,002 of CM046454.1, read as the reverse complement.
TTAGTGATTTAACGAGAGCTAGGGTTTCAATTGCAGTTTGGGGTTTTTATAAATAAGATTTGTTATCGCAAACCTATATATATATATATATATATATATATATATATATATATATATATATATATATATATAATGAAAGAAAACTTAATTACTCCTTTTATAATGATTTAATTATGAAATGTAAATAAAACTTTATAATTAACATAGTTAATCTATAATTAAAGATAACAAAATGACCAATAGTCATTTAGTGATTTCAACTATTTAAAGTTTATTTCTATGAAAATAAACTAATTATAACATTGTCAATGATATTAAAACAATAAATAATGAAATAAATAATTAAAAATGTTAATATGTTTAAAAGAATAAATTTATTATAAAATAACTTTAAAAATACACAAAGTTTATAAAACTGATTTTTTTTATAATTTTTAGAAGCTTAAACAACCCCAAAAAGATATATTGAAGGTCGCCGGGTTCGAACCCGGGACCTCTAATATAGAATGCGAGTGTGGAACCAGTGAACCAAGGGCAGAAGCTGTGCTAAAACCCGTTTTAAAATCTTAAAAACATAACCATACGGAAACCCCCAAATCCTTGTTCTTGAATCAAATTGAACATGAAATCGATGTTATTAACAAATATATTCATGGGGATTTTTTTTTCATGATAAAAAGATTGTTTAGGTGAGTTCAATTACCCGTTTTGATTAGATATTGAAGATACATACGGCAATGAACACGTCGCAACCGAACGGTGATCGACCGATGGTTAATTGTTGATGATAACACAATTAATCTTGTATGAAGCTTCGGTTTGTGTACTGGACCAAAAGCCCCTTGCCAATTTTGGTCCAAATTGCTTGGACAGTGGCCTCGACTAGGTTGCAGGTTCACGACAAGGATGAAGCTCAAATTCGAAGATTGTGTTTGTTTCTGATGCAATTGAGTGTTGTGCTCGATTAATGAATGGTATAGTATCGTTTAGGTTAGTTTAATTAGGCTATTAAGAAGTGTTAATGCTCGAACGGCTATGGAGTTTAAGACGTTTAGGTTAACAGTTCGATCGGGTTCATAACCGACGTTTAAACGCAATCAAAGTTCATAATGGTGTTCAAATCGAGTTCAAGAACGGTTTGGGGACGGTTTTAGATCAAGAAAACGTTGGGTTTTGATGGTTTTAGGGGTTCCCGGAGCTCGGCTGCCAGTGGCTGGTGTGGGTCGCCGGAAATACGGGGGTTGGGCGGGGGTTTGGTTTAAGTTTAATGAATTTACAGTTTTGGTCCCTCAACTATCAATCTATATTGTTTTGTGTTAAAACTTTTATTGAAAGTTTATTAATTGGCAAAAGCAACCCCCCAAACTTAGTTAGATTTTGTGTTTTAAATATTATTTAGTTTTAATAACCCTTATAAGTTATTGTTATAAGTAATCTTACTATTACTAATATTGTTATCATTATTATTAAGATAAGCTTGGTTATTATTATCGTTATAATAATTATTATTATTAATCTTACTAATATTATTATTATTATTGATATTATTGTTATTGGTATTATTATTATTATTATTATTATTATTATTACTTATAATTATGTTCAATTCATAATTAAACTATTAACTTTCAAATTGAAGAACTAAAGGCATACTAATAAATAAGCATAAGCAAACCAAAAGTTTCATAATTGACAACTTTGGCCCTTACAAGAATAAACGACGTTAACTTTTAATTAACGTAAAATACAGGAGGTTACAGTGATGAAAGTTTTAGATACTTTTTTTAATTTTTTTATATAATTAACATGTTTTTTTATTTTTTAATATAATTTTATATATATTATAAATTCTGACCCCACACCTTCACCATTACTTTGTTGATATAGAAAAATTCGATTATTACTTAATTTGATGGTTTAATAGAATAATTAAATAAAATATACATGAGTGACCAAATCAAAATATTTTTAAAACTTAGTTACTATTCTGTAAAAAATTTCAATTTAAAAAGTATAAGAAAAATTATGGACTCTATTGTTTCAAAGAAGAGAGAATTGTGATCATTATGTTAAATACTTCAGCTTGTTGTGTCAAATATTAATTTATCATGTCATATCTTTTACATCATTTGTTATATGTATTCATCATTATGTTTTACATTTAAGATCATTTTATGTTATTTTTGTCATTATTTCTATAGGTTAGATAAACTTGTTATATTGTGTTTTACAATTAAAAGTACACAATGATATATTTTTAGCAATGTATTTTTTAAAACTTATAGCGTTGAAGAGGAAACAATGTGTTGTTTTTGTCATTGTTTTAATAAATTATATAAATTTGTTGTTAGCTATCGTTGTGCGTTACATATTGAAGTACACAATAATTTTATTTCACCAATGTATTTTTCAAAACTTATAATATTCAAAATAATATATTGATTATCAAAAAACACAATGAGACGTTTATTTTGTCATAAAATTTTAATGTATTAGATTAAATAGTGGTTAATTTATTACTACGTTTTACATACTATAGATACATAACAATATTATTTCACCATTATATGTTTTTAGAATTCATTGTTTTAGAAAAACATAAAAGTATTTAAAAAAACATAACAACTAACAAAAAGATATAACGAACTACAATAAAGACACAATGATGGGTAATGAGCTAAAAACATAACACAATTATTTTCTTTTTATATAACAATATTATACTCGTTTTAAAGATAAAAGATATTTTCTTTCTCATGGTGTAATTTTTATAAAAAAATAATATCATGTATAAAAGTTACAAACGTTTAAAAAAATAAGAGAACTTGAAAAAAGTCAACAATAATGTTTGTGACTAAAATACCTCCCTAATAAAATTTTTTTCTATAATTTGATCTCAATCGTTGATTAAGTAGATTGATGGTTAAGATTACTTTTACACTTTTTAGTTTTAATGGTATTTTTATTTGAAATTTTCCGATATTTTTAACTATGATTAATAATTTCGTATATTTAAATAAACTATAAAATCCTTTATATTCTAGAAAGAATAAGTATCTACATAATAAACCATCATTATATTAGGGGTTTCATCTACCACCATTTCAATCTTTAATGTAGATGATGAGAATATGATCGAAGCTTCAACCGGACAAAACCTCCAAATCTAAAATGAAAATATTGATCTGTAAAGAAACTCTATATAGAAGCTTTAAATCTAAGGGAGGCGATCAATGTCGTGTGGTATCAATCAGCGGTAATGGGAGTTCGTTGGTGATGACAATGCTAGTATGGTGAGCGATTCGCAAGATATGGTGGTGTGCGATAACAGAGATAGACGGAAGGAGGGAGATAAGAAAGAGAGAGGTGATGGTTGCTCAGATGCTCGTGGGATCAAACAAAAGTGGAAGTGGGTTTCATCCGACAATGGTTAGAATAAAAAGAAGACGGAAAATATGAAGAGAGGGGGTAGGGGTGGAATATGTGTGTAATGTTTATCATGGGCAAGCATTAAAGGCGTCGGGAGAGGCCCCAAGCCACCTTTTTTTTGTAAGCAGTATTAATTTTTGGTTCGGTATTGTCAAATTTTTATTTGATAGTGTAGATTTTTTATATATAACAAGTTTGTCCCCCCTTGAAACAATAACACGCCCTCCCCCCCCCCCCCCCCCCACACACACACACACAAAAACGTTCAAGCTCCGCCACCGATATTACATTGAAGAAGTTCATTCAATTATAAAATAATCGCTTGCTTTTGTTTATAACTTCATGTCATCATATGATGTTATACATAAAATAATTGATCTTAAAACTACTTAAAAAGAAGTTACCATTCAAAAAACAACATAATAATAAGTAATAAACTAATAAAGTATCTGCTCTTTATTCAATATCAATCCAGATTTCAGTTTTTATTCTTTAACCACAATACTTTGAAGTTCAGAAGCAAGTCATCTCATTTCTGAAAGCTACATATTATCTAAAATTAAACAAGCAGTAAAACCTAAAAACCAAATCCAGTGCACTAGTGACGGATTCATAAATTTTATTGATGGGGGTCTTTTTTGGATCCGATTGTGTATTGTTAATAATTAATTTTTTTGGTTTGGTTTCATTCGGGTCGGGTCGGGCCATATATTTAAAAAGATAAAACCGATTTAAAATTAAAACACATTATATAAGTTTGTCAATCGTTTAAAACAAGAAGCTAAATTGAGGATTTGCACTTGTTTAGAGTCGGATTTAAAAGGCTGGTGTAACCGTAAACAAAGAGGCAACTAGTAACATACGATACTAACAGTAAAGTTCCAACAGAAACTAATAAGGTAAAGGCTTAGGATGACAAAGCAATCGAACAAATCATCTTTTCAATTATCGCTAATATTATAATATTAGAATTTGTACTTGAATTATGAATTAATTATTAGGTTAATAGTTTACATGGTTGAGATTGTAATAGATTTGTAATTGTAACAATTTTTAGGGTTCATTGTCAAAAGCTTTTTGCTTTGTTGTTGTAGTGAAAAGTTCTTTTTGCTTTGTAACAATTGAGAATGTAATAGATTTGTAATCAACCCTTAGGCCTCGTTTGATTCACAGAATTCTCAGGAACTAAAATTGAAAATAAATTTTTTTCATCTAAAATCATGTTTGGTTGGTCAACGGATGAAATTGGAATTGAAAATTTTTCCATCATTCATTGGAATTCACATTCCTTCCACTTACCATGGAATGCTTAAAAATCCAATGAAATTGTTGGAGCATATATAGTCATATATAGTGTGTCTGTCGCTTGTCGAATAATCTAGGCTTAATGTTATACACCTGATATGTTGTAAACACATGAAACTGGGTCATTCGCAGGAACATATGCGAATGAGACTCAGTCGTACGACTGAGCCATGCTAATGGACCAGGCGTGCGACTGAGAGATGCGATTGGGACATTCGTAAGACTGAACCATAAGTATGGTCCAGTCGTACGATTGAACCATACGCATGGTCCAGTCGTACGATTGAACCATACGCATGGTCCAGTCGTACGATTGAACCATACGCATGGTCCAGTCGTACGATTGAACCATACGCATGGTCCAGTCGTACGATTGAACCATACGCATGGTCCAGTCGTACGATTGAACCATACGCATGGTCCAGTCGTACGATTGAACCATACGCATGGTCCAGTCGTACGATTGAACCATACGCATGGTCCAGTCGTACGATTGAACCATACGCATGGTCCAGTCGTACGATTGAACCATACGCATGGTCCAATCGCACGAATGGGCCCAGTCGCATCTAATATGGGCCGAGGCCTATATATACCAGTTTCAATGTGTAGAAGGAAAAAGGATTGAGAGGAAGTCTGCCCGGAGCCTAGGGCTGCCGGATGAGAGGGGAGATCATGCTCGATCTTCCCCTTGCCAAGAGTCTTGATTCTTATATTGTAACGAGGTTGTAATCATTAGGTTTTTATCAATGAAACCAATATTTGATAGTTCGTGTTATTGATTTGAATTTTGGTTTTGGTTGTTTTGTTCATCCTTCCGTCAAGAACATGTTCGGATGTTTATCGATCTGGAGAAAAACCTACCTGACAGAAATGTTCAAAATTAGAATTTCAATTCACTCAGAATTGATCAACCAAATACGTTATCAATTTAACAAGATTCCAGATCCAATTTCGATTCAATTTCCAATTCCAATTCCTTTGCAAAACATTCTGTGAACCAAACGGCTTCTTATAGGCATAATGGTGTTGTGTCTTATACATATGAGATTTTTCAAAAAAATATTTAATTTTTCATTTTAACACAAAGTTTTTTTATTTTTTACAATTTAACTTCTTCTCAAATTTGACTTTTTTTAATTTTAACCCAAAACTCTTCACATTTTGTAATTTAATTTTACAACTTTATATTTTCAACTTGGTTCCCCTATACTTTTCATATTTTACAAATCTTCGTTTTACGTTTCGTTATTAGCTTTGCAAGTTAACACGAAAAAACTAAGTAAATATCAAAAACCATCCGTGTGATTTAAATTTTATGACAAAAAAATACTATCATGAAAATTTTAAGAGAACAAAAATATGATATTCATCAAAGTTTTTCTAATATAAATATAGTTTAACGACTTATGTGCTACACAAGTTAAAAAATTAAATTAAAAATAAGAACAATAAGAAACTAATAGTTATTACTAATAAGCACGTGAAGGTTAAACAAATATGTATAAAAGTAAATTACATGTCAAAAATTAAAATAATATAAAATACAAAACTAATATTTTAGTAAGTTACTTTCTTTTTAATAGCAAATACGCGATCCTATTTCGAATGATAATATATTATTTTAATTGGACTCAACTACCTATGTTTCAGTCGGGACAACGCTCCAAACCCACTCAAGAAAAAACCTATTGCTGGAAAAACTATTTGGTTCAACTCTAAACTAATTAAATCTATAACGTTCTATTATTCATGAGCATCTTATTTTAATAAGTTGATATAAGGGTTATTGGTTTTTAATAAGATACTAAAATACAATTTAAAAACAGAAATTAACCTTTGAAGAACACACAGCCATGCTCTTCAAAATCAACTACAACACAATCTTTAAATGGAATCGATTCAAACAACCATCAAAACCCTTCTGAAAACCCCAATTCAAATCAAATCACCATCACAAGCAACGCAAATTCATGCCCAAATCGTCAAAAGTTTCCCTTTATTCACCTCCGATCTCCTGTCCCTTTACTCCAAACTCAACCTCTTGCAAGAATCCCTCAATCTCTTCAACACACTCCCATCTCCATCCATTCAAGATTGGAAATCCGTCATCAAATGCCACACATCCAATGGCTGTTTCTTGAATTCTTTGAAATGTTTCGTCGAAATGCGTCGAATGGGGATACACCCAGATCGCAATGTGTTCCCTTCGGTGTTGAAATCTTGCACCCATTTGATGGATTTCAAGTTTGGGGAATCGGTTCATGGTTCTGTCATTCGGGTCGGGTTGGAATTCGATGTCTTTACGGGAAATGCGTTGTTGAGTATGTACTGTAAGTTGCAGAGAATTAGTGCCCCACAGGTGTTTGATGAAAGTCATGAGAGAATGAATTTTGATCAAAGGGAGAGTATTTTGCATCATGATAATAAAATTAGTCAAAACGGTCAAAACCCGAGTGATTTGAGTGAAGTGAGTGATCAAGATCAAAGAATTGTGCAGATGGAAAGTGTGAGAAAAGTGTTTGAAACAATGCTTGAGCAAGATGTTGTGTCTTATAACACACTAATTTTGGGATATGCACAAAACAACATGTATAATGAAGCTATGATGATGATTAGAGAGATGTGTGATGCCAAGTTGAAGCCTGATGCGTTTACTTTGTCGAGTGTTCTTCCTGTTGTTGCAGAATATATGGATGTTTGGAAGGGAAGAGAGATCCATGGGTATGGAATTAGACATGGATTTGAAAGAAATGGATTGTTACGAGTGGATTGACGGATGTGTATGCCAACTGTAGAATGGTGGAAGATTCGTATAGGTTGTTTCGTTCATTACCTGAAAAAGATTGTGTTTCGTGGTGCTCTATGATTGCAGCGTGTGTACAAAACAGTTTATTGATGAGGGCTTAAGATTGTTTAGGCAGATGTTAAGTGAAAATGTTGAACTCGTCCCAATTTCGTGTTCCTCTATTATTCCTGCTTGTGCACACTTAACCACTTTGCCTTTAGGACAGCAACTTCATGGGTACATAATTAGGCATCATTTTGATGATAATATGTTCATATCGAGCTCACTTGTTAACATGTATGCTAAATGTGGCAACATTAAACTTGCAAAACGTGTTTTTGATGGTATGAAACAACATGATTTGGTGTCATGGACTGCTATGATAATGGGATGTGCTGCACATGGTTATGCTCATGACGCCATCTTTTTATTCAAGCGAATGGAAATGGAAGGATTGAGACCAAATTCTGTTGCTTTTGTGGCTGTTTTGACTGCTTGTAGTCATGCTGGAATGGTCAATGAAGGTTTGACTTTTTTCAACAGAATGGTCAAACATTATGACATAATTCCTGATTTTGAGCACTATGCTTGTATGGCGGATCTTTTGGGCCGAGCCGGGAACTTGGAGGACGCTTTCGACCTCATATGCAGCATGCCAGAAAATAAAACTGCTAGTGTTTGGTTGCCGTTGCTAGCCGCTTGTAGGGTCCACAAGAATGTTGAATTGGCTGAAAAGGTTGTTATGAAGATAAGTAAATTGATAGTGATAATGTTGGTGCATATGTTCTGTTATCAAATATATACTCTTCAGTTGGAAGATATAAAGATGCAGCAAATATGAGACATATGTTGAGCAAGAGGATGAATAAAAAGGAACCTGCTTGTAGTTGGATCAGAATTGGGGAAAAAGTTCATGCCTTTATTGCTGGAGATGAATCTCACTCAAATTATGACGGTATAATTGACGCATTAAATGTTCTTTTTGGACATATCGAAAAAGAAGGATATGTTGCGGATCACTAATGCAATGGATTTTTCTCATCCAAACTGATCATCTGATTATTTATGAGTGAAATAAGCCGCTTAAATTGCTTATCTTAAACTGCTTATATCAAAAGGCAATAAGCGGTTTTATAAGCAATGCCAAACACCCTCTTAGGTATATGCGGATTTGGTACATAGAAACCGAGTTTGTGTAGAAGATTGTCGGTCTCGAGATTGTTACAGAAGAGATATGATGAAGGTATAGCAGCAGGTTTGATCATTTGAAAAATATAAAGTGCTTATGTTGGAGATTGTTAGCCTCAAAAGGTGACATATTCCATCTGTTTGGAAAAGAAGATACAGTTTTGACCTTTAACTTTTAAAGTCATATGAACTAGTGTTCTTATTTCTAACTTGATTAGGTTGTAATACAAGTTTATAACATGTCTTTTATTTTGTATTCCTTTATTTGTTTAAAGTTTAATGTAGTTATCAAAGTTATCTTAACAAATGCTGAATGTATAACTGTGTGTATCACCTCCAGCTTGTAAAGGAGTAGATGGATTTCCATTTGTACCAGTAGAGTAACATAACACTTATTTTGAAACCTTCACAATTAAACTTGTCTCATGTCATGATACATGGCATGTGAATTTTGCTTTAATACTTGTCCATATAGTGACATACAAATTGGTACAACCGTTCAAGTGAATGCAAAAAATCCTCAGGTCATAAACTTATTTAACTTTAAATTTGTAAACAACTGGTTTCAAATAGGGGTAATTTTGCAAGATAAAAAATTAATAATCTATATACACACAAGAGATCAGATAAAAACCACTTTAATATTAAAAACCATAAAAACTCCTCTTAACCAATCAAATTATATTACCATTAAAACTCCCGTAGCCAATTAAATTATTTTCTTTCTAATTTTTTTGTTTTTTATTAAGGTTAATAAATTAATTTTTACACACTTTTAATTTTAGTATTTTTTTTTTAAATCCTGATTTGTCTTCTTATTTAACTACTTTGTTGCCTAAATCTCTCTTGACAATCAATCACAACCATTGATACACCGACTGCCTCCATACCAGTACAAGTCAACGATCAAACCACCATCGAAAACAACTAGCACCACCCCCTTTTCGCCTCCCGCCACTGTGAAACACCATGATTCCCCCTTCTGATTTATTTATGTTCGAACAAAGAGCATCACCAGCTACTTCATTATATATGCTAACATTTAAAACTTACGTAAACAACGATCTACCGTTTAAAATGCATAAGGCACTCCTATCGTTGAGACGTTACTACATCTGCTTTTCAGAGTTTGTCACTGCCATCACTATTCACTCATCATCCTCATCACCCATGTTTGTAGACATGTAAAAGAAAGAAGAAAAGATGAACACAGAAATTTAACAAACCATAAACTCTAATTAATAACAAATATATAACTTATAGCGATTCTGAAATAAATATATCAAGTGTGTTGATTTATAAATTTTTATTAGAAAAAGGTTTATTACTAATTTTTTTAACCATATCTCTTTATTCTTAAACAAAAAAGTTCAACAAAATATTTTTTGTATATTAAAGTCTTTTAACTTGTAAGATGAAAAAATATCACTACACTGAATTTTGTATGTTAAAGTCTTTAATTTTGTTCAAGACATCAAATCAATATTGCATATGGTTCACAAATCCAGGCTTGCAGGCAAATTCGATTGATATGAGAAATTGATTTTGATTATTTGTAAGTCGAGATTTCATTTTGTTTTTGATGGATTTTAACTTTGAATGTAACAGACTTTTCTATTTTGTTCTTTGATCGATTTTGATTTTGTTTGTTACCAGGAACTTGAAAGTCTAGCAATGATGTTATGATGAAGTTGAAGATGAAAACGATGATGGTTGAACCGTTAGAAAAAAAAGTCTGGTTTTAAACATGAAGAACACAAGAAATAAAAGAAACATTGTTGTTATATCTATCTACATTAATAAAAGAAGGTTTTGAGTTGACACTTGTCACAATATTACACCTTCTAAAACTAATTTTTTCATTTATCTATCATATTAAATACTTATATTAACTACTAATTATATTATTTAATTCTTTTTGAGATTAAAATAGTTTTTAATAAATTAAAAAAAAAATTCTTTTTATAAATGCATTTTTTAAAGAAACAATCTTTTGTATAACATAAGTAATCTTTAGAAAATCAATTTTTTTTAAAAAATACAAAATATTTAACTCAGTGTTTTTAGTAATTAAATTTTTTATGAACCATAAAAATTTAAAATTGAAAGTTATAATAATATTTTTTTAGAAAATGTCATTTTTCTAAAACATTTTGATTTATAACGATTTTTTTAGATAAAAAATTAAAACAAAAGTTCAAAAAAAACTATATAATTGGTTTATTACTTATAGTCCTTACTTATTCGTAATTTCAATCATATCATATTATAATTATTAACTTTTCATTACAGATTATTTAATATTTATTTATTCAACCCGTGTAATACACGGTGTATTAACATAGTATGGTATAAATAAGGAAAATATAAATAATTAAAGGACTTTCAAATAAAATGATGTAATATAATATCATTTTCGGAGATCGAAGAAAAAGAGAGTTATAATTTTAATTTCATACACTTAATAAAGAGAGTTAGAAATTTTACTTTTATACACTTAATAAAGAGAGTTTTAATTTTACTACTATACCCTTAGTGTTGTAAATCACAAATAAAATATTTGGTTAGTTTCTCTATAATCCTATAAATTTGAATAAAAAAGTTAGAAGATAAGAATGTTAATAAATTTTTTCCCATCTCATTCTATTAAAAAGAACTTTCTAACAGAGATGTTTTAAAGTTTCATTCCTCTTTATTTTTTTATCTTTACAAAAAGTACCGGGAACACAAGGTTAGAAAATGTGTGTGACCATGTGACTTATTTGATTTATAAAACTCGGCGTTCTTTGATATCATCTTCTCTGACATAATATGAAAGACTAGGCCAACCCTATTAGATATCGACTCGATCTGAGGTCTACGTAGGGTTGTAAACGAGTCGAGCTGAGCCGAGTCAGGATGGGTTTGAGCTCGAAGCTTATCGAGCCGAGCCAAGCCTGTCACACCCCGACCGACGGCGGAATCATCGAGGCGGACGAATGTGAAACGATTGTTCATAGCACATGGAACTAACTGCTTTGAAATAATATTAAATATCATAAATTATTGAACATTGCAAGACAAATAAGTAATTACAACACAAACAAGATATACACAACAACATAAGACTTTCAATTAACTAAGTTCAAGTACTATATGAGCACAAATAGATCTTCAAGTAGTAAACCTGAAACATGATAAAAATAAAATGTCAACTTTGAAAGTTGGTGAAATTTCCATAGTTTTCATTACATAAGTATATAAAAGATGATAATTCATGTTATGAAATTAGTGAACAAAGTAACTAGAGATGTAAGACAGAATGCACAATCAAACCTTGACAGTTTTACAAGTCTCAAACGTTTACAAGTATATACGATTAGCTAAGTGTACTTGGATTAACCAAGAGGCTTGTCAGACCCATAGATCTATGACGTCGTCAGGCTAGCAATAGTTAATGATTGTACATATAATCAACATTACATGGTAGCTACAAAGATCAACTAATCACAAGATACAAGTGAATTGCCATAAGTTTACAAGAATCGAACGTTTTACAAGTTCAACGATTATAAGGTAACATGTTTCACCCCAAAGTGTGAAAATATAAAAAAAAGTATAGAAATACTCACATGAAAAAAGGTATAGAAAGAAAGCTTGGATGTTCAAGAGTCAAAGGTGATGTCCTTAATGATAAAAAGAAAAAATGACTTGAGTTTGAAATTCATTACAAGAAGTTAGGACGTTTAATAATACCAATAAGCGAAAATAGATTGATAAATGATTATTGTACCAATTTTAGATTCTGTACAGAATGTTTGGTATAAGTTTGAACAGGTTTTTAAAATAGCAAACGGTTTCATAAAATTATAAAAATTTACATTTGACTAGTTAAAAGTGTCCCGGACAACTTTCATTCAGAAACATTTTTATGAAAAGATCCGTAAATAGGTCAAACAAGCAGCACAAGACAGAAGGTTCTGAAATGCGCACTTATCTTGTGAAGGCTATTGTTGAGTCGTCCGATTGAGTTTGAAGATGTATAAACTATCGTTGAAAAGGTAATTCAATGAACTTAACATTGGAGTCTGATTTTACTCAAATTTAGTTTCTTATGATCAAGTTATGGTCGGTTAAAGTAAGATTATATTCTGCCAGAATTGTAGTAAGGCACTTATGTGTACTTTTAAAATCGTTAAAGCATAAAACGGGTTAGAACAATTTATTATGTCAATTTATGGTATATTAGTCTTTATATGAAGTTATAAAATATTCTAAGACTTTGGCGTAGCCATAATTTAAAAAAATAATCTTGAGGAATAACCAAATGCGGCGACATAACCGTCAATATGCAAACGGGATTTTTGTTTATGTTAGTGTGTTTTTAGATTGATTTAGGAATGTTAGTGATTGTTATAAGGTTAGTGATTATTAAAATGATAATAATCAAATGATAATGATTAAAATAAAAAGAGATTTGGTAGAAGAAAGAACAATAGTAAGAACATAAAGTCATGAGAACAATTAGATGTTAAGATATTTGAAATTATAATATACAAACAATAAAAGATTACCTTAGTATTAAGAATTCTTGAAATTTCTTGTAAAATAAAATTTTTCAAATTGATCATAACCAATGGATGAAAGAAAGATATGAGAATAAGATTTTTAGAGAATTAGTAAATGAAAAGTGAGGCCTAAGCTTTGCTTTTATACTTGAGGTTAGAAGGATGTTATGAATGGTGTTAATGGGGAGTTGTAAATCTTTTAAAAAGAAGTTATGATTGGAATTTGAAATAAATATAAAATTAAATAATTTAAATAAATAAAATAATAATTACAATTTAAACTTTAAATTTATTAAATCTTTAATTTTAATCTAACAACTTATTTTCTTATAAAATTTTTATAGCTTTTATAAAACTTGTCACTTTATAATTTGATTATTTATTCTTAATAATTAAAATTCATATTCATAATTACTAATAAAACTTTATAACATTTAATAAGTCTTTTCCATTTAGTTATTTATTGTAAAATGATTTATAAACTTTATAATTTTATGAAAAAGAATTATTTATAAATCAATAAATTATTATAAGTTGTTTAAATGATAAATTAAACAAATCAATTCACAATATTGTTTAAACTAAACGTCTAATCCATATACTTCATTAACGTAAAAAAATAAGTTAAATTAAAAAAATTATATCGTATGAAAGTCCAATTTTAGTTCGGGTTCAGGTTAATAACTTGAAAATGGCGGATGTTACAAAGCCGGCTCGAAAATTTTAACGTGCTCAAAATACCGGCTTGAGTTCGGCTCGTGAAAAGCTAGAGCTAGCTAGTTGCTCGTTCAATCCGGCTCGTTTTTTTTTTATATTTTTACAGTAATTTATATGAAAACACAAAAAATATATATCAAGGCTTTTATCTTTTATTGGGTACTCCGTACTTAGGGGAACAAATATCATTAGTTTGAATATAAACAATTATTATCAAGTTATATATTTTTCAAATAAAATACTTAATGTTTCTAAAAAGAATTTTCTTTTTGTTTTAAGAAAACCTTTTTAAAATCGCAATATAAAAATAATATTCATGATAATAGTAGTAGTAATAAAAATAATTATTATTACACTATATAAATATATATATACACATATATTATATGCATCGAGTCACGAGCCGAGTCAATGAACCGAGTTCGAACTGAGCTAACCCTGGCTTGAGTTCGACTTGTTTAGAATTCAAGTCGAGCCAAGCCGGCTCGTTTAGATATGAGTTTTTTCGAGCAAACTTCAAACCACAAACTTTATGTATAACCTAGGCCTACGCTCGTTCTCGAATCTTTTTAAGAAAGAGAAATAGATGGAACGTAAAAAAAATATGTTTTGAGTTTTCTTAAGAAGAAAATGAAAAGAAACTAAATAATTTATGCTCTTAATTCAAAAAAAAAATGAAAGTAGAAAGAATTCTTTTTAATAATCTTTCATCTTAACTTTTCTTACAAAACGAAAGAAAAATAAAAGATATATATAACACTTGTACTTTTTTTTTCTTCAAATCTAATCACTAAAATAATAATGCTAAAACGATGAATGCTCTTCATCGTTGCTATAAATAATCAATCTTTTCCCAAAAAGACTACACATCACAAAGAAGACATCAACGAAACTTCAAATCTGCATTCAATTTGACCCCCTTTTTTCATTTATTCACAAGGTAACCTTTTGATTTCTCCTTCATTTGCTTACTATCTAGGTGAAAAGATATTGAAATTACTGAACTGATTGTGTTAATTGAACTCCCACCACCTGATTAGTTCATAATTGTATATCCTGAGTCCACGATAACACATTTGATTAGATAAAAACATATGCACACCACCTGTTTGATACAATGCTTGTGTGAGATACACCCTTTAAAATTGGGTAGTGTTTCTTAATCAGCAGCCTAATGTATCTTAATTATGCAGTAATGATTGCATCTGTGAGCCATGGATGTTAGAATTTGCTTTAGTTCTTTAGGTTCTGATTATTTTTGCAGTTTTCTTTTCTGATGTTGGAGGGTATGCACTTGACTCACACTGTTGAAATCTTGTTGCTTAAAAAATCTTTAGCCTTTACTATTTGTGATATCTCAATTGGTATGTTGCATACTTTAAGATCATGTTGCATTCGCATTATTGATGGGGCACAAGAGTAACAAAATTTTCATGATAAATCATTGTTGGAGCACAACATCAGCAAATGTGAGTGTCCATCACTTCCTACTTGATTAGTAACCAATTATCTTTAATCATATCTTTAATTTTGTGGGTTTTTATAAATCTTGAATTTTTGGGTTCTTTAATCTGGCAATTCAATAGGGTTCATGTATTTTGTTGTTACTTTCTGTCGGAA
The DNA here is from genome assembly GCA_025506515.1 of Flaveria trinervia. NCBI lineage: Eukaryota > Viridiplantae > Streptophyta > Magnoliopsida > Asterales > Asteraceae > Flaveria > Flaveria trinervia. Next base: position 2,597,408 of record CM046454.1, on the reverse strand, counting down.
GGTGTAAACATCACTTCTGTTCTGACATGGTTACTGATGTTTAGGAGTAGTTCAATCAGGTGAATTGGTGCCGATTTGTATGTATATGTGAGGTGTTGCTTAATTTGGTGATTGGGTGCATGTTATCATGTTAAAACTAGTGATATCATATCAGGATTATACAGCTTAATGATATCATATGATTATCAGTGTTTTGAATCTTCTATTACCATCTATTACAAATATTTATTTGAATATTGATGTAACTTAAAAGCAACAATTATTACAGGAAATGACTCGACTCGGTTTAACAACCAGCAAATACAAGCAAAGAAGACGAACATTGCTTAATTTCAATATTGAATTGCATGATTTTAGAAGATGTTCCGTTCAATTTTGGGTTATGTAAAGAGCTGTAGATTTCCAAGCAAGCACCATTGTGAATTAGGGTTTAGACATAACCAAAGATACAGTTTAGTTAATGTAAAACTGAAATGGGTAAAGGATAAAGTACTAGATACTGTTGTAACAGGTGAAAGAGAGCTCAGAGCAGCCTGGCTAATCATGTCAATGATTGCTGCCGACCCGGGTGGTTGCCTCCCCATCTACCGACTGTCTGGCCGCCGGAGAGGTCAATTGGGTCTTCCACAAGACCTTAAAGTTTCAACCTTTATAAGAAAATACCCAAATATTTTTGATGAATTTCATGTTCCTGATAGTGGTGGCACTCTTGTTCCATGGTTTAGATTGACCCCAGATGCTGTAACAATAAATCAAGAAGCCATTCAAGTTTTTCAAGAAAATCAGAAAGATTTTCTTGATAGGGTTTGTAAGCTTCTTATGCTCACTAGAGACATGATTCTTCCAATAGCAACAATAGATCAGTTAAAATGGGATTTGGGTTTGCCTTATGATTATGTTGATTCTTTCATCCCGAGGTACAAAGACCTTTTCTCTTTTATTCGTCTTTCTGATGATCGTGTTGGTTTAAAGCTCCTATCATGGCCGAAGGAGCTTGCTGTTTCTCAACTAGAAACAGATGCAATAATGCAACAAATGGAAGAAGACGTTATGACTGGTAGGTTGGGTTTTCGTGTTGGATTTCCAAGGGGATATGGGTTAAAGAGGAAATCTATCAAGTGGTTAGAGGAATGGCAAAGGCTCCGTATACTTCCCCATACACTGATTCGAGTCATTTGGATTCACGAACAGATGTTTCAGAAAAAAGAATCGTGGTGTGTTTCACGAGCTTTTGCACCTTACTGTGCAAAAGAAGACCGAGCGCCAAAATGTTAGCAATCTTAGAAAGCCATTAAACCTTCCTCAAAAGTTCACTAAGGTTTTTGAACGTCATCCGGGCATTTTCTACATTTCCAAGAAGAACAACACACAAACTGTTGTCCTTCGGGAGGCTTATGATGGTGATCGACTTGTTCACAAGCATCCCATTTCTGAAATCAGGAATAAGTTTGCATTCTTGATGAAGGAAGGGTTTTTGGGTAGAAGCCGAGGGTTATATAAGAAACAGAACACTGCAAATTCTGGTGATAACGATGAATTACATCAATTTCTGAGGCTGATTCATATGAGAATGGAACTGAATCTGTAGAGGAATCCGAGGGTCATATGCTTTCGGAATATGAATCTGATGAAACCAGCGGACTTTTCCGATTGTGCGAATAGCATTCTGTTGATTGCTTATACTGTATATTAGCATGAAGTGTTAAATGATTTGTGTATGAATCATAATGGTTGAATTTTACATGTGCCCATGGTTATAATAATAATAATCAATCATGGACTGTCCCTCTTTTTGTCTCACAACTGTTCCATAGCTGAGTACCATGTGAAATCAGTTGCAAAACAAAGAATATGATTAATATCACTATGGCCTGCAATATAGCACCTTTGTTTTCTTCAATTACACTTGAGAATGCAGGGCACTCGTCCTTGTAAAAGGACATGTTTCTTAGATCAAACACCCCCCCCCCCCCCCCCCCCCAAATAGCTCATGATTATCCGAGTGAAAACTCCTTAGGAGGTCACTAATCTTTAAGTTTCTTGTACCCAAGCATGTTAGGTGTTTTAGTTCGGACATTCTTATGTATCGGGACGTGATTTGGGTAAGGTGTCAAAAGTTAGATGGTGCGAAAATGTACGAAATTAGCTCATGTTGATGGTTGATTGATGTCCATGTGATCGTTGCATTGTCGGTTGGTAATTTTGTAAGTGTTTTCAGTATAATAAAACAAATACATATGCACCTTTACATATATGTGCTTATGCATATACACACGTACCTAGGTACGCAAATACACACATAAATACATATGCACTCAAACATGTCATGTGTGTTGTTTGACAATAAATGTTGTTAGAATATTTTTCCGTAGTCGTTCTCTAAAGCAAACAAATTGGATACGAGGGGTTGACTGGGATTTATGTACGAAAAAAACCTTTGTTGTAGCTTTTTCTAATGCTTCCCATTAGCAATAGTTAATAACACAAGGTATTTATAGATTGTGTTAGATAGAAAATCATATAAAACTAGTTCATCAACCTGATTATTAAATTTATTAAAAGCTAGTAATCGTATCGGCTTTTATTTGTTTACGTTCAACTAAAAATAAGAATAAAAAATGTTGAATAAACAACAATGTAAGCAGATAAAATTACATCATCAAGATAAGTTGATGCATTTTTACAACTAATACAAGGGTTGCTTGCAGCATAAGGTGCTTATCGAAATGATTTTCTTTCTTGAGGTATACTAAAGCGGATTTTTGGATATCTGTTGTATATATTCTTGATACACTTTTACAACTAATACATAGTGGCTATATAAAATGTATTTTCATATTTTCTAGGTATTATAATAAAATTAATAATTAGAGAAATGTTTAGTCAAGTTACATCAAAATAGAAGGTAGACGGGCAACAAGCTGCGCCGTCAACCCTTTTTGAATAGTAAATCCTAACCTTCCAAAAACAAATCCTTGCCTCCACGGGGTTGAGCAATGGTTGTCTATCACCCGTTGGACCCTGGTCAAAAAGTTGATAGCTTATGGCGCTAGGGAGCCAAATGTATCAAAGGCAAAGGGAACAAAAGCGTGCTGGTTCTCTGCGCAAGCTTTAGCATGTTTATCCACTTTCTTTGATTCTGCCTTTCTTGCAGCTTGACCGGCTACAAAACCGTTTTCTCGTAAACCAACCAAAGGGGAAACCCCTATGAGGTCCACACAAGCATGTTTGCCCCCAGCCCAGCCAAAGACGAGCAGATTCGCTGGTCGCAAAGTAGACCTCCCCTCCATAGGGTCCGTGAGGAAATTCACAGGGGCTTCTTTCTTAGCAGAAATTCCAGCTCTTCTTAGGATGTCCCCCAAAACATCTCGTACCCAGTCATGCCGATATTTGAACCCAGGTAGCTCTTTACAGTGAAGGGCGTGCTCCCCATATTTATCCATACAAGCTTTACGACATATCGGACATGTTCATCTTCCGGGTACATAGGGATCATCAACCGGTATTTGAGAATTGCTCTATATTCTACTAGAGACATGTACTGTCCCAACCCTTCAATCGGGATAACGGTCAAAAAGTCCTGAGCATGGGGGCCCTTCAGGCACTCAAACACCGCCTTTTGGCGGGATGATAAAGAAAAAACTTCTCCCAGGCTTTGAGCGATTTTGCTAAACAGAGCATTCGCAAAGTTGTTTGTGGCTTCGAGGGGGCGGTGTCCTTATTAGAGAAACCGCCAATATCCAAGTCTGGGAGAAGGACATATAAGCGTTCAAGCGCCTGCAGATATTCGGGTCAAGCCCGAAGACCCCACTGTTCGAAGGATATGATCTTGTAGTTCCAAGACTGAGCTCTAGAGGCCACAAAAGCATAAGCCCCAACATCTCGAGCTGAAAGGAGTCCCAAACCACCGAGACGCATTGGCAAAGATGCCAAACGCCATTGGAGATCACCAAAAAAAGGGCCACCACCCACGACTATGTCTTCTATAGCCTCCTTGAGGCCATCATCGAACCGAGATACCGCATCCTCCATCAAATGGGGTTGACAAGTGCGCAACCCAAAAAGTAACTTAGCAACTCCCATGCATGACCTTAGCAAAAGCAGTTCACATTGGGGATTCCTAAGGCAGGGCAAGAGTTTCATGAGGTCAACCGCTCCCGAGGCCCGCCGCCCAGCCAACTCCTCAATAAAGCTAGGATCACGGCTAACAGCTCCTCCAAGGAGCTTAACCCCCCTCTCTGGTCTACCAATCCCTCTCGGGAAAAGTCCGTCCTGAACTTTACGCCCATCGCATGTCGGCCAAAAAACCTCTGTTTTCTTAATGTTGAGATAAAGCCCCAGAGATGGCCCTTCCACGTTGATGATGTCTAAGGCCTTAGCAACCTCAGACGCGTTGCCGATAATCGTTCCATCATCCAAATACCAAGCATGAAACAAAAGTTACAACGGTCCTGGACCCGAAGAATAAGGGGGTGTAAGGCAAGGGCAAAGAGAAGGGGCCCTAAGGGATCTCCTTGTTGTACTCCGGTAGTAGCCCCAATACAATCATTACCAACATACAACTTAGCAGGCTGGGCATAAAGAAATTGGACCCACCGATAGATTGACGGACAATGCTGATGAACCTCTTGAAGGAAGGTTGTGCGGTCGACCGTGTTAAAAGCATTAGAGAAATCCACAGTAAGCAAGGCCAAGGAGCCGTCTTCATGACAAGAGTTGAGAAACCTGTTTGCACTGTGAAGCACCGCCTCTGCACCATTAGGCATCCCTACCCCAAATTGAAAGTACCCCCAGGTGCTGGGCCATGTCTTTCCCGACCTTCTTCATCGCCACCTTAGAAACCAACCTTCGCCAAATACACCACACAGCAATAGGCCGAATTCTTTATCAGGCTTCAATAAGGGGGTGAGGGGGGCCGACGCAACAAACTCAGCAAGCACTTTAGGGCAAGATCCCTCAAGCAATAAGTTAACAACTTCAGTAATGCTCGTAAGCAAACCTGAGGGGTCACAGAGCCCTCGCCACCAATAGCATCTAACAAGTGTTGGGCCGCATCCCGTCCCTACCACATGACGTCCCTTTGGGGAAGGATCAGATACATTTGAACACACGCTCCTCATCAACAACAAGAGTGGGTTGGGCTAGAGGGTTGGAAGGCAAGGACGGGGGGGCACCACTGGGTGTTTATCAATAAGAGCTTTCAAGGTCGACTCACCAAAAGGGGCAACTCCACTAGAGCATAGGACCTTAATCGCAGCTGTGAAATGCCCATCTCTGACTTTCCGAAGACATTGCTTAACATTAGGGTCCCTTTCCTTGTCTTCCTCTCTTATGCATTCCCCCCTAATAGCACCAGCCTCTCCCACGCTATCCAACAGGGACGAGACCAAAGCATCAAACCCGGACCCATTTTTCCAAACTGTTAGCGCGTGCAAGATGTTACTACACTGCAAAGATTTCCTGTTCCCTGATCTTCGCTCTCATCTGGTGGATGGTCTGGCCACCCGCAAGGTGAAACGTGGAAGCAAAAGCAATTGAACCCAATTTTCAACGGAACCTGGCGACTCCACCACTTTACGCAAAGCACCTGTAAAAACCTGAGCGAACAACAGCCGACAACTGGGGGGAATGCTTTTAACAGTCTGAATGGGGAGTGAAAAAACCCGCTCGAGGAGGTTAACATCACCCCTGAGCCCTGCTGGGTGACGTGGGTTTGTGTCAACCACCACTTGACATGGTTTCCGGATCCCAACAATAAAATCTTCAACATCCCCCGAGAACATGTCAAATGACACGACCTCATCATCATGCTTGCACCCCTTACTGAGTGCATGCAATACCATGCACCTTCCACACAACCATTTATCACCTGCCTTAAGAACTTTCCCAACATCCAAAAAAAGCTCTAAATCCTGGAGATAGCCTCCTTCAAAGACAGCCTTCGGTTTTCTGTCTTGAGGTGGGTGCTTTGGATGTGTTCAAGTAGGCGAAAAAAACCCCCAGACCCAGGTTTGCCGTCTTTACATTCGTGGAAAGATTTGAAGGGGCATGTCCTTAAACCACTAGCAGGGCCCTGCACAGAGCCCCTTGGCTTAACATTCCGACCCCTCCTTGTAGGAGCCATGCGCGTAGGTTAACTGCCACTAGAGATAATAAAAAAAACAACAAAAACACATAAACGGTGCACCGAACTCGAGATGAGTTGTGAGGGGTAGAATACCGATGGAACCCTATACAAGCCGAAGGAGGGCAGTAACCGCGAGTTGCCCACCCTCTAGATGGTACCTCACATGACCCCTCACACCATGACCGTTAGTTAAAGATTAGCAACCCAACAATACGATGAAAGATTAGAAGATCCGAATTTGAATTTCAAGATCAAATCACCTTAAACAATACCCACTTCACAAGATTACTAAAAAAAACAAGCTTTCTCAAACCTTCACTTCATAGGGGCATTTGATCGAACACCTTGTGTGCCTAACCTTGACGGGGTAGTTGAATTTCTTTTTCCCTTTTTTTCAAACCTAACCTTGACGATCAATCAGTGTTGAATTTAAGAATGAAGAGAGAGCTAGCTTTCGCATTGGAAGCTCGATCTCAGTTCGGTTGCTTCATTGGTCGCACTCGTTCATCTGATAGTTCATCCGTCCAGTTCACTGGTAGCAACAGGAAGAACGAAGATCGATCATTTATTGATCGTTCTGCGAAATCGGTTGATGAAGTTCACGTGAATCGACGGAGGAAACATGTTAAAACTGCGATTCCGGATGACGATTCGGTAGATGTTGATGAATCTAAGGGGATCGAAGAATCGGATGTGGATGACGTTGCAGCGGCGGCGGTGGTCGCCGGAGAAGGAGAAGCGGCGGTGTGGAAGGGTTGAACGCCGAAGAAGAATTGGCGGTGGTCGCCGGAGAAGGAGAAGCGGCGGCGGTGGAAGGGTTGAACGCCGGAGATTGAATTGTTTATGATTTACAGAAGATTGAGTTGAACGCAGGAGACTGAATAGTGGCTTGCTACAAAAAAAAATATTCATACTATTTATCTGGAGTGAGAATAAGTATTTGAATAATACAAGTTTTATATCATACCTTTTGGATGGTCCGTTGTATATATTGTTAGACGTCACTCTCATCTAATGTGTTGCATGCACAGGGTCAACTTAACGGTTTTTGAGCCCCAATCAAACTAAAAATATGGTCCTTTTAATTTTTTTTTATTAAAATCTTTATTGTTTATCCGGCTTGGACCAACAATAATAAACTAATACGTTTATAGTCGGAGGATATATAGTTTTAAAAAATTATATAATTTGTATGTATAAATGTTTGGATTTAATTTATTTTCTATCTTTATATGATATAGATTCATTGGATTGGAAGCCGAACTTAACTAATAAAGTGTACATTTTCATACTAGTTTTGGTTTTGGACCGACCCTATGCATGCATACCTTACCTTTGATCCAGTCGTCTACATCACAAACGGATTGTCATTACGACCATCATCGTGGACGATGACATGATCTCATAGATTTTTCTAGTTGTGAGATTTTTTATAAAGAGGTTGAAGATACAATCATAATTAAGATTCAAATAGATACGTCTGATTAAAATAATATATATTTAACCCGTTAATTTAACTCGCTAACATATTTTTAATTTCAAGAAGCAAAATATGGTAACAAAATCAAAAGCCCCTTTTCAAAATCCTCTTATCTATCTCTACTTCAACAATAATATTTCCCCTCAAAATCCGTCATCTGCTTCACTTCCTTCGTTCTTCCTGCAGATCCTATGGAATCTGAAATCCTAAAGCTCATATCCCCCTTAATTCCCTCTTATTAGATTCACCCACCTCGATTTGATTTCGTAAAACCTTCACTTGCATCTCTTCATCCCTCCATTACTAAACAACCTCAATCGTGTATCTGCTTACGATTCATCATCACCGTTGAGTTCTTGATCAGTTATTTGAGGTAAACAGTGTCTCAATTCGGTTATTCGGCGGAAGTTTTCTGTTCTATCGATGGTGTAAGTTTCTAGGGTTTTTATTCGATCCAACAATAACGACAGATTCTTCGATGGGTTTTCAAAAGGTTTAATCTTGCTGATATTGTTGAAGCACAAATCTTTTGTAGCGGAATTTGCTATTGATACTGGTGTGGAGGCTTTGTGTGGATCTGAGTGCGTTTTGGAGATCTTGGAATTGGATACGGTGAATTCTTTTCAAGTGATTGATTGTTTGAATCGGATTAGGGCTTATTTGATTGGGATTTCATCATGGATCATGTGATTGGTGGGAAGTTTAAGCTGGGTAGGAAGATTGGTAGTGGATCTTTTGGAGAGCTTTATTTGGGTAAATTTTTTTTAATCTTTCTTCAACCTGTTTTCATTCTGTGGTTCTGTTGCATTTGTGATTGGTTTATTGTTGTTTACAGGAGTGAATCTTCAAACTAAAGAAGAAGTTGCTGTTAAACTGGTATGTATTTAGGGTTTTACGTACGTATGAATGCTGGAACGCGATGTTACTCATGTAGTCATATACTCACTAAAATTAAGCAATCAACATTACAGTTGTTTTTGTGGTTTGATATGATTGTTCTCACTTTTCATATATGATGCACTGTGTATCTTTACTTAAAGTTGCAAGCAAAATCTGCTAAGTTTCTAGTGTCTTGTTTTGCATATTACTATTTATGTTCAGTGGAAAACTTTTAACAAGTTATGTTCTTAGTCATTACAAGTCTAAAACTAGCCATGGTGTGTTTACGCTTTGTGGCATTCACCCAATTTCCAAATCATAGACAACGTATCATTGAGATTAATCAATTCAAAAGACAATGAGTTAGTATCTTATTGATACAAGTTACAGACAACAAAGTGAATAAATTAAAAACAAATAAACAATTGATATTCTAACTTGATCATTTTAGAAGGCACCAAATTACCAAAGAGGGAGCAACTTGGGATTAATTTGTATGGCTAAAGTTGAACCAAACATAAGAGTAATTAACATAAATTAAGTGTACAGATAAGAGTAAAGATGAATAAGTTAACAGGTAAACAGCTAAAGTTAAGATAGCAATATCATTCAATTCATAGTAATAAATACATAATTATTTTGATTTTACAGTAATAGCTAGTGAAATAAACCAGCAGAGTGGTCACCAGCTAAAGTTTACCCAAAATATGTTCAATTCTTCTTCTTGTGTGGCCTAATTTGTTTTTGTTCTCAGGAATCTGTTAAGACCAAGCACCCACAGCTTCACTATGAGGCCAAATTGTACATGCTTCTTCAAGGAGGAAGTGAGTTTCATGTTTTTCCTGCTTTTACTTGCTGTCATTCTCTCCTATCCCGTTTGTATATATTGTTCTTATACCAAGAAATTACCATCCATTCTTTTTAAATGAATACAGCTGGTGTTCCACACCTCAAATGGATTGGAGTTGAAGGAGAATACAATGCTATGGTTATTGATCTTCTTGGACCAAGTTTAGAAGATCTTTTTAATTATTGTAACCGGAAGCTCACTTTGAAAACAGTTTTAATGCTTGCAGATCAGTTGGTAAGTATCACACATTGTGTAATGGGACTTGCTGAGCATATTGTATATTTGTTTGATTAAATCAACACTCATTCCTTTTTTATTGCTTTGTGCAGATAAACAGAGTTGAATATATGCATTCAAGAGGTTTTCTTCACCGTGATATAAAACCAGACAACTTTTTGATGGGTTTAGGAAGAAAGGGAAATCAGGTATTTTCTTTTACAAGTTATGGACTTTATAATGCAATTTGCTTAACTTGTTTATCTAATCTCTAGAGTGTTTATTTATTTAATCCTTTGTTTAAAAGGTTTTCTGTGATTTGTATGAACTCAATTGCATTTTAACAAGTTAATCTATGTAATTAACTGCCATCTTAACATTAATTCTGCTATGTACATCTTTCTTCTTTCCTTGATAGATTCTGATTATGAAAATATTTCTGTTTGTTTTTATTTTAATTCAGGTTTACATTATAGATTATGGTCTTGCAAAAAAGTATAGGGATGCTCAAACACACAAGCATATACCATACAGGTTTTTTCCATTATGCCATAACTTGAGTGAAAATGATATTCTTTTTTTTCTACCTTGGTAGTTGTATTTAATTTTGCATCACAACTGATGTGTTCTTGCAAATTTTGGTTTTAGGGAAAACAAAAATCTCACTGGTACTGCTCGTTATGCCAGTGTTAATACCCACCTTGGTGTTGGTAAGTAATCATGCTCGTTCGGAGTTTTTCATGATTAAATCCTTTGTTAATAATTCCATCGAGCTCAAATTATTTGTAAAGTCTTAAGTTTTGGATAAGCAAGAGTAAAGTATCCCTTTGGAAGCATGGGATATTAAAAAAATGTCTATTTATGCAATTATGCCATCATCTTTTAGTATTTCACTATATTAACCATAACTTTTGTTTATTATCAATTGTAGAACAAAGCAGGAGAGATGATCTGGAGTCTCTGGTTATGTGCTCATGTATTTTTTGAGAGGAAGGTTGAATATATCACAACTTTATTTGATTGTTTACTTTGTTACCTATTTAATATTTCAGCTAACTTTGTTTTTGTATTTATGTGGTTGTAGCCTTCCTTGGCAGGGGCTGAAAGCCGGCACTAAGAAGCAAAAATATGACAAAATTAGTGAAAAGAAGATGCTTATTCCTATAGAGGTATTTTTAAAAATCAAACATATTATAAGCAGTTCTTTATTATAATTAAGTGACATGATTTTATTATATTTTTTTATAAATATGTTATTGTTAATCTCTTATTAAAGCGACCTGTAAATGAACAAAATCTACAGGTCCTATGCAAGTCTTATCCAACTGAATTCACATCATACTTTCATTATTGTCGATCGTTGCGGTTTGATGACAAACCAGATTATTCATACCTGAAAAGGCTTTTTCGGGACCTTTTCATCCGAGAAGGTGAAAGTCTGGATATTAAGTTTTAGAGCATTGTTTTTTTTAATTTCTCATATATATAATGCCATCACATGAACAATGTTTTATCATCATCCCCATTGCTATTATTATTATTATCTCTTATTCTTTTGAAATAGATTCATGTGTTGTGTTTGTGTTTGTGTTTCAGGTTATCAGTTTGACTATGTTTTTGACTGGACTGTTTTGAAGTATCCCCAATCCGGTTCAGCTTCCAGTTCTCGAGGGCGGGTACGTATCTATTCCATTCTTACATGCTTTATATTTTTACTTTTTATTTTTATCAAAGGATTGGCTTCCTGTAATTGTAAACCTCTGTTACAAATCAGACGGTTGGCAAATTACCCCTGAATCCCAGCCCTTCAGCAGAAAGAGTGGAAAAAACCCCAGGTCTGTCTTTCTGTTTATTTTACACACTACTTGTTATGTGCATATGTAGGATGTGTCAAGATTCCTTTTGGTATGTTTTGTATAATGGATGGAAACATTTATGCAGTTACTAGATATTGGCATTTGCGTGTTTTCAGAATCTTTAGAAATTGCTATAAAGTAGGTTGGAAAATTTAGTGATAATTATACAATAATATATTTATATGTTTTAGTGAAACCGGAAGTTAGAGATAGATTCTCTGGCACGGTGGAGTCATTTGCTAGACGTACTGGTTTGCACGGTGACAATTCAAGACACAGATCTTTAGAATATTCAACACCGTCTAAAGAAGTGGTGAGTTGTCCTAATTCACAACTTTCTCTAATTACAGGTTATAGATTCATTCTTAGTTTTTTTTAATGTATTAAGAACGACAAGTCATAGATCTATTAGTAAAATGAATATGGGGTCATTTACGTCTGTTAGATATGGATTGAGCAAAGAAAATAACACTCATGGTTTTATGTGATCAGATCACGATACTTTGATAATCAATATTAATATAACGAAAACCCGATACTTATTATAACTATAATGAAAACCCGATACTTTATTATAACTAATCTTTGGGTTTAGAAAATGCCCCGCAACATGCAATGGTCGATGAAGTTGGCATTCCCATCTTTTATCAATAATCTCAAATGCCTTAGCATATAACTAATCTTTGTTGTTAAAACTCTTCTTGATAGTCTCTTTTATCAATAATCTCAAATGACTTGCTTGAACCTGAATCCATTATTCTTTCTAAACAAAAAAAGAATATAAAACAGTGACCTAACAGAAGGTTTAATGACTTTAATCCGTATATAATCAAGTAATCATCTACTAGAATCAGTCAAAACAGAAGGTTCAATAACTTTATTCCATATATAATCAACCAAAAGTCAGCAAAAGTCAACAGAAAGTTCACTTACAAGACAAGTCAGCAACAAACAAGTTAATAGGTGTCAAAACTGGAGCTGAAGATCGAAGGGCTGGAGTACGAGAAGAACCGCAGCTGGAGAAGAACTGATGAACCGAAGGGCAGGAGAAGAACCACAGCCGGAGAAGAATCGATGTCCTATAAATAGCGATGGAGAAGAACCGAAGGGCTGGAGAAGAACCGTAGCTGGACTGAATGGCGATGGGGAGATGAAGCTGATAATTTAGGGTTTAAAATTAACATAGTCTGAATGTTTGATTTTGTTTAAATGGGTTGGTGGGTTTTGCTGCAATAGAATTAAAGTAGCAGAATAAAAAAAGGCCCAATATTTAACCAATTTGACCAGGCCTGTTTGTGCCACAAACACATGAAGCGCCGCCTCATGTTGCCTCACGCTTTACTCCTGGAGCGCCGCTTCAGAGCGCTTCGTGTACAGACGGCGCCTCGGTGAAACGAAGTACTCGGCCAAACGTCTCTAGCGCCTAATGCTTTAAGCAACGCCTCATAGCGCTTTTTTAAATCAAGTATAGGTTATTTATATGTTGATGCTAAATTATATATAAAGCTTATTTAAATATAAGTTTTGGGTTCAATGATATAAAAATGTATATATATACTTTGCGCCTCGCGTACGTGAAGCTCTGCACTTTAACATGTTACAGATTTCCACAAACTAAGCAATATAAGAATTTAGTTCGTCATCGGGACGTTGGCTAAACACTTAAACTGATACGAGTTTGTGATAAGTTGGATGATACTTTGCTTGAGTTCAAAGTTTTTAGTCGGGAGGGTAGACTTTTGAATTCATTGGTCGTATACCCATAAGGGTTGGCTTTACATAATCTGAAAATTTTCTTCTGGGTTCTCCCATTGTGCCTCCATTGATTTCTTTTTTAGAATCCTCTTCTTTGTATCTCATTCGAATGTCAACTATTTTGTTTTTGAGTTGATAACAAATTTGACGAGATTTTTTTCTTGTAATAGTAGGATTCTTTGGAAGGTTAGGTATTGATAGATATTGACGGAGTGGACATACACTACTAGGAGTGACAAAAAAAGTATGAGTGAGCCGGAAAAGTAAATAACCAACTTAAGATACATCTAAGACACACCTGCACCCTTCCCCCCTTCCCTAAGAAGTTTGTACTTTAATCTTATGTCTTCATGAACTCCTATCGTGGACCATGTTCTTAGAAAGGTGTAACTCTAGCAAAGCCTGTCCAATCTGCTCATCCCAAGTCAGTTGGGGTTTGGGTTTGCCTCTACTCTTCCCCCCACATTAAGGGTCTCCATTGTTCTGAGTGGTGCTATCCAAAGTTTAAAAGTATGAAATTGAGCCTCGAGGCGTAAGCATGATGCAGAATTAAAAAATAAATATAAAATATATTTAATTTATAAAAATAAAATACAAACTAATTTCATCATCATATTCATCAAAAAGATTAAAAAAACACATTAAAAAGACAAAATGTTTAAAACTGACACAAAGAGTCGAAAACATCAAAAACAAACATAAAAACCTCCTGAGGCACCCCTGAGGCGCAACTTTTCTTAGCGTCTCAACAGCTCAGCCCTTTGAGGTGCACAAACATAATAGCTCTCTGAGGCGTCGCCTCATACTCGTTTTTTGGGCACCTCGCCTTGAGGAGCATCCTCAGCCGTTTTTTAAACCATGGGGCTATTGTCTGCTTTTTCTCACATGTTCGAACCATTTCAATATCCCCTATCTTGTCTTATCTATACCGTGAGCCCTAACCTATCACTAAAAGCCTCGTTTTTAATCTTGTTTAACCTTGTATGTCTGCACATCCATAGATTAATATAGTTTTGTGAATGAAGAAATGAAAGAATTCAAGAACATGGACCAGAAAGTTTATCCATGTCAACCCAAGGCAACCTGGAATAAACACTAGTTTTAACTCAAACCCGTTTTGGCCCTTTATCCAACACATCCCAGGGTCCTACCCACATATTTTACCAGCTATAACCACTTGTTTTATTGCTTGTACAAATCCTTTTATGTTGGTTTCTAATTTTATCTCTTATGTATTAAATTACATTTTATATTTGTTTGTTTAGAACGGTAACTCAGATAGACCCCGCATCACACGAACTAGCAGTACTTCAAAAAGAGCAGTCATATCAAGCAGCAGACCAAGTTCATCTGGTGAGCCCAGTGAGAGCCGGTCAAACAGGCTAGGTTCAGGCAGCGGTCGCATATCAACCGCTCAAAGGCTCCACTCTCAACCTGGGTTCGAGTCCAAGTCATCATCTTTCACACGGGCTGTACCCTCATCAAGAGGTGGCCGTGGTGACGCCCTTAGAAGCTTTGAGCTGCTAACTATTGGGAAGAGGAAATAAGAAGTCGGTTTCTTGTTGCGAGACCCGTCTGAACAATCTTCATTTCTCATTCACAACAAAATCCCTTCAAAAAGATTCATTCTTGATCTTGTAGCCTTGAAGAAAGAGACTGCATCGATCTCACTTCAGGTGGATGTTCATATGCCGCTGTCAAAATGTTAATGTTGAAGAATCATTGAAACTGGATTTAGCTTCTTATTTTCTTGTATTTATGTCCAATTAACGTGCAATTATGTCAGACTGCTTGTATATGATTACATTGAAAGTATGGACATTTTCTCTTGTGTTAAATATCTTTTTAATGTTGTTATATTATAGCTCTTGTTTAGGTTTCATGTCAAAATGACGTATTTTGCCTTTTTTTTTCTTCCAAATAAACTGATAAGAATGTGAATGTGGATGCGTCTAATTGTCTAGATTAGCCCCCTTGATAATCAATTATCTACCACAAACTTTTACTCTTACCATCACTTGGGCAGTTATCATCACTTAAAGAGTTGTTTATTGAAGGCTTGGATAAGCTGGAAGTTGTGGGTTTTGAGTTACTTGGAACTGGTGGTGCAATTCCTTCACTTGAAATTTTGAGTTTTAAAGATATGAGTGGGTGGAAGACATGGTTAGCCAATACCACAAAAGTGTTTCCATGCCTGAAACAACTTCATATAAAAAATTGCCCTATATTGGTTGAAGTCACACTTGAAGGTCTACCTTTATTGAAGGATCTATACATAAATGGTTGTCCTTGTTTGGTTGAAGTCTCTCTTGGTGTCTTAACTTCATTAAATGTTCTAGATATAGGAAGATGTGATAGCGGGGTGTTGAGAAAGGTGGTTGAAGTAGCATCAACGGTCACCAAGTTGAGCATAGAACATATTTCAGGGCTTAATGATGTGGTGTGGAGAGATGTTATTAAGCATCTTAAGGCAGTTGAAGAATTAAGCATCTGGTATTGTAATGAAATAAGATATGTGTGGGAATCAGCAGTGGCTGCAAGTAAAGTTCTTGTGAAGTTAAGGAAATTGGAAGTGAGGTATTGTGATAATTTGGTGAGTTTAGGAGAGAGAGGATTAGGATAATTGTAGGAGCAACCTCCTCACAACTCTTAAGACATTGTTTGTATCTGGTTGTAAGAACATGAAACATTGCAATTTTCCTGATAGCATCGAGACTTTGAGTGTCTTATTATGTGATTCAGTTACAGCTATCTCCTTGCCAACAGATGGGCAGAAGCTCAAGTCACTTGACATTCATAATTGTAAGGAACTATTGGAAAGGGAGTGGAGGGTACAAAAGATGAACACAGAAGCATCAACATGCCAATGCTTGAAAGTGTACATATATCCTCCTGGCTAAATTTGAAATCAGTAGTTAATCTGAATTTCTTGGTTCACCTCACTAAAGTGAGCATAATTAATTGTAAAAATCTAGATTAGCCCCCTTGATAATCAATTATCTACCGCAAACTTTTACTGTTGACGTTGAAACGATAGTAATAGTATGTACCTGTATATTTCTTATGAAACCAACCATTCAAATGACAACAAAACTGATTTAGGCACTGAATTGACAAAAAAACATATCAAACCAAAACTCATAAATATTCAAATCTACTTATGAAACATCAACATTTACAATTAAATCTTTTTATTTTTCACATCTCGGTGTGTTACCCACGTCCACATGACAAAGATAAGCTCATCTACTCTTCCCTTATTCTTATTTGCCGATGCAAATTTGCATGGTACAAAACAATTGCATTATTGTTATAAAGCAATTGCATTATTGTTTTCTCCTCACAATTCTCATATGGCCGACATTATAATTCACCACCCCTCACCTTTTTCTTGTTGGTGGATGCTGATTTGCATGGTGGACCAACACAATAATAATACAAACCTCAAGAGCATAACAATGAAACCACTGAAACAACTGTAATTACACAACACTTGCTTCACAAAATCACTCATTTCATCTGCAATCTCACCACCATCAAAATCACTCATTCCAATTAATGGCTGAACTTGTGCTTTCTGCCCTCCTCCCTGTGCTCTTTGAGAAGCTGGCCTCTGCTGCTGTGAACAAGATTGCTGGCCACAAGGGAATTGACGCTGATATCAAGAAGTGGCAGAGATCCTTGAAGCAAATTCAACGTGTGCTTGCCGATGCTTCTCGGAGGGAGATATCCGATGAATCTGTGAAAGATTGGCTGAATGAGCTCAGACATTTGGCTTACGACATCGATGACGAGCTCGATGATTTGGCGTATGAAGCTATGGATCGTGAGTTCAATCGCGAGTCGGAAGCCATCATCACCAGCAAGGTAAGAAAGCTAGTTCCAAGCTGCTGCTCAAATTTCTCCAGGAGTAGTTATAAGATGCATGACAAGTTGGAGAATATTAGCATCAAATTGCAAGATCTTGTTAAGGAAAAAACCGACCTTGGTTTGAGAGTGGAAGAGGATCAATCTAGGCCAAGAAATAATAACAATAATTATAATAATAATAATAGAAGATTTGAATCCTGTGTTTTCGATCCATCTAGTATTGTTGGAAGGCAAGCTGAGAAAGAGGAATTGGTCCGACAGTTGCTGGCGGATGATGGATCATCTCATCAGAACTTTAGCGTTGTTCCCATAGTTGGTATGGGAGGGGTGGGAAAAACTACTCTAGCTAAACTATTGTACGCTGAGAAACAAGTCAATGATCGCTTCGAGCTCAAGGCGTGGGTTTGTGTTTCGGATGTGTTTGATATCTTTGGTATAAGCAAAGCTATCTTCAAAGCTGTGGCACCTGAGGTAAAGGAGGAGTTTACAGATTTTAATCTGCTTCATGTCGCTCTTACAAATCACCTAAGGGGAAAAAGATTTCTACTGGTGTTAGATGATGAGTGGAGTGAGGATTATGATGATTGGAAAAGGTTGGTTGAACCGTTTTATGGATGTAATACTGGAAGTAAAATCATCATAACAACACGCAAGTATGAACTGCTTAAAAAGTTGGTTTCTGGTCCTCTAAACAAGCAGCTAGAGAGACTGTCAGATAAGGACGCTTTGTCTTTGCTCGCTCTAAATGCATTAGATGCAAATAACTTTGATGCACATTTGTCACTCAAACCATATGCTGAAGTAATTGTCAAAAAATGTGGTAGCTTGCCTTTGGCTTTGATTGTTCTTGGTAGATCACTGAGAACAAAAAGAGAAGAAGTAGAGTCCTGGAAGGAAGTGTTAAACAGTGAGATATGGAGCTTAAAAGACGGAGATAGAATTCTCCCGGCCCTTAGACTAAGCTACCATGATCTTTCTGCACCTTTAAAACAATTGTTTGCATACTGCTCCTTGTTTCCCAAGGACTTCTTGTTTGATAAAGACAAACTTGTTTTATTATGGATGGCAGAAGGGTTTTTGCCACAGTCAACTCCAAGCCATTCAATAGAACACTTTGGTCGTGAATGTTTCGACGAGTTGTTTTCAAGGTCATTTTTTCAACAAGCACCTAATAGTGAATCACTATTTGTGATGCATGACATGTTGAATGACTTGGCGACCTATGTTGCTAGAGAGTTTTTTGTGAGGTTAGACAATAAGGAGATGTTGGAGAAGTGTCGCCATATGTCATTTGTTCGTGAGCAATATCAAGCTTACAAGCAGTTCGGGCCATTAACAAGAACAAAATGTCTAAGGACATTTTTGGCAACGTCTGTTGGGGTGGAAGACCAGCGGCGAAGTTTCTACTTATCAAGTAAGGTACTACTTGACTTACTTCCAGATTTACCGTTGTTAAGGGTGCTACATTTGAGTAATTTTACAATAAGCGAGGTGCCAGAATCTATTGGTAATTTGAGACACTTGAGATATCTTAATCTTTCAAACACTAGAATTAAACATTTACCAGAAAACATGTGCAATCTTTATAATTTAGAGACATTGATTGTTTTTTGTTGTACAAGCTTAACTAAGTTTCCTAATGGATTCTTAAAGCTTAAAAAGTTGCGGCATCTTGACATTAGAAACACTCCACTTTTGGATCAGATGCCTTTAGGGATTGGTGAGTTAAAAAGCCTACAAACTCTCACCAAAATCATTATCGAGGGTGAAAGCAGATTTGATTTAGCCCAACTTAAAAACTTAGAGAATCTATGTGGGAAAGCTTCCATTCTAGGTTTGGAAAAAGTAGAAAACACAACTCATGCACGTGAGGCGAAACTTTCACAAAAGAGGTTTAGTGAGTTAGAGCTTGTATGGGGTGATGAGCTACATGGTTCACAAAATGATACAGTTGATACAAGGGTACTAAATGATCTTAAGCCTTGTAATGAACATTTAAAAGAACTCAAAATTGTGTCCTACAGGGGATTAGAATTTCCAGAGTGGATTGGGGATCCATTGTTCCATCATTTGAAGCATGTGTCAATAACTGGCTGTAAAAGATGTACAACTCTACCGTCACTTGGGCAGTTATCATCACTTAAAGAGTTGTTTATTGAAGACTTGGATAAGCTGGAAGTTGTGGGTTTGGAGTTACTTGGAACCGGTGGTGCATTTCCTTCACTTGAAATTTTGAGTTTTAAAGATATGAGTGGGTGGAAGAAGTGGTTAGCCAATACCACAAAAGTGTTTCCATGCCTGAAACAACTTCATATAAAAAATTGCCCTATATTGGTTGAAGTCACACTTGAAGGCCTACCTTTATTGAAGGATCTATACATAAATGGTTGTCCTAGTTTGGTTGAAGTCTCTCTTGGAGCCTTAACTTCATTGAATGTTCTAGATATAAGAAGATGTGATAGTGGGGTGTTGAGAAAGCTGGTTGAAGTAGCATCAACAGTCACCAAGTTGAGAATTGAACATATTTCAGGGCTTAATGATGTAGTGTGGAGAGATGTTATTAAGCATCTTAAGGCAGTTGAAGAATTAACCATACACTATTGTAATGAAATAAGATACGTGTGGGAATCAGAAGTGGCTGCAAGTAAAGTTCTTGTGAAGTTAAGGGAATTGGAAGTGTGGCATTGTGATAATTTGGTGAGTTTAGGAGAGAGAGAGGATGAGGATAATTGTAGGAGCAACCTCCTCACAACTCTTAAGGCATTGTATGTATCTACGTGTAATAACATGAAACATTGCAATTGTCCTGATAGCATCGAGACTTTGAGTGTCTGGTCTTGTGATTCAGTTACAGATATCTCCTTGCCAATAAGTGGGCAGAAGCTTAAGTCACTTACCATTTATGGTTGTAAGGAACTATTGGAAAGGGAGTGGGGAGGACAAAAGATGAACAACAACAGAAGCAGCAACATGTCAATGCTTGAAAGTGTATCTATATATTCTTGGCTAAATCTGAAATCAATAGTTAACCTCAATTTCTTGGTTAACCTCACTGAATTGAGCATAGCTAATTGTGAAAATCTGGAGTCGTTTCCTGACAAAGAGCTGCCTGATCTGACATCATTAACGAAACTGATAATAGTAGATTGTCGAGGTATGGATGGTTGTTTCCCTCGTGGGTATTGGCCTCCAAATTTACGCTCCTTAATAATTGGGAGGTTGAAGAAGCCTATCTCGGAGTGGGGCCCACAGAATTTTCCAAACTCACTTGTGGAACTACGGTTATTTGGTGGTGGTGAAGATGGAGAGATGAGTAGTTGTAGTCAACTTTCTCATCTTCTTCCTTCATCTCTTACTTCTCTTCGCATAGATGGATTTGAGAAATTGGAATCATTTTCAATTGGACTCCAACACCTCCAGAGTCTCTCTTTTTACTTGTGCCCTAATCTGAAAAAACTATTCCATCCCCAACATCTCACTTCCCTCCAACATCTCATATTTTGGGAGTGCCCAAGCATGACGGATCTACCACAAGTCATATTTCCTTCACTTTTGAGTTTAAGAATCGATAATAATTGCCCAGAACTGAAAGAAAGATGCAGTGAAAGAGGAGGCACTTATTGGCACCTCATCTCCCATATCCCCTGCATCGACATAGAACAAGGTATCCGTCTCACTCACCACTAAATTAAATGATTTATAATTACGTTACTGGTTTAATTTACATTTATTTTTCCAAAATCAAAGAAAGCAATTATATTATACGATCTTCATACCTGGGCATGCTTACTTTGTTTTTTTCTATGTAAATACGATGAGAAGAAAAGGTAATCTTTGAATAAAGTACAAATTTATAGTCTTCTACTTTAATAAATTATTTAATTAGTATTTTGTTTTTTATATTAAATTATGAGAATGCCAATTAATGTTATGTTTCGTCTCAAGAAAAATTTTCTAATTTCAAACCAATTACAACCAATTTAAAGTCAAACTGGCCAAGTGGATGGAATTTCTATCTATTTTTTCAATTTTGGCACTCCTAAACATGATTTTTATATATCAGTGAAATTGTTGGGAATAAAAGTCATGTATATAAACTTTCCTAATGTATGATACCAAACACTTCCTTTAACATTAATAGGATTTAACGTTCAAATTTTAGCGTAAAAAGGCAACTTGTACGACTTGATTTCATACTCAGATGTTCAAGTCCTGTGTTGAATTACTGACATGAAATTGAGAGTCCATTTTGGATAACACCACATCTGATTCTTGTGTTTATGTGATCATCTTCACTTTCTTTAGAGAGTATTATTGATTTGTGTTTACAGCATATGTTGTCCAGTTCTCTCCTTTTTATTTTCAATTTGGTAAATTGAGTTTGAATTCATTTATTTCTGCTATTTATGCAATGATTGTGTTTTGGGGATCAATGACTTTTATTGAGTTATACTTCTTACCGTGTGACTGACTCAATGGTGATTCTATGTTCAAATTCAGATTCAGAATAAGTGTGAGCATTGTGAAGGAACCCCACAACCTAATCGTTCTTGAAGCAGAGGATTCAGAGAGTGTTTTGGAAAACAAATAGAAAGTTGTTTTGATCCAATGGGAGGACATAAGAGGAAGGAGAAAAGGGAAAACTGATTATCCAGGTAACATTTTGCTCACTATAATATAGTTACAGTTTACACTAGCCTTATGTATTTATGCTGAACTATTAGTTTTTGTGTTTATCCAGAGAAAGAAATAGTGGGATCAGGTTATTGTTACAGAAAAAAGGAAAATGGCAGTTACTGTTTTGATAATATGTAAATTAACAAGTAAATTTAAGAATCGTCATTTAGCTTTGCATTTAATTTGACAAGTTGATCTGTGAGAAACTAAGCATGATTATATCCATGTGGCCAATTTGATGTTGCAGACTCGATTATGATGAGAAGAATTCTACACTTTCTACAACAGATTTGCAAAAAATCATAGCAGGGAGCAAAGGCCTACATTTGATTGGAAGATTATGTTGTTGGATTATATTTGTGTGAGTACATATTAGTAATTTGTGCATCATTGTGGTAGTTGTGATTTCTGTCTTCTAATACAAAAGAACCAATCGACTTGATTTGTAGTTTGTTGGGTAACGAGTTAGATTGTTAAGTGTATTTTGTTGCTAATGGGTCATATTGCAGATTGTATTTGTTGGTAATGAGTCAGATTGCGGATCGTATTTTGTTGGTAATGAGTCAGATTGCGGATCGTATTTTGTTGATAAACGGGTGAGATACCAAACAGTATTTTGTTAGCAACATATCCGATTGCATATTGTTTTTAAGGGGTAAGGCATTAAAAAAATTATCAGACTAAAGCCTTTAAGTTTATAATCAACACGTAATGGATCAGCCAAGAAAGATCAAGTTACATCCCTCTTCTCTTTATCAATTTTTTTTTACTTTTAGTTCATTTTAATTGTAAAATAAAGTTTTCTTCATTTAAGTAACACAAACTAAGTTTTAACAGGATCTGATGCAGATGTCTGCAATTTGATACATCGGTCAGGTTGATGCTTAATTCTGAAACTGATGCACAAGCATAAAATTTGATTGTAAAATATGCCATTCATTTCACAAGCATAATAAGACAAAGAAACAGAACAAGGTTGTAGAATAAAGTGAACAATTTGAAGAGTTTGAGGCACCAAATCCATTTAGTATGAGGATCAAATTTTCGAAATTTCTGTTTATTGGGAAACTAGATGTTTTCTGAAATGCTCGTGATGCAAAAGGTGCCTCAAACAATGTAATAACAAAGCCATAATTACATAGTAGAACCCAACTCAGTTGTTACAAAAAGATAATTAAAAAAACAAAAACAAACACCACCTCTAAAATTAACAAATCAACATGGATGAATGGATTTGGTGCATTTGGTGCATTTTTTTAACAAACAAAAAAATGATTTTATAAATCTGAGAAGTATTGATGATACATTTGCCATTGTTATACAGTACTGTTTCTACAAGGTTATTTTTTAGCAAATCTATCGGTAGCTTGATATCAAAGATCTGACAAAAAATTACAACGCAATCCACATACAAGCATCATGTTTCTCTCTGCAGCATCATGAATTCATCCTCTTCAGTTAACGTTACATGTTTTTTGTTAAATAAATGAAGCCCCATTCTCCACCATACACATTAAATTTTTGCATTTATAGCTGAAACAGAAATGTGAAATTGATATGTATCTTGTACAGCTTTGCTGGAAATTTCAAATGCAAATAGAAACCATGATACAAGATGATTACCCATGAAGTGAATACTAATTATTTTTAATTCTTTATAAGCAAAAAATCATATTATTATGTTCATTTATATGCCCTAAGAGAAATATATATATTATTGTTGTAAATGTTAGAAAATAAACTAGGACACAGTGGTTCCAAGTTTTACCCAACCCGACCCATTTTGCCCATTTTGCCACCTCTAGTTGCAAGAAATTAGTTATGAACTAGTATTAAGTCCTTGTGTTGCGACGGGGACGTAAAACTATAACAAGTAGCATCAATGTTACACTACCGTCAACAGCCACTTCCGGAAAACTCGTATTGAAAAAGAATAAAAACAAAAAAATATATACAACCAAACGAAAAGTAGACGTAAAAACATCAAATGACCCACGCAAAACGTAAAACATAGAAAACAATAACTATCTCGATTTAAGACCCGTGCGTTGCTTTAATGTAACAAATAGGTGTAAAAATGTTGAACCATACACGTACGTTATAGCATGTAACTCGTAAACTTAGACCGTCACGTAAGAAATGAAATGTATAGAGACAAAAGTTGAGAGTGAAAAAGTATTAGGGTTAAACTGTGAAATATATAAAAATATTGTAGTTGAAATAAAAGTTTTTTTTTTTTAAAAGAAAAAAAACCAAGAAGTACAACTTATTAAACACAATATACAACCCATAATGCATATAAAAGTTGATAATTAGTATATAACTAGAATTAAGCCCCTGCGTTGCGGCGGGGGCGTAAAATCGGGTCAAATAACACGAATGTCACATCATAATCAACGACCACCAACACCGAAGTTCCGGTGTGTGAGTGTGGAAAAATTAGACCGCAACTTAAAACATAGAAAAATTAATTAAGTTGACGCGAGTTGTGATGAACTTGTCATATGTGTCAAAATAAATGTCAAAACGTTGAATCACACATGTACGTTGTGTCGTGTTAAGTCACAAAATTTAGTCTGAAAAGCAAAGCGAAACGTAAAAATATTGAACCACACATCCATGTTGCGCCGTTTTAACTTGCAAAACTTAGAACAAAACGTGAAACATAAATTTACGAACGATAAAAAGTATAAGGGATTAAAATTGAAAATAGAAAATTTATAAGGTCAGATTGCAAAAGATGAAAAGGGTTTTAGGTAAAAAGTAAAAAAAACCTTAAATTTAATGAGGTTATATTGTAAAAATAAAAAAGTTAAATTGAAAATTAAAAAAATATTTTTATACAACACTTTATGCATAAAGTACAATACCTTATGTAAAAAAAAGTTGATGATTAGTATATTATAAATTAATGGCATTCCAAAATGATTTTACACCACCTTTAGAAATCTGTAATCCATGAAAAATAAACAATATTACTAAAAAACTTAAAAGGCAATTATGGATTACCTCACGATCAGTGCATAGGCGATTCGTAGTATTTCATTTTGGCTATTTTGACTTTGGAAAGTCAAACAGAACGATTCTATTTAAACAATAATTAATTTTGCCCTTTTTGGTGTTAAACTAAAATAGAACGGTGTCCGCGTAATACGGCACGATAGGACAACATTTTATATCACAACACGTGTTTTAATTTTTGTTATTCTTATAGTAATTTTACATAATTTCATTATATTTTCTCTAATTTAAAATTTAAAACACAACATTAAATGATGTATCACTAAAAATGAGCCTTATTGTTCGTAAACTATTAATGATTAATTACATGTAACCTTAACAGATTGTTACAAACATGATGTAAATTAGTTTTGATTGATTTAATAGTAGAAATAAAGTAGATTTGTAGTGATAAAAGAGACCAAAATTAAAAGTATACAAATATCCGGAGCCAATTTATAAAAGTATAAAAGTGTTGGGTTAAAATAAGAAAAAAAATTAAGTATTAGAAAAAAAGACAAGATGAGTCCAACTTATTATGCATATTGTATAATTTTTTAAATTTAACAAAATTAATAATTAGTAATATATAAATTGTAAAACTAAACGATTCACTTAAAAACCAACGAATTCATACAAAATCTGTAAGTTGTTGAGGACTTGAGGTTAGCTTAGGTAGTAAGCAAATTTAGTGATTTCACTTATGAGTGAAGCGAAATCATACATAAAAAATAAGAACAAAATTAAAAAAGGAATGAAACTATCATGATCAGAAGAATGTTTATACTTAAATAGCATTAAGAAGATCAACCAACATGAATACATAATCAGCAGCTCATAAATACATAATCAACAGCTTCAACATAGAATGATCAGCTGATAGATGTAATTTCACATCACTGATGTAAACAGAGCTTTTGACCTCAAAGCTCACACGTTGATCGTATGTTGTTGTAACTCGAGTCGTAATCTTTTCAATCTTTAGTTTCACAACAGTCTCCTATTACTACAGGACTCAACTAGCTTATCATAGTTAAAAATAAAATGTTGATCAAAAACACAAACATCATCCTTATAATGAATCTTTATCCTCACTTTGTTAATACCTTGAGGCTCGGTTACATCCACAACTATATAATCGCTATCGATCGGAATGATTTTGTAAGAAACACTCATATTGTGATTTAAAAGAAGAGATGTGAATGTGTACAAAAGGGTATGTGTTGGTTTGTTTATGTATATAGGTGAGTTCAAGTTGTTCTACTAAGAGGAAGTTAAAGAGTTACATGCAAAGTGTAAACCATTTAAAGGTTTAGTTTTTGGAAGATGTATCATGACAAGACTTTTGGGTTTTTAGTATTTTACTTGATTTAAATGTTTTTCAAGAGGTTAATTACAATGAACAAGTATATAATTGTTGTTTTTCAAGAGGTTAAGTACAATAAACAAGTATATAAACAAGTAATCCTGAATTCTTGATGGTTAAATGGAATGTTTCATGATTAAGGGTTCAAATCCTATAGAATATAGGTTGTGTTGTATTTTTCCTAAAAAATTTAGGAATGTTATCAATTCAGGAAAAAAAAAGTTATATAATTAGGAAAATGTAAAGTCCCTTTAATTGGGCATGATTTATAAAATACTATCAATTCTAATGTGATAGGTTACTACATTTAACATCCTATTAAGTAAATAATTACCGTTATGGATTATTGTAAGTTTGTGTGAAGTTAATGGTATATAATTAAAACACTAATTTTCTGTAATCAAGGGTGGAAGGGGTAATGCCTTTTTATCATGTGTTAACTAATCACCATTCAATAATACAAGATCACGTTACCCATAAATATCCTAGCTTTTTTTAGAGTAAATTATCATTTCGGTTCTTGAGTTTTTATGTTTTTGTCATTTTCATCCAAAAAGAAAATTTTTCCTTTTGGGTCCCAAACTTTTTTAAAAATTGTTATTTTCATCAACCCTTGTTAACAAAGTTAATTTGGGTATAAAGTTTCGATCACACGTAACTCATGTGAGAAGGGTAATAATGTCATTTTACACTAGACATGCAAAAATTTTAACCAAATAAACACTTTGCATCTTTCAAATCATCCTCTGACTTTTCTACTAAATCTTTAATACCACTATTCCATTGCCAATCGATCAAAGCATACACCTTTCATAATCGATTAACATTCAATCGAGTCTGCAAAATCGACCGGCAAGATTCGTTTTGTTCAATATCAATGGATGTTCGAGATACTTGTACATGGTCTTTACAAAAAGGTGGTGGAGAATATGATATAGCTGTAGTGTATGGTATGTTATTTCATATTTGAAGTTGAAATCTTTGTTGAAATCTAAAACTTTGTTAAACTTATGTTAATTTTGCGCTTTAGGTAAAAACCCTAGCTATGTTACAATGGAGTTTCCCCATGGGGAGAGTTTAGCAACTTTCCGGATACGATATATCACAATGGTACTGTTAATTTTATTGACATGGTTGATTCTCATTGTTCCTCAATTAGTATCATTTATAAGTTAGAGAAACTTGGTTATAGAAAAGATGTAAAGAGACAACATTTTAAATACAGGACAGGAATTGGATTTTGGTAAAAACATAATGAAAACCCCAAAAAATGACAACTGATTCAACTACAGTAAAACAAACAACAAAACAAAAATCCAATGTTTATCAAACAGAATATGAATCATCTAGTGTGTGTAAATGTGTGTTTGTAGAGATGATCGACAGGAAGAATAGATCAAAGGAGGTATTGAAGATTTATATAAGAAATTAGAGTTGGAAATCAAGAATATAACTAAGGAGTAATCATTATCACAAAAGGGGGACGATTTGGTTAAGAGAATTTAAACCTAACATATGAATCCTTGTATTTATTCTTGTTGCATGATATCTTTGGGTATAAATTCAAACTTTTGTGTATAAGTAGCAACTTGGGCAATCAATAACTGAGTTACTATTGACAAGTTGATCAAAACGATAATTAAATTACTTACAAAGGTTTTCTTGACGATAGAGTTATTGTTGATATAATCAAATAACTATCAACGGTTCTAAGTTTTAACCATCAATTAACATAACTTAAAAAAACATATCCATAGCTTTTATGTTACTCTTAGTGATATTAATAAATTCATCTCCTTTCATAAAAAAATCTATAGCTTTTAACCCATTTCAAATATGAACCTGTAGCATTGATATAAGAAGATATAACAAGAACCATAAACCACATCATGTTGGTAAATGTTTTTTCTAACAAGTTTTCTTTTGGAAACAATGTAATCTTATGTCTAAAACTATAAGAGTTCTATAATCGACAGGCCGATTGAAATTCAGCCAATTAGACAGACTTTAACGCATCACAATAGTCGATCTCAGCAGAGGTTCTGATGCTAAAGTTGAGGTTCTGATCGAATGTAGTTGCAACGCAGATCCAAGTCTTCCCAATCTTTAGTTTCTGAACAGACAGCTTATGGCTACGGCATTCTACTTGCTTTTCTTTGTTAAGACTAAAAAGCTGATCTTGAACATAGACATTATCATCGTAATCAATTTTTATACGCACTTTTTCAAAAGCTTGAGGCTCTGTTACTTCTAGTGTTATATGATTGCTTGCTAGCGGGTTGATATTGAACAAGAGACTCATATTGTAAATTAAACGAAGAACGCGAAGTACACTAAGTTTAAGTTGAGTTTATTATATATAGATTATGCAAGTTTACACCAAGACTTCCAGGTTATTGTTTGGGAAATTGAAGAGTTCAAACTTCAAACCCGACCTTTGAGTTTTAGTTGAAGTAAATGTAGTTTTATTTATATATATTTAGTTTCATAGTTTATATATATATTTTTTAATAGTCCTTAAATCTATTCCCTATACCCTTATACGTTTTTCCTGATTTTTATAATCACTTTGTTAAATATTTTTGAAATATAATTGCCCTAAATAAAACATATATAAATCCTGCTTACTATTTACAATAGAATTTATATCAGAAACTACAAAAGTATATTTCAAACCAAAAATACTTCGTTTTATATTAGAATTATACTAGATACAAGTATACAACTCAGTTTACTATAGATTTTATCTCGAGAACCTATTGTATAGCTTTATATCAACAGGTAACCTTAAAATTAAAGATTTACTTACCACTGGATATATAAACTTACCGAGTAGCCCAGAGAGTTAAGCATTAATCACACACAACTAGTTTCTGATACAGTTCCCCAGATATAGCAGCTTCCATAGTATCTTCAGGATTCGAATCGCGGTTATCGCCACCAGTGGTCACATTGGGTATATCCTCTTGTTTGATCACTCCACCTTCTTCAAGAAACAAAGTCAACAAATTCTTTGAAAACCCACTGAGCAGAGCCACCCCCATCTGGTTTGCAGTCACTGGAGTCGAAGACGAGTCTCTAAGATTCCAAAACACAATTTCAGGCACTTTTTCGTACCCACAGGCCTTAAACTTCCTCACGATCGCTTCATAATCGGTCTCCCATGGGTCTGGAGAAGCACGATCGAATTCCATATCACTAAACACAAACACCCTTTTCACCATTTCATCTTCACTCAACTTCCCATTCACACCAACCTCCAGCAGTTTATGAAACACTTTTTGGAAATCCGTGTTCATCCCTGCATTCATGTTGCGTATGAACTCTGTCTTTGATCGGAGGTCACGCCCTTCAATTAAGTGGAGCTCTGGTGACTCGCTGAATGTAATCACATGACCCTTCCATGGCTCTGCACTGAGTTCCGAAACCAGCAACCCGAGTGCAACTGAGACCTCCATCGGCGTCCCCCACATGCTACCAGAAACATCACACACTGCAATGCAGTTTGTTAGTTTACCCTTCTGCAACAGATCATCCACCATTCTTTTCCACTGAAGCTCAGCTACAATGGCAGCCCCACTCCCGCGGCTCAATCCACCAATGATCTCATGTGGCAGTAAAGCTCCTGCAGCAATCTTTGCATCACCAGCCTTCACGTTTTCAAGATAAGCACGAAACCGCTCATTGTCGCGATGCAGGAATATATCTGTGTAGTTTCTCATGGCTATGGATGCTACTCTATTGTATGAAATCGAACTCCATTGCTTTGCACTCATGTAAACCTCAGGTAACTTCAAGGCATTATGAAGAGGAACAAGAACTTGTTTCCTAAGCAAATTTTTTACTCTAAACACATAACTAGCATCATCAAGTTCATCAAACTCAGGATCTGAACTCCTAGGGTAAATTAATCTAGCAATCGATTCACAAATCAGTGTAGCTCTATCGTACGACGAATCAACACTAGGGCACCACTTCGCAGCTAAACTAATCTTCATATAATCATCAGAATTC
The DNA here is from genome assembly GCA_025506515.1 of Flaveria trinervia. NCBI lineage: Eukaryota > Viridiplantae > Streptophyta > Magnoliopsida > Asterales > Asteraceae > Flaveria > Flaveria trinervia. The sequence goes on along the minus strand of CM046454.1, from coordinate 2,567,318 downwards.
AACATTTGAACATCAGATCTCAAACAATCAGCGAAGAACATCGATACCTGATCATGCAAACGCCTGTAGTCTGGATCCGAATCGTATCTGCTACGAGCCTTTTCCGCCATAGCAGATTCCTTCTCCTTCCTCAAAGCTTTCGCTCTCGCTTTCTCCGCCTTCATCTGCGCCCTATTCGCTTCAATTCTCTGCTCTTGAGGCACTCTAGCTCTCAATTTCGCCTTCATCTCATCATCTCCATCAATCTTCTTCTTCTTCTTCGAAAGGAAATACATCTTACGTGCGAAACCTCTTCCTCTCACCGATTTCTTCGAGATCCATTCGGATTTCGCAATCCTTCGCACGTCAACACCTTCGATCAACCTATAGAGAATCTCCAACAGGTCCTTGAAGTATCCGAACTCAACTAAAACCGGAACATTCATACCTAGGGTTTTCGGATGGTTGTTATGGAGCCAGATCGCCGCTGTGTAGAAGCTCTGTTTATCCGATTTACCGCTTCCGCGAACAGCTCTGAGATTGCAAACGAGTTTCAGCGTTGTTAACGGATTGTGGCTCCATGATGACTCAAGTCGGTTGATCAGATCTTCCGGTGGTGTGTTAGGTACGACGTGGAAGAAGAAGTCGAGGCAGGGGTTTTGTGAGGTTATGTAGGTGGCTGATGAGTTCTCCGTGAAGGTTATTAGCGGTTGGTTGTTAATTGAGAGATTCCTTGTGTTGCTTGTTATGGTGTCGATGGGAGTGTTGTCGCCGGTGACGGTGGTGACGGTGGTGGTGGTGGTTTCCGGTGAGGTGGAAGAGCGTTGACCATGGAGGTCCATTGTAGAAGAGATGAAGAGGATTGACCGAGTGTAACGTGTTTAGAAGTGTGGTGTTATAGATATGTACAAGTATCGTCCCCGTTGATGCATTTATGCTTGCGCGATACGTTATATTTGTGAACTTTGTTCAACGTATTATATTAGCAACGTTAACGTGATTAAATACATAAAAATAATATCAGTCGATATTACTTATGAAACTTAAAATATATTTCATAACCTACATAAAATTTTGTTTTTCATTGAATTTATTTTGAGATGTAAAAAAATAACTCAGGGCGTAAAGAAAAGTCTAAGTTAATAAACGAAATTTTATTATATTAGTAACGTTAACGTGATTAAATACATAAAAATAAAAATAATGTCAGTACATATAACTTATGAAACTTAAAAAGTATTCCATATCTACATAAAACTTTGTTTTTAATTGAATTTATTTTGAGATGTAAAAAAAATAACTCAGAAAGTAAAGAAAAGTCTAAGTTAATAAATGAAATTTTAAAATTGACATCTAAAGGGTAAAGATAAAATTTGTGTCAAGGCTATTATGCTATATGATATATACATGAAGCGGTGGTTAGTGTCATGTGTCATCAATATTAGCAATTGTAAGAGCATTTAGATTTTATTGTTTATCATCATTCTTATAACTAAATTTAAAGTTATTGTTTTTTCTTTTTCATTTTCAGTCAAATAATATTTTTATACTTTTATTGTTATTTTTTTATATTTGCTCAACTTACAATCACTTTCAAAAATATTTAAAAATTTATTAAGAATGAAGAATATTTTACCAAATATAAATTTTATTCTATTTCCTTCACTAGCAATCACTTTCAAAAACTTAAAATTTATAAGATCATATGTAAGGGTTGTTTAGTTAAAATGTCATCTAAATGTCATGTAAATAAAAATCGTTTCACTAAAATATCTTTTAAATTAAGTGTAATAGTGAAATAATGTTTGAAGCCTCTACTGATGCATTAATTTAAGAAAAAATATGATTGGCGCCTCTTAAGTGTTTGGAGTCCTATGAATTTGAAACTTTTTTTAATTAGTTTGTAATAGTATTTAAAACTCTATTTTTGTTCATGTCATCATATTTGAAGCACTCAAAATACTCAATATGTATAGTCTAAGGGTTGAACAATATATAATCAAATAGTCAGATTAACAATAATATTTTTATAAGAATGATTTGAGATAGTATATTATAGTGTATTTCTTCCTAAATTAATTTATGTAGTCTACAAATTTTCCATTTTAGTTTATACTTTTTTACCTTTAAATTATTTTTTATCCATACTTCTAACAAGTTATATGAACTTTAGCATCTAACTATTTTATAACACGTATAAAGATTAAAAATGAATATTAAACTAGCGTCATATTTGACATTTCTAGTTTCACTCTATCATCCATTATTACCACCACAAATCACATGTGTATAGCCCAAATCACATCAATCGGATCCTACGATCAAAATCAACACAACAATAGCCCAAATCAATGCACCTATAACATGTCTTAAATCAATACACAGAAGATAATAAGAAACAATATCATAAACTCTCAGATTGAATATGTTAAAATAACAACATTATCATGAAACACTAACAAAAGATTTGTTTAAAAAATTAAGAATATTAAAAAGTCATACACTTATGGGCCTCTCTCGCATTAAACAAACACATGAGAAGCTAAATGTAGAGGGGTATAAAAAACCGGTCAAGAAAAAACCGGATCTGTTTGAAAATAAACCGGTTTGGTTCAAACCGGTTTTCAACTCGATTGGAACCGCCGGTTGTATACCAGTTTGGTAGCCCCATACACCGGTCAAAAAAGTAAAAACCGGTTAAAAAACTGATTTCAAATTGGTTTGTCAAGTTCGAGTATTTAGTGAGCTCAATCAGTTTATAACCCGAACTGGTTTGAAAAAAAAACAGTTTGACCACGTGACAAAAAAACCGGTTCACTTTTGAACCCGAACCGGTTCGGAAAAAAAAAACTAATTGTACTCCTCTAGCTAGATGTAATATCCATTTTTTTAACAAAGTTATATTTAGTCACTTCTTTTATTGATTACGTCAAGTTTATCACAACTTAAAAAGTAATATTATGACAAAAACCATATTATGTGTAGTAAATAACAGATTTAAGGCTTTCCACTCATATAAAATTTACATTTATACAACAAAACATAACAAAAACAAACAAAATACAAAAGCTTTGAACTTTCAACTCTTATTCTCTATACTAGAAGTCAACAATTCCTCCAAATAGTCAACTCCTAAATCCTCCAACACCACCTTCATTTCTCCCTTACATCTCCTCCTCTTCTCACCACCTCTCATTCTGATCAAATGCCTCTTCTTCACCGCCACCGCCGGAGAATCTCCGCCCTCGACCGCGGTCTCCCGCAGCGACTCCCTCACGCGATCCACCGGAAAATTCAACACCGCCGCCGATCCCCTCATCGATAAGGCAGCTTGATCATAAGCCAAAGCAGCTGCTTCCGCACTATCAAACGTCCCCAACCACACCCTCACCCCGTTCCTCGTGGAATCGCGTATCTCGGCCGCAAACTTCCCCCACGGCCGACGCCTAACGCCTCTAAACGAGGCGATTTTCGAGGGCGTTTCGGCCCTTGAAGTGAGTTTGTTGGGACATGTTGTGGTGAACGTGAACCCGTTTGTTAGGATGTCTAGAAGAAGCATTTCTTCCGAGTCGTTTTCGTTGAAAGGGAGGGGATTGGTCGAGTGAACGCGATCGCGATCGGTGTCGCGATCGAGAAACCCCGACGAAGATCCGGTGGATGTCACCGGTGAATTGTGGGAAGAAGAATAAGCATCAGCCATTGAGTTTGGTTTGTATTTGTCTCATTTGCTTCCTTAAATACCAAAAAGAAGAGGGAAGCTTCTAAACTTATATTGATGTTTAAATAAATATACTTTTTTATTTTTAATATTTTACAAAAGTTATACCTTTTTATAACAGATGAACAATAAATATTGATCGGTAATAGTTCATATTATTAATTTGGTTATTGACACTCTCAATTTTTATTTTTGTTACCAATAACAATTGATTAACTTAATCATTAGATATTTAGTTAACAATTATGATTATATACTAAATAAAATAACATGCAAGTAAAATCGAACATAAATTAAATGCAAATTGAGTGTGAATTTATAATAATTATGTTATTAAGATTGTCATTAGTATTAAAAGTAAAAGTTGAGATTATCAACAACATATTAGTGGTATGGATTATTATCGACTAAGTGGTAATAATTTGGATTATCAAAATCTAATTTTTATTTTTAATATTATTCAACTTTAATTTATATATTTATTTGTTGACAAAAACTGAATTAAATAAATAAATTAGTATGTTATTACTTTATATAAACTTAAGTTGAAGAATATGATAGATTAAATTTGTTTGTAAATAGGCTCTACATATGATCCAAGTTTTATTGTTGTAATCTTGTGTTGCTTATAATTTAGATTTTAGGAGTTAACAAGGAAATAGTCTTTGAACTACATGTTTAGTTTAAATTTGATTGAACTTAGAAATGTTTATTATTGTTGAATGCTGGTTATAAAGCAACCGGTAAGCTTCTTATTTTGTTGACATGAGTTCAAGTTGGAAAAATAGTCTCTTATATCAAGTGTAATATAAGACTATGTATATCAAATCCCATAATGATCGAACTCCTACATAAGACAGAAGCTAAGTCAAGTGTCGAGTATATCATCGATTCTTAGTTTAATTTTTACGACATGTATATGCGCTTATGTCATAATATGTTTTGTAAATAATATCAAATTGTGGTGCATCTTTTTTGTTTGAATTCAAATCGAGCTTGTTTTTACCAACCGTAGTTTTTATTAGTATCATTAAGAATTTTCATATTTTTGACTCAAACCTTAGTATTTCTTAAGCTAAACTCTAGTTTTATATAATTCAATAACTATGTCATTTAGTTGTCTATCTATTTTTTTTCTTTGAGTATCAACGACTAGAATGTTCTAAGAAGATATGTTGATGATAAATAATATAACTTTAACTAAAAGATTATAAATTCAAGTTTTATGAAGTTTAGTGCATGTTGTGACGATTAAAGTTTGCAAGGCTTATTAGTTAATGCAAAATTGATTAGTCATTTATAATAATTTAACATTATATGACATCATTTCTAACGTTGGTCCATTAGTCCAATGGAAGCGGCTGGACTCTTAATCGAGCGTATTCAAATAATCAAATCCCTTTCACATAAAAATAATTAAAAAACATAAACAACTCACGTTCAAAAATGGCCATCTAAGTATCTAATTGGTGGATTAAAAGTTTGTTTTCTAATTTAATTTGAACTTTTATCATTTAAAACTTATTAAAAAACTCTTATCAATTCTTTTAATACTCTTTTTTGTTACTAAAAGTTTTCATAAACCGTATCAACATGGTAAATTTATAAATAAATAGTTTTATTTACCTAGTGACGTTAATGATTGTCTTTTATGATAAATATTTGTACAAGTGTAATGATAAATAGTATTTAAAAAACATTATTAGAAAAATTAATTTTATGTTTACCTTGAAAACCATCTATTGCCCTTGAAAACTAAGTTGTTTGTGTAATTTTCATTAACATTGACATAAATTAGAACATTTATGTTCTTTTTTTCATTAATGGACTTGTATAAAATATATTATGTTCAAAGTAAAAAATAAACACTGTAGTATAACTATACATCTTAATAACAGAAAATATGTAAATTAAATTATTCAATGATATCTTATGGCACATTATTTTGAATACTCATGGAAACAACATAGTAGATTCAAAGGCATACCTGGATTAAAAAATATTATATCTTTTTTAAAAGAAGAAATTAAATAACTAAAGCAACTTATTATACAAAAAGTCAAGTAACAAAATTAATAGGAGAATTCGATTAAGACTTGTCTTTGGAGCTCAAACAAATCTTGTTGACTGAATATAGTTTTGACCAGCAACAAGATATAACAATGACTTATTGTCTAGTGAATATTATGCACATGTCTTTTACATGAGGTTGTAAATCACTACTCATAAAATTGGTAATTGTAGTACTATTAATGCCCCGGAAAACAAATCTAAAATTTCATTTTAATGTCTTGGGTGTTTATAATGACATGTTTATTTAAAACAAACGCCTAAAATTTTTCTTCAATAATTTTTACTTTAATTAAGGCTAAAACTTATGGTCTTTTGATTGCGTTACTCATTTCTTACCACTAGGTCATTAGGATAAACAATGTTATGTCATTAGTTATGTCATGATTAATACTAACTGTTTTTTACAATTAAATAGATGGTTTATATGATCTCTTAAGGATGTTTCGTTATATCTAAAAAATTATTTGTTATTACAATTCTGTATGTAATTTAATTCTTGATTATTGTAATTTATTATTTCATATAACTCTTGATTATGTGTTGCATGATTGATGGGCATGGAAGTTATGATTTATGTGATTATATAATGTTCATTTTAAATAGAGAGAAAACCTATAAGCTTTAAAAAACCACACAAATTAAAGAAACTTAAGCATACTTTTTTCAAAGAAAATCAGAGGAGTATTCTCTAAACTTCATCATTTATCTTTCTTAAAGCTCCAATGTAAACACTTGAGGAGCATACACTATATTTGATACATGATTAATTATTTTATATTTCTTTACTATTTTGTTTGATTTTATATAGATCTGACAATCTTAGCCGGATGTAAACACTTGGGTTGATTTGGACTTCACAAATAAAACGGTAGATTGATTTGGGTTATCTTTTATTTTTAAAGGGGTCAGAATGAAAATGTTTAAAACTCTTGGAATGCTAATTGTTTAAATCATAATTAAATTAAATTGGACTGTAATAGGATTGGATCAAAAGTTTTTCAACACCTATTTCTAAAAGGATCAACGAATGATCGAAAGTCATAATTTCATGTATCATGTAATGAGTATGTATAAACAAAAACCTATTGTTTATTGTTAATTTTTGTAATTGTTGTTTGTTGTTGATGTTAAGGGCTGTATATATATTTGTTTCTTGGTAATTGTGTGAATGTTTGTACAAATATTTATGTACCAGGAATTGAAAAACAGAGTATCGGCTAATTTTGTTCTATATATTTATAACTATTCTTTTTTTGTTTTTGGTTTCTTATAATATGTTTCAAAATTTCATTGTTTATATATTTGATGAAAAATTTGTGTAATTAGCAGGACATTAAAAAAATAAAGAAGAGACGAAGTATGTTCTTGTAATGGGAGGTGTTGTTTGAAGTGGGTATCAACATATATTTTGATATTTGATTGGAAAATGTTTGAAGTGGTTATCAATAGTGAAGTGGTTGTGTTTCATGTATTTTTTTATCTATGAAACGCCTATGATGCATGTATACAGTTTTGTATGTTAAAAACACTTTAAATTTACCTGTTTACATGATTGTTTTAAACTTTTAGTTAATGTTTGAAATAACGTTTATTTTTAGTTTAAATAATTTTATAGTTTTTGTTGGGAAATTCATAATTTTGTAATATTTTGATTCAACTCGTCATGATCATATCAGCTCTGACTCGAACCCATCCTGATCCATTCATTTTATCAGGTATAATTTATCTTGAATTTATTTGTAGAAATAATGGATGTTCTAAGATACAAATCCATGTCACTTTCACCTTCTTTGTTCAGGTTTTACCCCTCTCAACATAAAAACAACTATATAAATCGATCAAAAAAATCCCATCATTATTTTATGATGAAAAAAAAATAACACCGCGAAAACAAACAAACATGAAGGTGCTTTAACTCTAGCCACATCGATCATTTTTTTCATAACCAAACAATAACACAAAACATAGTTATTGATGTTATCATGTTAATATGTTAGATCTAATAATAGTATTAATCTAACTTAGATTTTAGCAAAGCATATTCCATTCATATTAAAGGTGTTGATCGGGTAAGTTATCGAGTTTCGGATTAATCGGTTCTGGTTGTTCGGGTTTTTCAGTGTTGAAAATCTACCCAAAACCCGACCCGAATAAAGTTCGGTTTAATCGGTTTCAGGTTGTTCGGGTAACGGGTTGTTCGGGTAACGGGTAACGGGTTGTTCGGGTAACGGGTAACGGGTTGTTCGGGTAACGAGTTGTTCGGGTAACGGGTAACGGGTTGTTCGGGTTGGGTTTCGGGTATTAAACAATAGACTCAATTTAGTATGTTTTAGTGATTTTTCATTTGAAATATTATAACACTAGTGGACTTAAATTAATTTACTTCTATAATTTATAAAATGTGCTTAAATATATATTTATATACAAACAATTTGATTAATTTGGACAATTTAAACAAGTGTATACATATAATTTACTTAATTATAATATGGGTTGATCGGTTATTCGGATTTCGGATTAATCGGGTTTTCGAGGTTTGAAAGCTTATCCGAAACCCGACCCGAATAAGAATCGGTTTAATCGATTTTCGGGTTGTTCGGATAAACGGTTATTTGGGTCGGGTGTCTTTGGATACGGATGAGTTCGGGTCGGGCGGGTTAATCGGGTTCCCGGTAAAATCGATGGGTTAATTCATAATAAAAAACATTTTATGATTATTTCAATTATTTAGTTTGTCATCCAATTTAGACCACTACAATAACATATGTGGCGAAAAACAACAATTTCCACGTGGCACAACCCCATTCGCTAACATACCCAATCTTCTTTACACAACATGCATTATCAATCAATCAAATTTCACCCTTTAACTTATCTTTATTGAATATTATTAGCATAAAAATCTAATCTTTATTGCGATAGAACACTATCACATTTAGGGTTTCATTTTAATCATCGTTGACGATTCAAATCGAGGTTAACATCAATGGATCCTTTCGATGATGCTAATTGGGATCTGATAGATTACAACTCTCTCATCAACGATGCATCAGCCGATCTGTATTGGGGTGAACAGAGGTAAATGATTCTTGTTTGTAGATTTTGGTGTTTGATGTTAGTAGTTTTTGGATCTGTGATTCCGAATTGAGATTTTAGGGTTGAAATCTTGCTGAGTGATGGTAGATTGAGTGATTATGTAATTTTGTTAATGATTTGTGTTTCGTGAATCTGTGTGTAGGCTTGAGGAGTGATTCATGTTTTATAAGTGATTTGTGAATAGATGTTGATTATGTGTTTGATTCTTGATGTTTTCAGCTAAGTTTAGGATACACACAGATATTACATGTGTTTATGGTTGTATGCGAAGTGTTGAAGGTGAGTTTTAATGGGAATTGTTTGATTGGAAGTTGGTTTTGTTATTGCAGTGTTGCAGTGCAAGTTGATGGTTCACTTGCTAGTCTTGCGCCACCGGAGAAGGAGGGTGTGGAGAAAGAGTGCTCAAGAAAGAGGTATTATTATTATTTTGATACGGTTAAACTCAATGCGAAATACAGAAATGATAGAAGGAAGAATGTAACATGATTGACAACAACAAGGATATTGTTGACCTTTGCTTTTAGGTTGTTTGAAGTTATTGGTTAAGTTTTGTAAGAATTGAAGGCAAACATCTCACTAAAAGGATGATTGTTGTGTCTATGGCTGTTATGTGTATGCTTCTGTCTTTGTTTTGGGTAACTAGCCCTAGGGAAACCCGTATTGATCAATCTCATAGCCAAGATGGGAGAGGAAAAGCATGTAAATGCATACAAAGGATGTGAAAAGATTTGATCCTGGTACCTCTGTTTTGTCATGTCCCTGATGGCTAAGCCACCATCATGGTGACTGTATGGTTGGTTTTATTATGTTGTTAATTTGGGTGACGTATGAGTGGAGGACACTAGGACAGTGACTTTAGTTAATTTGTGATGCTAGTGTTGAATGATTAAAGATGAGTGTGTTTTCTTTCATGGTAAGGAAGTTTCACATGAAAACTAACTATGTTTGTTGATAGAGAGGTTGCAAGCTTGTAAGGTTTGGCAAGTTTGTTTTGACCAAATCAACTCTATTTCATAGACCCATATATATGAAATTAATGGCGAGATAATCGCAATGTTAGAAACATGGAGTTATGGATGATTAGACGAAAATGACCACTTCTAAATCTTTGTGTCTTGTTTATATGATATGAAGAGAATGAAGATGTGACCATCTTTCCAGCTCGTACCATTGTTCTGCAATTGCACATTTTGGGTTTTGTTTAGTTTCTTTTTTTTTTCTCTGCACTTGCAATCAATCAATGTTAACTTGTTTCATACTGTTGGTTCACTTAACAGGGGACGCAGTAATTCATGCAGCAGGGCTGAGAACAAAGCATGTCGTGAGAGGCAAAGAAGGGAAATGCTGAATAACAGGTGACTCTTTTCTTGATTAAGTTTTCTTATTTAGTGATTATCTTGTGAGGGGTTTTAAATATAGACGAACAATAGTAACACAGTAAAACAAACTGTTTGGTAGAGGTGAAAGTTGGTCTATTACCTATGAATGAGCTTATTTTTAATGCACAAAATGAAATGAGTCTAATGGGTTGTAAGTTACACAGCTTATTTTTAATGCACAAAATCTCATAAACATTCAATTTCAAATCATTGTTTATTTATTGAAATGATAAAAGTTTTTCAATCACATTTCACACTAACAACCCAATATCGCTGTTTTAATCTGTTAATCAATCCGTCTTTTTTGCGACTTCCAGCTTTTAGTATCAGTATTTATATTTGGTCAGTGTGTTATTCACAACCAAAATGCAATGAATAAACATTTCTGGTCTTTTTCATATTCTGGTATATCTTTTTGCAATAATGAAACAATTCATGTTCATGGGTAATTGATGAAATATTATAAACTTATTTTGCAGGTTTTTAGAATTAAGCTCTACTCTGGAGCCTGACCGGCCTGCCATCACTGATAAACTGGCTATACTTGGAGATGCTATCCGAGTTCTGAAGCAGCTCAAATCTGAATCAGAAGATTTCAAAGAAATGAATGACAAACTATTGGAAGAAATTAAAACATTGAAGGTTTCCATGCATACACATTATTGATAACACATCAAATTATTAGCAAGAAAAGTCTCTAAAAATGCTTTATTTATGACTTTACAAAACCGACAGGCAGAGAAGAATGAGCTTCGTGAAGAGAAACTTGTTCTGAAGGCGGAAAAAGCAAAAATTGAGCAGCAGGTCAAGTCCATGACCAATAATCTTCCGCCACCTGGATTTATGGCACCACATCCGGCTGCATTCCAGGCTGGAGCTAACAAGATGCCTGTTTTTCCAGGCTACGGTTACATTCCAATGTGGCAGTATTTACCACCAGCTACGTGTGATACGTCTCATGATCACGAGCTCAGGCCACCTGCTGCTTAATAACCGAAGCAATGAGAAATTTGTTAGCTCATTGTAGTTTGTAAATAGAAATGCTTAGTTGGATATTGTGCTTTCATTTTTCTGCACTTATGCTGTTTTTAGTTTTAGAGACAGATAAGAGTTCTTTGTTGGATAAAAGAATATCCTTTAATCTTCTTATCTTTATGAGATTTCAATCTCTTTTCAAATAAGAGTACTAATGATACCCATCATGGAGTATTTGGCAGCATGATCACTAGTCAAAATGTAATATTAATTTGTTGGAAAATCTTTGCTTTTTTTCTTTTGGCACTTGCTTGATAATTCTTTTAAGAATTACGACGAATTGGCAAAGTAATACCGTCACACAAATGCGTTTGTAGTAAATCCAGATGACCCTTGTTTACAAATTTGTATTTGATCTGTTTTGTTTTTGTTATCAAATATTTTGAACTTTAACCAATTGAAGTTAATATACAATAAATTTATAGTCATACGTTATAAAACCATGTTTAAAGATAAAATATGATTATAATTACATATGAATAGTTATTTCAAGTAACAATATGTTATAGACAGATAAATATATAGATAGTCTAGTTAAACAGATTATAGTTCGTAATAAACACAAAAAGTAACAGTACGATATTTTAATATAAGATATGTATAAAATGATATATGCGTACTTGTTCAAGAGATAAAACAATTATACTATTTTAAATATTTTATCTAAATAGTTTCATTTTTAAATATTTGTTTTAAGATTTTATTATAAAAATTTATTGTTTATAAAAAACTTGTTTATTAAAAACTCAAGTTTCTGATTGTTTTGGTTGATTTAATAAAACTAGTTTTACAAAATCCAAATTTTTTATAATTATTTTAAAAAAGGACCGATTTAAAATATTTTGTTTCAAAAGGTTAATGTTTTATAAAATATATGAATTTTATTTTTCTTAATAAAATTTAGTTTTAAAAACATAGTTTAATTTTAAAAAATGTAGATAAGAGAGAAAAATATATCAATTGACCAAATTAGTTTTTATGAAGAAAGAAATTTTTTAGTGTTTAAATTACTTTAATATCATTTTGGAAAGAAAATAAAGTGAGGATGCTTAAAAAAATAACAAGTGTCAAAAATGTAATTTAAGAATATAACAAGTGGCAAAATAAACATTTTTTTATTAATATTTATAGATAAGTCTTCAATGCAGATGACCCAAATATGTGACACAAAAACAAGAATAAAACAGCATAAACTACGTTGGTTACAAAAAAGTGAATTTAACAGGTGAATAGCTACAATAAAATGCATCAGCTGCCAACCAGTCATCGCCATCACTATCACCATCAACGAAATCGTTTGAAATATGGAGGGTACGGCAGGTGCGTGGCTAGGGGTTAAGGCATGGAACTTATGCTAGTGGCCCAAGCTCATTTGAACTTAAATTGATTCAATCTTTTAGAAAAACAAGCTCAAGTAAGTTACAAACTACTTGGCTTGTAAGTCTCTAGATGTTGGAAAAGTGTTCATGTAAGGTTAAGAGCATTCATATCTTGTTTTTTTATAAATTTATAAGTGAAATTCTTTTATTAAATGGAATGATTGTGAATGGTTGTGAGTGAAATAAAAAAATATGTTCATGTTCATTAAATATTTACAAAAATACTATTAGACCATTATAAAATTTTTAATATTTTTTAAATTGATTGTGATTGAAGCAGAGACATAAAATAATGATAAAAGTATAAAAAATATTATTTTATTAAAAAAAAGAAAAGTATATTAATTTTTAATGTAATTACAAGAATGATAATAAGTAGTGAGACGTGGATCCTCAAAAATATATGTATCTTACATGGAATATTGCCATTTTAAAAGATACTTTGTTTATCTACTTTAAAAAATAAAACGATGCTTTTCTTTTATTGGGAGGTATATTTATGTATGCACGTTCTGTTTTTATAGAGAAGTATATTACTTTTATAAAACACAGAATATATGCCCTTAAGGAAAGGGATAGATAAAACGGAAGACAAAATGTCACTAATTTAATGGTACCAACGAGTTATGGTGTCTTTTTTAAATGGTGGCAGTTTAAGTCTTGTCACAAATAAAAATGTAAATTTATTAGTAAATTTAGTGGTTATGTGAGTTTCTTGTAAAAAAGAAAAAAGGAAAAAGTAACTAGGAATCTGAATAAGAGCATAGGTTGATTTAAAATATTGTTTTTTCAACAGCTATAGACACCAAAATGTTTAGAATTAAAATATATATCCAATAAGTCCAAAATAAAATATCTCTGATATTAATGTTTGTAATATTATGTTATTGCATAAAAAATATTATTGATCTAGCGAGGGTGAGTTGAGGTAAAGACTAACCCATATCTCTAACAATAAAGAAATCTATCGTGTGTGCATATACATACACATATATCCTGCATAACATATATATTATATTATGCATAATTGCATATACATGGTTATAAGTAAAGTATTTTCTTTACCGTCATTAATATTCTTTTCTTATATACTTTTCCCACAATGCATGTTTTAGAGTGAGTGAGCAGGTGTAAGCTAGAAGCTAGAATTAATACCAAAACTTTTGTTGAAGGAACTACAACCTATAAAACAGCAGCTGAAGACATTTGTTTCCTTGATTATGTACTTACAATCATTCACATACATCCTTGTTATACAGTTTCTGTCAATCATCACCCTAAACAATAGCTGAAATCATTGCCTCTGAACTCCTAAAAGCCGTTTTCGAGAAGCTGGCCTCTGAAGCCTTAAAGACATTTGTTCGAGCCCAAGGAATTCATTCAGAGCTCAAGAAACTAGAGAGGACACTGACCCAGATCCAGTTTCTGCTTAATGATGCTTCTCAAAAGGAAGTAACCGACGAAGCTGTTAAACACTGGCTCAATGATCTCCAACATTTGGCTTATGACATAGATGATGTGCTTGATGATTTGGCAACTGAAGCTACTCGTCATGAGTTGGACTAGCAATCTGGGGCTATCACAAGCAAGGTAAGAAGGCTCGTCCCAACTTGTTGCACAAATTTATCGCTAAGTAAGAAGATGTATCACAAGTTAGATAACATTACCACCAAATTACAAGATCTAGAAAAGGAAAAAGTTAGTCTAGGCTTGATTGTAAAGGATGAAAAGTTGAAAAGAATTTATCAAACCTCTTTGGTAGATACATCTAGTATTGTTGGATGGCAAGGGGAAAAGAAAGAATTGATTGTGAAGATATTAGGCGAGGAGCCATGTAATCAGAATTTTAGCATTGTGCCCATCGTTTGTATGAGTGGCTTAGGTAAAACGACTCTTGCTAGACTTTCGTATGATGATGATGAGGTTAAGAAACACTGTGAACTCAAGGCTTGGGTTTGTGTCTGTTGGATATTGATCAAAATGAGCTGATGTTTATCTATTCATTTATCACATATTTGTAGGATTAGGTTGTTAGTCTGTTGCTTTTTTTTTGCTTTTCTCTTGGCCTTCGGCTATATATGTATGCTTTTTCTTTGTTTTGAATAATGAAGTAATAATCAGCTCTTGATCACCAAATTCTTCATGGTATCAGAGCAGGCATACCAAAATTAAAATCATAAACTATCAATCGATGGCAGGAGACAAGGCAGAGAGTTCGCCCAGCGGCGGTGGTGCTGTCTTCTGATACCCGGTGGGGCACTGCACGTTTTGCGGGAGAAACGGGCATGTTCGTGAGGGTTGTTTTAAACTTATCGGATACCCGGATTGGTTTTTTGGGAAGAAAAGAAAGAAAACTCTAAACCGAAGGCAGCTGTGGCAGAGGCACAATCCAGTCCGGTTCCAAGTCTCAGTGATGAACAGTACAACATGTTTCTCAAATTTTTGGGGAAGAAAGAAGAACAAAAGGAGAAGAAGACTAACCCTCCAGCGGCGAATATGGCAGGTAATTTTGACAAAAACGATGATTGGATCATGGACTCCGGGGCGACCGATTCCATGACACATGTTCGGGGATTGCTCGACAATCTTACGACGGGTGCTAATGAATTGCCGGTCATAATTCCTAATGGCCAAACCATTCGTGTAAAAAGGAATGGGGAGGTTCTTTTCAAGGGGGGGGGTTAGAGTGAAAAATGTGTTTTTTGTCCCAAACTTTAATTGTAACCTTTTGTCGGTCCGTAGACTAACCCAAGATTTGCAATGTGCTATCACTTTTTTTCCGGATTTCTTTGTTATGTAGGGATTGAGGATGAGGAGCTTGATTGGAACGGGTAGGTGCAGTGGTGGTCTTTATAGGATGGAAGCGATTCAAAGAAATCCGAAGGCTATGACTGTGGAAGCAACAAATGTATGGCACAGGAGACTTGGTCATCCATCTAATATTAAACTCTCTCACATTAGTTATTTGAAAGATATTGTTTTTTATTCAGAAAAGGATCTTTGTAACTCTTGTGTTAGAGCTAAATTAACTAGATTATCTTTTTCAACTAGTTCAATAAAGACTATCGAATGTTTTGATATGGTGCATTGTGATATTTGGGGAAGTTATAGAACTCCTTCACTCACTAGTGGAAGGTATTTTCTCACATTGGTGGATGATTTTAGTAGGGCCGTTTGGGTATATATTCTTAAGCACAAGAATGAAGCGAGTGATTGTTTAATCAATTTCTACAACATGGTAGAAACTCAATTTGAAAAGAAAATTAAACGTGTCCATTGTGACAATGGAGGAGAATTCACCTCGAATAAAATGAAGGCATTCTATAATGATCATGGCATCATTCTAGAAACCACATGTCCTCACACTCCTCAACAAAATGGGGTGGTGGAGCGAAAGCACGGGCATCTCCTAGAAGTTGCTAGAGCTTTGAGGTTTGAAGCAAATTTACCGGTCAAATTTTGGGCGGAATGTATGTTAACGACCACATATATTATTAATAGGCTGCCATCAAAGGTAATAAAGCAAAAAACACCCTATGAAATTATGTTTGGAAAAAGGCCGATGTACAAACACATGCGGGTATTTGGGTGTTTGGCATATTTTCGAAACACTAACACCAAGGGAGACAAACTTGAACCAAGAGCAAATGCAGGTGTTTTCTTAGGCTACCCTTTTGGCACCAAAGGATACAAAATATATGATTTGGAGCAAAGGAAAATTGTTATTTCTAGAAATGTCCTCTTTTTTGAAAGTATATTTCCTTTTGCGATTGGTAGGCCCACTACCATTCAAGGAAACAATGAAATATTGAAGGAATATAATGCATATTTCAATAATACTGATGAAGTGCCACAGGGACCATTGTGCAATAAAGATGAAGTAATTGGAGTACAGGTACCTAGCAACGTTGACCATTCCTTGAATGATGATCCTTTGGTTGACAACTCTTCACCATGTGCATGTGAAACAGAAGAAATCATGCATACACCAACCTGCCATGAAACAAATAGCAGTAGCCCATGCACCACAAATGTCCAGAATGAAACCGGTACCACTGAAGTTCATCAACGACAGCAACAAACTCAAACGCAACCATCACGACTACGAGATTATCACGTGAAGCTTCCTCCTTCGATCGACCACGCACACCCGCCTTCCAATCAAGCATCGTCCACGGTACATCCCCTTGCCCATTATGTTCTTATGATAATTTTTCTGCTGCTCACAAAATATTTCTTGCGGCCATCACCAATCATGATGAGCCAAAAACATTTTATCAAGCTTCACAAGATGAGCGATGGAGGGAGGCGATGAAAAAGGAGATCAAGGCTCTTGAACAAAATGAAACGTGGTCTCTTGAAAAGTTGACTCCCTGAAAGAAAGCTATTGATTCGAAGTGGGTTTATAAAATCAAGTATAACCCGATGGAAGTATTGAAAGACTCAAGGCGAGACTGGTCGCTGAAGGTTTCACTCAAATGGAGGGGGTGGATTATCATGAAACGTTTGCCCCAGTTGCAAAGTTGGTCACTATGAGAACTCTTCTCGCCTTAGCCACGAAACGAGATTGGATCATCCATCAATTGGATGTGAACAATGTGTTTTTACACGGGGACTTGGAAGATGAAGTTTACATGAAGATTCCTCAAGGATTTTCAGAAGAAAATGAAACCAGGGTATGTCGGTTAAAAAAGTCTATCTATGGACTTAAACAAGCTTCACGCAATTGGTATAATAAATTTACTACTGCTCTTTCGGATGTGGGTTTTATCCAGTCAAAAGCCGATCATTCCTTGTTCCTATATAAGCACAAAACAATATTTGTTGCAGCCTTAATCTATGTCGATGATGTGGTTATCGTTGGAAATCACATGGAAACCATTCAACAAACCAAATCGCATCTCCATGATCTCTTCAACATTAAGGATCTTGGGCCTCTAAAGTATTTTTTGGGTATCCAAGTTGCGCGGACAAAGGAAGGTCTAGTGTTGAGTCAAAGTAAATATACACTAGACATTTTGCAAGATAGTGGGCTTCTTGGATGCAAGCCGAGTCCTTTTCCTATGGAATCTACTTTGAAGCTTGGTAAGGGGGAGGAAGAATAGCGGGTTGATGCAATCAATACAGGCGTTTAGTTGGAAGACTACTTTATTTGCAAGCTACTCGGCCGGATATCACTTATTCGGTAAATATATTAAGTCAATTTGTTTCGGATCCTCGTCAAACTCACATGGAGGCAGCCACTAGAGTGTTAAGGTACCTCAAAGCGACTCCTGGTCAAAGGATCCTTTTATCAAAAGAAGGTGGAACACGACTTCTTTCCTATTGTGATGCGGATTGGCTAGGTTGTCCTTTATCGAGACGTTCAAGAACCGGTTATCTTCTATTGTTTGGTGGAGCTCCTATATCGTGGAAGTCAAAGAAACAATCGGTTGTTTCCTGTTCCTCGGCAGAAGCGGAATATAAAGCCATGGAAACAACCGTTAACGAAATTTTGTGGGTTCGGTGGTTGTTAACCGAACTTGATGAAACACAACATGGTGGAACAGTCTTGTTTTGTGATAATGAAGCAGCACGACACATCGCTAACAATCCAGTTTTCCACGAGAGAACAAAACACGTGGAAATGGATTGTTATTTTGTTCGGGAACGAGTTGAATCAAAAGAGATAGATCCGAGGTACATTGAAACAAAACTTCAGATAGCAGACCTTCTTACCAAACCACTTGGGACCAAGAAACTTCAAGAGCTACTTGTCAAGCTGGGCATGAAAGACTTACATGCTCCAGCTTGAGGGGGAGTGTTGGATATTGATCAAAATGAGCTGATGTTTATCTATTCATTTATCACATATTTGTAGGATTAGGTTGTTAGTCTGTTGCTTTTTTCCTTTCTTTTCTCTTGGCCTTCGGCTATATATGTATGCTTTTTCTTTGTTTTGAATAATGAAGTAATAATCAGCTCTTGATCACCAAATTCTTCAGTGTCTCTGATCAGTTTGATATCTTTAATATAAGCAAAGTTATCTTACAATCTGTGAAGAAGGAAAACAAAGAATTCACAGACTTAAATATGCTTCAAGTATATCGTAAAAATCAACTTAAGAATAAATGATTTCTAATAATATTAGATGATGTTTGGAGCGAAACTTATGAGGATTGGGAGACCCTAGTGATCCCATTTAATGAGTGTGCTCTAGGAAGTAAAATAATAATGACAACGCGGAAGGAACCATTGCTAAAAAAACCGGGTACACTAATATAAACCATCTGCAGACTATCACATGATGATGCCATGTCTTTATTTGCTCAACATGCATTGGGTGCAAATAACTTTGATTTGCATCCTATCCTTAGGTCACATGGTGAAGGCACCGTGAAAAAAATGTGATGGCTTGCCTTTGGCTTTAAGAGTAGTTGGAAGGTTATTAAGGACAAAGACCGAAGACGAAGAAGAGTGGAAGGAGCTGTTGAATAGTGACATATGGAGGTTAGGAAAGAGAGATGAGGCTGTTCCGGCTCTTAGACTAAGTTATCATGATCTTTAAGCATGTTTGCATACTGTTCCTTGTTCCCCAAGGGTTGTGTGTTTGACAAAGACGATGTGATTATACTTTGGATGGCGGAAGGTTTTTGAATGAGTTATCTTCAACAAGTCATGGAACGCTTAGGTCTTGAATATTTCCAAGAGTTGTATTCAATGTCGTTTTTCCAGCATGCACCTACTCACAAATCGTTGTTTGTGATGCATGACTTGTTGAATGACTTGGCCACAACTGTTGCTGGAGAATTCTTTTTAAGGCTAGACAATGAGATGGTGAATGATGTTAGGAAGGAAGCTATTGAAAAGTACCGCCATATGTCATTTGTTCGTGAGGAATACGTTGCTTACTCAAAGTTTCGGCCATTAAAAAATGCTAAAAGTTTGAGAACATTCTTGGTAGTGTCCGTTGAACTCCAAGATAGCCAACGAAAATTCTACTTATCCAATAAGATTTTAGTTGACTTACTTCCTGAATTACCATTATTAAGGGTTCTATGTTTGAATGATTATGTCATAAGCGAGGTCCCAAAGACCATTGGGAGTTTGAAGCACTTGCGGTATCTTAATTTATCTCATACCTTAATCACACATTTACCTGAAAGTATTAGCAACGTGTATAATTTACAATCATTAATACTTATTGGATGTAATGGATTAAGTAAGTTGCCTAATAACTTCTCAAAGCTTAAAAACTTACGACATTTGGACCTTAGGGACACTTCGCTTTTGAATAAGATCCCCTTTGGGATTGGTGAGTTAAAAAGCCTACGAACTCTCTCTAAGATCATTATCGGAGGTGATGATGGGCTTGCAATGACCGAGCTTAAGGACCTCAAAAATCTTCATGGGAAGACCATATCAAGGGGCTTGACAAAGTGGCAATGGCAACGCATGCAAAGGAGGCAAACTTATTACAAAAGAGGTTTAGTGAGTTAAATCTAGAATGGAGTGACGTGTTTGATGGTTCTCGAAATGAATCTCTTGAAAAGGATGTCCTTTGTGGGTTAAAGCCTCATAATGATAGTTTGATAATGCTAGGGATAATGTCATATGGGGTTCTAGAGTTTCCGAACTGGGTTGGGGATCCCTCGTTTCTTATTTTGAATAGTGTATCTTTACGTGACTGTAAAAATTGTTCCTCTTTACCACCACTTGGGCAATTACCATCACTTAAGAAGTTGTATATTGAAGACATGAATGAGGTGAAGGCTACCTTTGTTGAATGTCCTAGAAATATATGAATGTGACAGTGGTATCTTGAGAAGGCTAGTTCAAGTAGCTTCATCACTGACCACATTAAAAATGGAATCTATTTCAAGGCTTAACGATGTGACGTGGAGAGGTATTATAGAGTATCTTTGGACACTCAAAAACTTAATCATACGTGAGTGTAATGAAATAAGATACTTGTGGGAATCAAAAGCACATGCAAGTAACGTTTTGAATTTCAAGGAGTTGAAAGTATGGGATTGTCTTAATTCGCTGAGATTAGGAGAGAAAGAGGAGGAAAACAATTATAGGAACAACATCATAACAACTCTTAGTACTTTAAGGATAGAAAGTTGTCAAAGTATGGAGCATTGTAGGTGTCCGAATAGCATCGCAAAAGTTGCACATCTCTCATATCCCCTGCGTCGGAATAAACACACCAATGCCGCAAGCCTTGTTGTCTTTCATTCTAGAGAACTGATTTTGCTTACATTTGTTAATACAAGTACATGTATCTTTATATCTAGTTGTTAACAATTAACATGGATATGGTTACTGATTTTTTTGTTTGTATTTTACTTTCTATTTTGCTGATAAATATGATGAGATTCTCACCATAATTGTTTCATCTTCATAAACATCTCGATTCAACTATCAAAGAAACGTTTGTGCTAGTTTAACAAAATTTCATTTCATGTTCCATATTTTTTTTGATATTGACGCACAACCTGACATAAGTTGTCACTATTGACGTCCCATCTTGATATAATTTAGACTATATATAGAAAATTACAAAATAGCTTACGCATGTGTAGATATTCCGGTGACTATAATGACACTATTGTAAATGAGTTACAACAACATTTGTGAAAACCGTTATCCGCATATTAGATAACTTCATGACGAACAAAATTTGTTAAAAATCAACATTGTGAGTGATATGTCGCAAAATAATAATTAAGATTATTATGTTCCAATCACGAAAATGATTGATGAATTATGATTTAGACTCATATGGTTGTGTGATTTGGGTGATTTGTGTATTTATCTCAGCTTGTAGTAACTATTTGTAGGAAATTTGTGTTTATATATATTTGGGAGTCCGGATACATAGAAAAGCCTGGAAACACAACAAAAGATTTCTTTAAACAGTTATAGTGACAGTAATCCGTCGCAATTTAGTGTCGCAAGACATGGAAGCCGAAATTGTCACATCTTTTAGCAGCTGAGATATGGGCAAGTATCCGTCGCAAGTTATTTTCATAAATAATTTAGTGACCGAAGTCCGAAGATATGCCAGTATTATCCATCGCAACTTAGTGACAGAAAATATGGTCGCAATTATGTGTCACAAGTTATTTCTGTAAGACCGTAACAAATATTGTTGCAAATCTATCGAACAAATTATTGCGACGAATATTATTCGTACCCAAGGCCAACTTTTAATGTATATGTGACGGCCAAAAGTTTCGTAACAGACTTAGATCAAGTTGTAATATAAGAAACAACAAATCATAATGATATAAATTTTGGATTATTTATTCTTATTCTTTTAAAATCATAATTTAAAGCTTGAAATGATCTAAACGAGAAACACCATCAAACCCCTTAGCGAAGGAATACTGAATGTAGTCATAAGCGTTGATTTCCCTATACCTCGGCGGGTTCTCATCGGAAACCAACTCCTTAATCGGCCCGTACACCTTCGTAGATGGCGCTAGGGTGCCGCTAAAAAAACACGCCACCGACACCCTTGGTCCTTTCTCACTTGCCACCACTCTATGTTCCACACTTTTCAATTTGTCATTCGACATAATCTGAAAACATTATTTTTTGAGTCTTCCATAAGTCTTATTCGTATTCTATAGATCAACCTTAATTCCCCCCACCCCACCCTTACCCCATATATAGTAAGATAGTGCCAGGATCATTATTTATTGTTCAGGTCTGATATACACATATATAAAACAGCACAAGTAACATAAGACTTAATTTATGTTTATGTAAATAAATGGTTTTGTGATTTTGAAAATAAAAAATAGTTCTGTAGTGATCTTAACCTATATAAGCTTTTAAGAGATATCAAAGAAAACATAATGTTTTTTTGGTAGGTTTTTCAGAACAAAATTAGACCATAGTTTTGAATTTTACAGAAAGAAAGTAAATGAAACATGCCTGTAATAGATCACCGATGTTGACCACAAGTGCACCAGGGGTCGGAGGAACATCAATCCATTGATTTTGATAAAGGAACTGGAGCCCTCCGATTTCGTCTTGTAGAACCACCGTCAAGAAACCACCATCTGTGTGTTTGGTTATACCCATGGTTAGATCTGGTTGTGGACACACAGGATAATAATGGCCTATGAATGTAAGCCCCTTGTCGCAATCAAGATCGTTTAAATAATCTGGTTTCAAACCTAAGGCCTCTGAGATCAATTGAAATAATAAGGCTCCTAGATTCAATACTTGCCTCGAGTACTCGAGTTGAATGTCTCTACAAACCTCTGGCAATTTTTCTGGGGTTGGAGGTGATGGAGCCATAAACGAAAAGAACGTGTCTCTCCAGTTTGCGAAATGGGAACTATACAGATCAAAATTGCTATTATACACCATTGGTTTTAAATTATCTCTAGTGTAAAACCGTTTCTAATCTCCACATCTTGTTCATGAAACCTACGAACGCCTCGAAGCGTCTCGTTCATCACACTCAATGGGATTCCATGATTCACCACTTGAAAAAACCCGAGGTTTTCCGAGGCTACACGGATCTTCTCAACCGTTGATGCTCTATCGGTGGATCCGAGGTCTATGATTGGAAGTTCAATAGAGGTGGAAGCTTTGGGGATGGTCTCGGGTGGTTGATGAAGATACGAGGGACTTGTCGAATTCCAGCATCGACGAGGCCTTTGACACCGGATTTTGTTTCGTCGAAAGCTTTGAGCTCGATTACTCGATCGTAGGGTATGATGTTTGAGGCTGTGGTCTTGGTGTTAGCCATGTTTGTGATGGTGATCGTGTGTAAAGTTTGATTCTAATAATGGAAATATGGTGAGTAGTAGAGATATAAATATAAAAGCCTCCATACTCAAAATTGCAATGTTTGTTACTTGGATCATAGTAGTTAGGAGTATGAAGTTAATTAATGACTCAAAAAACATAAATTATCTTCTTTTGATAAACACTAAGGTTGGTGATTTTTGAAACCGAGACAAATGGTAATGTATGGGGTTAAAGTGTTTACGTCGTGTAAATAAACTCGTTAAATAATCAAGATTATTTGAAATATGTTAACTCGTGAGCGTATCTGGTTAACGTATGTTTTGATTATCAATTGTGTATCTCAGGTAATCAACAAGAAAAAAACGTCATCAATACCACACATACAAATAATATGTCACAAACAAATATTCAAAAATTTTTATTCAGATTCGAATATTTGAATAGGGATGGGCTCGGTACCTTTTGGTATATGGGTATCGGTACCGATTTTGGTATATGAATTTCGGTACCGATTTTGGTATATGGTATAGGTACCGTACCAGTACGGTACCGGTATTTCGGTACTCAATACCTCTTTGGTACATGTTATCTCCGCAACATTATATTTTAGTCTTGTTGCATGGTTCATGTTTAGTTACGTTATCCGGTACTTGTTTTTTTACCCATTACCCTGTATATTTTAATATCCGATACCTCTAAAAGTTTATAATAACTAAACAAAAATAAAATATCAAAAAAACATCCATATGTTTTTTTTGGTACATAGACTTGATAATGCATTCTAAATATCACAATTTCACAGATGCTTACCACTCAACAGTTAACACTGATCCAAAAAATAATAATAAATTGTTTTTTCTTTATGGTGATAAGTTTCACCCCAAAATAATAAACATTAATAAGATCAATACCAATACAAAAAGTTTTAAAATATCAAAGAAAGTTAATCTTCGATTTGATCACTATATTGTCAATCCTTTTTCAAAATAGGTTATTCGTATTGAGGTACTATCGAGGTATCATATGGAACTTTTGGGTAAAGTACCGGTACCGGCTAGTACCGATCCCGAAATGTAAGAAAATCAAGTACCGGTACCTTATATAAATTTTTGGTACCAGCTGGGTACCGGTATCGGTACGGGTACTAGGTACCAAATGCTCATCCTATATTTGAATTCTAAAAAATATATATGTTTTAAAATATATTTATGAAATATTTTAATTTTTTATTATAAAGATTTTGGATTTTGGATTTTGGATTTTGGATTTTAGAAGTTTTTATAAAAACATCTGAAATATCCGAAATTTCTAATTAATATTTAATATTTTTTAGAAAAATATTTTGGATAATTCGGATATTCAAGTATCCAAAAATCCTAAAAATCTCTATCCGAATCTGAAATTTTGGATATTTCAAATATGAAACACCCGTATTCATAACCTTTTTAATTTGTTTGTTTTTATAATTATATGAAATATTTTACCACTGAGCAGATGTATATTTCTCTAAATAACAAATAGAGTATAGAAACTATAACTTTCAAATTGGACTCTTAAACGGGTTGCACTGCCTATTAGCATGTTATATTACTACATTATCATGTATATTTTAAAAAATGATGTGTTGGTTTCAATAATAAAGTCATTAAAGTTAGAGTAGCATATCTTTTTTAAGATTAAAGATTTAAGTTACATCTAAAACAAACTAATTTAACTTGTCTATGGTATAGTTCATAGTAGAGTAACGTTATAGAAAATAAATATGTATATCTTATGTACCTCCTCTCTGTACATATAGTTCAAGTTTGTAGGTGTATTGATACTCTATATAATTCCATTGTAATTTTGTTTTAGTTTTTTAGTTTTTATTTGGGCCGTATAGTTTTTCAGTTTTTGTTCAGCCTTTAGTTATTCACTTATTTCAAGTAGCCCCCAGGCTTCGCATTTTGCATTTGATTAAGCATCAACCTTA
Source organism: Flaveria trinervia (assembly GCA_025506515.1). Lineage (NCBI taxonomy): Eukaryota > Viridiplantae > Streptophyta > Magnoliopsida > Asterales > Asteraceae > Flaveria > Flaveria trinervia. The sequence continues at coordinate 2,541,932 of CM046454.1, read as the reverse complement.
TGATAAGACAATAAATTATAGCCCTAGATGAAATTGAAAACAATATCAATTGAATCACATGTTAATTAGTTTAACGCTAGTAACTTACCCTGTAGGTAATGTCCCGCTAGTATTTCACGCATTTACGGTGGACAATGAGTTCATTTCATAACACAACTATTTAGTAAGTTTGTTATTGTTATATATTTAAGTTAGCCTATTTGGATTTTTACTAGCTAACAGAAGCCCATTGATGACAAGCAATAATATTCAAACCACGTAAAATGTATATTTTAACATATGTATAATAATATGGGCTCCCTAATACTTTAATAAGTATGAGGTTTTGAAGTACATAATCATAATATAACTTAAAGCTTAAAATGAAGTAGACGAGGAACACCATCAATCCCTTTAGACGCGGAATACCGATTGAAGTCGTAAATGGTGGTTTCTCGGTACCTCGGTGGGTTCTCATCGGACACCAACTCCTTGATCGGTCCATAAACCTTTGTTGATGGCGCTAACGAGGTGCTAAAAAAACACGCGACTGACACCCTTGGCCCTTTCTCATTCGACACCACTCTATGCTCCACACTTTTCAATATGTCATTCGATATCATCTGAAGCCAAACAAAATTGATTAGACCGTAGTCTTAAGTTTACATAATCAAAACTACATGATATTAACTCGCCTGTAACAGATCACCGATATTGATCACAAGTGCACCAGGAGTTGGTGGAACATCAACCCATTGGTTTTGATGAAGTATTTGGAGCCCTCCAATTTCGTCTTGTAGAAGCACGGTGAGGAAACCGTCGTCCGTGGTTTGGTTGCACCCATGGTTAGATCGGGTTGTGGACAAGCGGGGTAACAATGGCCTACGAACACCAACCCCTCCTCGCAATCCAGATTTTTTAGATAATCTGACTTCAAACCTAAGGCCTCTGAGATCAATTCAAATAATAAGCCACCTAGCTTCATTACTCGATTCGAGTACTCGATCTGAATGTCTCTACACACCTCCGGCAGTTGTTCAACTGCCGGAGGTGATGGAGCCATGAAAGAAAAAAAGGTGTCTCTCCAGTTGGCAGCAGGAGAACTATACAAATCAAAATTACTATTATACACCACTGGTCTCGTAGCATCCCTAGTGTAAAACCGTTTTTTAATCTCCACATCTTGTTCATAAACCTACGGACGCCTCTAAGCGTCTCGTCCATCACACTCAACGGGATTCCGTGATTCACCACTTGAAAAAACCCGAGGGTCTCCGAGGCCGCACGGATCTTCTCAACCGTTGATGCTCTATCGGGTGATCCGAGGTCTATGATTGGAAGTTGAATAGAGGTCGTGGAAGCTTTGGGGATGGTTTCGGGTTGGTTGAAGAAGATACGAGGGACATGTCGGATTCCCGCATCGACGAGGCCTTGTACACCGGTTTTCGTGTCGTCGAAAGCTTTGAGTTCGGTTGCTCGATCGTAGGGTGCGATGACTGAAGCTGTGGTAGTCATGTTTGTGATGATAATTATTCATTCATTTGTGAAGATTGAATCTATAAATAGAATTATGCAGCCAACTAGAGATATATTAGCCACCACACACTCGTAGTAGCAACCAATCTTTGACTTTAATTAGTGATGATAACATCAAAACATATGCCTACAAAAATCAACCATGTTATAGCAATTTTTGATTTAATCAATGATGATATTATCAAAACATATGCCTACAAAAATCAACCACGTTATAGCAATCTTTGACTTTACTCAATGATGATATTATCAAAACCATGGTTTTGAAAAACCGGACCGGACCGGTCGGTCAACCGGTTGGACTGGGAACCGGACTCCGATCCGGTCCGGTTCAGCGTTTAAAACTGTTTTAGTGTTGAACCAGTGGTCGGACCGGTTGAACCGGCGGTCCGACCGGGAACCGGACTGGTTGAACGGTGGTCGGACCGATTGAACCGGTTTTTTTTATATACTTTTATTTTTTTGTAATTTTTACATATATTTATAAAAAATACTTATAATTTTATCCGGTTCTTATATACGGTCCGACCGTTGAACCCGTCCGACCATCGAACCGTAAGACGTCCGGTTTACTGTCCGGTTCGGTTTTAAAAACATTGATCAAAACATATGCTACAAAAATCAACCGTTGGTTTAACACATAGAATAATTTTATAAAATAATAATTAAGTTTCAAAACTATACCTATAATTAAAAGACAAGACAAATGAATAGTTAATTTTGAAATCCGATACGTCCGTTTGATAATCTACGGTGGGAACTCAATGATGCGTTGCTTTGTTCACGTTGTGCCACGTGTGACTTCAAAATCACTTCGTGGCATCATCTTCATAGGAATGGGAAAGACAGAGGTTGAAGAAGATTGTGCGAAAGAAAGGAAGAGATAGGGTTGTGAAGAGGAAGGCGAAGGTGGTGGCCACCGCCTCCGATCCACAAGTTCTTTTGTCATTATCAGTAGGAATCGATTTCACCATTGACCATCGCTTACTACCGTCTCTATTTCAGAATATGAAGGGGACCCATGGTTGATAGTGGTGGTGTTTATCAGCGATGAATATAGGTGTAGTCAATGGTTTGACCAAGCAAATCCGGTAGAAAATGGGTAAGTAAATATAAATCAATACGATTTTCTGAGCTTTTTGGAGTTCGTATGTGTGGACCTCATATAATCTAGGGCTAACATGATACATTTTACCTCCATTTTGCATCGCTTTTGGTTTTGAAATCTCTATTTGTGAATTTATGTATGTTTTGAAATCGCTAAAGCTGATTTCTTTTTATGTTTGTTGCAGATGAGGTTACGATCAATTGGTGACGAATACCTGATTATACAACAAGTTAGTTTGTTTCATCGCGTATTACATATATGTTGAAAGCTTTGACATACATGATACATATAACATTAGTTGATATCTGATTTTTTTACTTTATGAAATATGAGGTTAGTTTGTTGTTGTTTTTTCGTTAATATTAAGCACTTAGCAAAAGTATACATATATGATATATATACTTTTACATATATGCCCCTGTTTTTCTCTTTTGTTATATTCATAAGGCATTTAATATATATTTGTTTACATATATGCTTCTGACTTCACTTTTTACAAATAGATACTACGGAAAAAAAATTATGTACAAATAGATATTTCAACTTTTGGTCTTGATTTGTATTTAACGTGATGAGAAATAGCTTGACATTTGACATGATTGTGATTATTATGCTTTAAACTTCATATTTCAAAGTGTAATCCACACATACAAATAGCTTCCCTCAATCTGTGGATGTGGTAATTTGTAAGTTGATTGCATATGTAGATGCTAAGAAGGATGGAGGCGGCCAAAGAATCTTCCATCAAGTGAATGCTTACAGGAGATTGTAGTCGTATTTTGAACGTTGCTGTTGTCGTAGAGCATGAAAACACCGTGTTTTGGTACAAAGCATATATAAATATTCAAGATTGTCTCTTAAACAACCAAAAGCTTTATAATTTAAGCTATATATTTTAAATTTACCTTGAAGAAATGGTGGGTTAAGGCAGTGAAGGAGGATCTCTCCTGGGTTTTCAAGCTCCTCACACTTTCTAGGTAAATGATACTTTTAAAAGCATATTCATTTTGCTGATTGTAACTACATTTTGATATGGATTTCACCATATTTGTTTGACAGAATCAAATCTTTAATTCTTTAGTTTGTTTTAGGGAGATGCAACTATCTCTAAAACTGAAACTTTTGTTAAGTTGGGTATTTACAATACGGTCATTGGTGTTTGACTGTTTGTTGAATTTAAGTTCAGGCTATTTTGATTGTTTTAAACATATCTTTTTGCATCATAGGAATACAATTAACTTGAGAATAATAACGTGACTATGTTACTGATTGTTTCATTTGTATTTCAAGAGACAATGTATAGTTTAATTGATTTTCTTTTGTTACATAACACACATTATACGGATCACTAGAATGGTAACATAGAGCATAATCAAGTGTTTGCGCTAAGCCTTAAGATGGTTATAACAGACAGTTTGGGTTGTGTTTGCTATGTAAACGTTTAAAATAGATCCATATTCTTTGATAAATATGATTCGAATATTCAATATTCGACGCACTTTAACTCATGGAATCCGTTAATTCTCATTGTTGCAGGTATATGTAGAAATTGGTTGATTGTACTCACAAAAAGAGTTGAATAACAAGCGAAATCTTTTATTCAAGGTGTCACGGTGACACTCTCAATCTTCAAGTTTAGTAATATAAACCTCATGTGAATACGATACCTCTTCAAGAAATAATAACTCATAAATAACAAACATAGACTATTAATGGAACAAATAATAACTCATAAATAACAAACAGAGACTATTGATGTTGTTCCAGACTCCTACGCTTTTGAAGGGAACACACGTGCTTACATATCAAGTATATGGTCAAAACTTGCATAAAATCAAGGTGAAACGGTTGTACTAGATTACTATAAGGGAATATAATAGTATCAAATTTAATAGATATGTTATTGTTGCTTATTGCAATTCCAAATGCAAAACCAACCTGAATTTGGTGAGTATTGAGTTTTTAGTGTTCTGTTAACATCATCAATATATGTAGGATGTATTTATTTTTAGGTAGTATAGGAGTAGGTGTATATATAAGAGATTTACTGTTATTGTTGTTTTTTTTCTTCAAAATGCAATAGTAATTTAATGTTAAGTCAAGCGCTAGACGAATTCCCGTCGCAACCCGCGGGCGAGAAAAATACTAGTTGTATTAATTAAGTCATTTGTGTAATTTGTACTAACTAGATCATTAAATGTTTTTAATGTTTAAATCCTATACATTTGTTCGGAATATCAATTTATTATCCCTAGATCATTCATAAACAATAAATATTTAAAATTTTAAATAGTAGAAAAATCAACAATTTTATAAAAAACCAAATATTTAAAAAATCATGATATTTTTAAAAGGTACAAAAAATATGAGCGACCTTCTCACCGAAAGCTTTCTTTTTTTTATGTGGAACGAATGTTAACCCTTTTTTATTGTGATAACTTTATCAAGATCAATCAAAATAATTTTTTTTGTTTGAATAACATCATTATACGTATAAAACGTTATGTTTTTTTATGTATAAGTGTAAATTTACAAGTCTAAAAAGTTATGTCGGATGTAAGTTAGTTACACTTGTAAAGCGATGAGTGACTTATATATTACATTATTTATATATGTTTATTTCCCCTTTTACGCAAAATACTTCTTTTAATAGTTGGTATTTGTTATATTTTTCTATTTTTTTCAATTAAATGTGACATCTTTATAGTTGTTATTTGTTACTCGATATTGTTTTTTCAATTATAAATTACATGATATGGTTTCGACTAGAGGTGCACAAATCGAGTTGAGATTTGGAACCAAGTTGGGTTGTGCTCAAATAAATTCAAACCGGGTCTGACCGGATTTTGAGTCAGTTTCAACCCGGTTTCAAAAGGGGAAAATGGTATTAAAAAATTGGGTTTAGACCAGTTCGGGTTGGGTGTGGAGGGGACAAACTGGTTGAACCCTACAAGGTTGAATCGGGTTGGATCCGAGTTGAGAAGCTACCGGGTTGAACCCAGGTTGGGTTCGGGCGCCTCTAGTTTCGAATAGTGAATTCGTAGAGCGATCAATTCGGTTAACGGCTTTTTTTTAACCCTACCTGACTTTCCAATTGTAATTTTGTAGTTTTTTCTTATTATTTGGGCTGCGTATTTTCTTCGAGCCTTTCGTTAATTGTTTCAAGTGGGCTATTAGCTATACACTATGGGCTTTACATTTCGCAATTGAGTAACCATCAAATTTATAGGTTTATAATATATATAGTAAGTAATAACCCTAATGGAATTGGAAACATAATCAGCATATGTTAATTAGTGTTAGAATGTGTTAATGTTTATTAAAGTTGGCAAACAACTCTGTTTGGAACATATTTAAAACTCAAAAGTGTTCATGATGGACTAGTGTTCATTTTAGAACACAGTTGTACAACAAGTAACTTGTGTTCTAGTATTGAAATTGTGTTTATTGTTTATATATATTTTAATTAGCAAATTTGGATTTTTAAACTAGTTAACTGAAGCCCGCTGATGACAAGCAACAATCATATTACATAAAATGTATATTTAACACATATAATACACAAGATGTAACCGCAAATCATTACGAGTTTCTGAATTCTATAAGTATGATATAGTTTAAAGCTTCAAATGAAGTAAGCGAGGAACACCATCAAGACCCTTTGAGAAGGAATACTGAACATAGTCATGAACGGTGGTTTCCCTGTACCTCGGTGGGTTCTCATCGGACACCAACTCCTTGATCGGTCCATAAACCTTTGTTGATGGCGCTAACGAGGTGCTAAAAAAACACGCGACTGACACCCTTGGCCCTTTCTCATTCGACACCACTCTATGCTCCACACTTTTCAATATGTCATTCGATATCATCTGAAGCCAAACAAAATTGATTAGACCGTAGTCTTAAGTTTACATAATCAAAACTACATGATATTAACTCGCCTGTACAGATCACCGATATTGATCACAAGCGCACCAGGAGTTGGTGGAACATCAATCCAATGATTTTGATGAAGTATTTGGAGCCCTCCAGTTTCGTCTTGTAGAAGCACGGTGAGGAAACCGTCGTCCGTGTGTTTGGTTGCACCCATGGTTAGATCGGGTTGTGGACAAGCGGGGTAACAATGGCCTACGAACACCAACCCCTTGTCGCAATCCAATCTTTCAAAGAATCTGGTTTCAAACCTAAGGCCTCTGATATCAATTCAATAATAAGCCACCTAGCTTCATTACTCGATTCGAGTACTCGATCTGAATGTCTCTACACACCTCCGGCAGTTGTTCAACTGCCGGAGGTAATGGAGCCATGAAAGAAAAAAAGGTGTCTCTCCAGTTGGCAGCAGGAGAACTATACAAATCAAAATTACTATTATACACCACTGGTCTTGTTGCGTCCCTAGTGTAAAACCGTTTTTTAATCTTCACATCTTGTTCATGAAACCTACGAACGCCTCTAAGCGTCTCATCCATCACCCTCAATGGGATTCCGTGATTCACCACTTGAAAAACCCGAGGTTCTCCGAGGCCTCACGGACCTTCTTAACCGTTGATGCTCTATCGGGTGATCCGAGGTCTATGATTGGAAGCTGAATAGAGGTGGAAGCTTCGGGGATGGTTTCGGGTTGGTTGATGAAGATACGAGGGACTTGTCGAATTCCAGCATCGACGAGGCCTTGTACGCCGGATTTTGTTTCGTCGAAAGCTTTGATTTCGGCTGCTCGATCGTAGGGTGTGATGACTGAAGCTGTGGTAGTCATGTTTGTGATGAGATGATGATCGTATGCAAAGATTAGTTCTATAAATAGAAATATGCAACTAACTAAAGATATGATTTGATTGCCGCCACACACATTATTGACTGAAAAAAAACAAATCAAGCCCCCAAAAATATCAAGTTCTAGTGTTGACTTTGATTTTTAAAGTCCCTTGAAGACTTTTAGTTCTCTTTTTAATAATGATAAACCTTTTATTATAATAATTGAAGATAAGATATCATGTGAAATAATTTTAGATTGGAGTAAATTTCACTTTTGGTTATTATGATATCATGTGAAATAATTTTAGATTCGAGTGAATTTCACTTTTGGTTATTATGATATCATGTGAAATAATTTTAGATTCGAGTAAATTTCATCTTTTGCTTCTTATGATTTGGTTGAAATAAGGTTTTCTTTCGAATGTTTTAAAATCATGATTTTATTTCTTTTGGTTTGCAATTCGTTTCAATCAATTCTAATTCACTAACACCGTTAGTTTTTCTCTGTTAACTCTAAAAGTATTTTAGTCAATTTATTAATGAGGACTAATTTTACCATTTCTTTAAACTTGTTTAGTAATTTAAAGTATCAACTATGTAATTTTAGTAATGTCATTTATATAAACTTTTCTGTCATCTACAACCCACCGCCACCGGCCACCGGCCACCATCCCCGGCGCCGCAACCGGCCACGATCACCGACGCCGTCACCAGCCACCATCACAACCCCTCTTACATCTTTATTCAGACACCAAAACCCACCTCCACCATTCACCACCACCATCGCTCCACCATCGTACGCCACCTCTTACACCAACCACCACACCGCCACCACACGACCCTAGACGAAGCCTTATCACAGGCGGCCAACCACCCTCACTCTCAGATCCACCATTGATTTGCTTCAAAAACCCTAAATCGATTTGGGTGTGTAGAGATGGTCATGTATAGTATGGATTGGACGATGATGATGACGATGGTGACAGATGGATGAGAGTGGCGGTGGTGCAAGGGGTTGACGAACTGTATGATCTCGGTTGTTATCGGAATTCAAAAATCTTCAAAATGATGTGGCTTAATATTATTAAAACATGTAGAAAATATGTTCCTCCATAAGTGGTTAAAGGTTGAAGTATATTAAGGACAAAGGTGTACACTTGAGAGTTAGATTACAGCCGGTATGCAAGTGTGAGTTAGCTGTTCTAAAAAAAGATACAATGTTTCGATTGACTAAAGCAAGCTAACATTGTTTCGATTGACTAAAGCAAGCTAACATGAACATACTCTCGGCTTGGATTCGATTAACCGAAAACACATTTTTATGGGTTGAACAGGTCGGGTCGAGAGGCCCATGCCATAAGTAGTCGAGTGTGTTGTCATATTGTACTAATAAGACTAAATCTAAAGATAACAGCATAACTTAAATTAATGATGAATCCTTAAACTAGAAATACAACTTGAAGAATGTGGCATAACTCTGAAGCAACAACAAAACCTTGGGCATAAATCATACAAGAGATCACATCAAAATCTCAACAGTTCGGGAAAACAAAAATAAGAAAACCAAGATGCAACCCTACAACACCGTCTCTCTTAGACGGTCTTCGTTTTGGTAGCCTTCTTTGTTGTTGAAGATCTTCGTGGGATGGAGTTCTTCATCCCGATGAAGAACAGAAGTCCTCCCAACAAAGCCAAACTCTACAAAAACCAACGAGCAATAAGTACATTTTCAAGAGTTACAAAAAGATCCTAAAGAACGGGTAAAGTTCACCCGTTTGAAATGAAACATGACTCGATTATCGACGTGTCCATAAAGTAAATGGTTTCTAAAAGCATGTGTTCAAACCTGTGTGAATTGGATGAAAAGCTGAAGGAATTCTTTTTTCTCGATGTCATAGTTGTAGAAGTCGAATAAGAGGGGAGTAGCAATCAACTGGTGCAGAATCTGAATATGGGTGTTAAAGATAAAGATAAAAGTTAAACGATGTGTTTTAAAAATGCAAAACATTAACGGTTTTTGTAAGCTTGAGTTGCTAACCAGGAGTGTGGCACCAATGGTACTGCCGAAGATGAAAAGGAGGCTTCCAAGAGCTTTAAGGGCTATAGCTCCAGCAACCAAGAACTTGATCTGTATGATGATCGTTTAAATTTCACACGAATAAAGTTATGTTCAGAGGTAAATTAACATAAAGTGTTGTGAAAAAGATGTATGAAATTAGTTATACCTCGAATTCAGGCACTTGGACACCTGTGTGTGTTGTGAAATGCTTTGAAAGCACATTGAATTTTGGTGTAAGGGCAGTTGCTGCTGATCCACCATCAACTCCAAAATCATTAAACCTGCATTCCACATAGGCAAACGACAGAAAGTTTCTCTTGTATGAGACCATGAATTTTCTTGATGAACTTTTAGTTTTTAAGCAAACTAAAAGTTTCACAACAATAGATTGTTTCATAATGCTGAAAGATTCACAGCATTAGTGATGAAAATATGGATTCAAATTCATAAAGTACATCTTGGATCATTTAAAAAGGTTGAAAGAATCAGTTTCCTGTGAAAAGTTTACAGACACCGAGTTTCAAATTATCTTCCTCTACGAAGTAAGATCAATAGATGACATCAATGATATATGGTGTGTGCATAGGTGTCCCCTCCCCATGAGGTTGAGGGATCGAGTCTCATTGTGTACAATTGTGTAAATTTAGAAGTAGAAATAGATAACCGAGTGTTTGTCATTCTAAAAAAAGAAAAGAGATATGATGGCAACACTAAGTATATCAATTAAAACATCAAAAGCAACAGATCCTTCCTCTTTAAGTCTTTAAATAGCAACGATGTCCAAACTATCATAAAGTAATAATACCACAATTTCACAATTTATAACAAAAAACCATTCTAATATAGTAATGTACTAGTGTGAGTTATCCAACTAGTAATGATGTAAGATCTAACATAAGAAACTGCACCATCATCTTATACCCAGCTTATCCTATGAGAAATTCAAAACATCTTCTTAAGATCTAAAAACCTGAACAAAATTCATACCACTTCCAAGCAATTAAGAACATTGCTACTAAGATACACAATTTAAATGAACATTGCTACTAGGAGCAAGTAGCAATTAGCTTCTAAATTTTTATAATTCAAAATGAAAAATTGACTTTAAGAGCACTAATCAAGCAAACCTAACGCATACTTACAAACACTTCGTAAGCAAATTTCATCCATTCAAAACATAATAGCTCATGCTAACTAAACAAACACAATTATAGATCAACAGTGACACTTAATACACAAGCAAACCTAAGGCATACAGGTAAACAAACACATTTACAGATAAACAACCACAATTAGAGATCAATACCGAAACATAATAGCTCGTGTTAACTAAACAAACACAATTACAGATCAACGTCATTTACTACACAAGCACTTCGTAAGCAAATCATCCTCCATTAAACAACAAAACACCTAAACAGCTCGCGTTAAGCAAACAAAAACAGAATCACATCTCAACACCGACATTCAAGTATTCAACACACACACATCTATATCAAAACGAACTCAAACATCCAGATCCAAACTAACATAAGCAAAAAAGCAAATCACACAACACAATTGACTTTCAAACGATGTGGATCTGAAGTATGATGAAATTGAACTTACTCCTGCCAAGCGGAGAAGAGGAAGACGGAGACGAAGAGAACACGACCGATGAAGGATAAAAACGCCATTAATGGAGGTTGAAGCTTTCTCTCTCTAGTTTCTCTCTCTAGAAATTTGTGTGTAAAGTGATGAAGAGTTGAAGACAGAGAGAGAAACAGAGGTGAGTGTCGTGAAATGGGGGAGATGGTGGTATTTAAATTTTGGGGGAAGTGAGGGTTTAAACTTTAAAGGGTGAGTTGCACTTTCGGCCCTTGAGGTTATTGTTTTGATCATTTGAGGATTTAGAGTATTTAAATGAACGATTTAGTCCCTTGTGGTATAGCTCAATGTTCAAAATTGAAATTTGAAAAGATGTGGATCTTAACTATTTTTCAACTTTTCGTTTAGGTTGTAGTCTTGTGGATTATAGTAGGGGCAAGTTTGGATTGAGTTGTGTTAAAGGATACTTGCACCCATACATCTTTATTAGTTTCGCTTCTTTTTAAAATCATCATGAAAATAAAATTCGTTTTCTTTTAATGTTAAAAGTTAAAAATACTTTATATGATATGATTTTTTTGAGTAAGAATATATTGAAAATTGGAAGTGGAGATCATTTAGCTCCTCCCTTTCATTAGGTCATGGAGACATAAGATTTCTAGTTCAAAAGAGTAACTAATGTAATGTAGTGAGTTAAAACTAATTTGGATCTTGCTCAATTTGTTTCTCGTGTTTTTTGATAATATTTACATGTTTTTCGGGTAATATGCACACGTTTATTGAAATTAACGGAAACCGGCTCATACATTGTTCTTTTGTTTCTTGAAATTGTTAACGTAGGTTGAACCGTTTTAAGTTGCTAAAATCAGGACTAAATATGTAAAATATCTTAATATCGATAAATAACTTTTGTTTCTTGAAATTGTTAATTTTTTCTAAACTTCTTCAAAGGATGCAATTTGACAGACCCAAAAACCATGAAGGGGACAAAGTGACATTATCCACATACTTGAACACACTGATTTGGAAACAAAAACATCGGTTTCATCGAACTACCCTACGCGCGGGGCGACGGCAAGTGATTTTTACGTTCTTTTAGCAGCTTGACACGTGTCACAACGAAGGCATACACGTAGTTGGACCAATAGAAAGCTGCAGGCCACGCACGCGCCATCGCACGTGGCTTTTATTTAACGATAATGGTCAATGGTTTTGTTAATCGCGCGTGTGATTATTAAGTTTGACTAATTTACACAATAAACCCCTAAGGGATTTGAAACTTTTCGTTTTCAGTCCTTCAACTTTACATGTTTTATTTATGGCTGCTTAATGTAACCTTTCTAAACAAACGGGATCTTGTCTTATATGAGAGGTTTAACAAACGGGATTTTGTCTCGTGTGTATAATTAGGCTAACTAATGGGGTCTTGTCTTCTTATTACACAACATAAATTATCTAATTATGTTAAAATTGAGTTTAAAAGACTAGTTTATACAATACTTTTTATGAGTTTTTGATGTTATAGTAACTTAGATATTGAAAGTAAAAAAATGTTTTCGTTTTGCGTTCAATGAACGTCAATAGTTTACGGAACGAGGCGTAAATCAAACTAGTTTGGACAGTTCATTAGTTTATCATGATCAATTGGTTAGTCTTGTCTAAAAACCTTGTTGAAACAAGGAAGAAGGAAATAATTGGTGTTTTTGACATGTTAATCATATTCATTTGTATATGTACATTAACTCATACTAAGTCAACACTGACGACTTTTGATTTTTAAGTAAACACGCAAACATGTTAGATTCAGTTTTTGAAACATTCTTAGAAACTACATAAACAATTATTGTAGTAGTTGGAGGTGCAACATATTTAAATACTTATTAAAATTCAAGTCTAACATTTTTTTTACATTTTAGACAGATGAAATGTTCAAAAATAATGAACGGAAAATTTATAAGGATTTATCAAGGTAGTTAACACATGAAAATAATTTTTGATTAAAACTCATGAAAAATTAATATTAATACTTTAAAATGTGTATATACACACACAAACTTACTTATTCAAAATAATAAATAAATATACCAATAAAGTGAATCTTGAACGTAGTAACCACTTTCTATGTCACCTTTCAATGAAAGTGGGCGCAACTACCTTGGAAAAATAATACTTTAAAAAAATCGACTACATTAAGCAATGTATAAGAGAAAGATTTTACTCGTATTATATGTGTTTAATGTGCATTTTAAGAATAATTTAATATGTTTAGCGCTATAATAGAGTTTTTAATATAAAACTGATGCTTTAATGATATATGATTAACTGTTGTTAATTATAATTTTTTTAACATTAATCAATGTACTAAACATGCTTAGGATTACATTTAAAAAAATTATGCTTATAATCCTAAGCATGGTTACATTCAATTTCCTTAAAAAAACCATGAATAAGGTTACACTGTATTTTCAACTCATTTTTAAACATAACCAATGTCAAAACTTTAGTTTTTTCACAACTATAGTAAGGGTTGAAATTAAAATAAAATAAGTGGTTATATAACGTGTTGCGGCTTAAAAAAGCACATTCTTTCGTGACTCCTATATTTTTTTTCAATTTAGAACAGGTTTTATAAAAATAGTCTCTTGTATTGTAACCATCATCCATATCATTATTGAAAAATCCTAGTTTTTTATAATAAAAAACCATAAATCTATGCATTACAAATTTACAACACATAATGGGAAGTTGCATAGCACGTTGCAACTTGAGATTTATAATATTCGTCTATTTAAAGACAAAGCATATATAGTACTTTTAGCTCCGTGCTTTTAAAAAAGAATAATAATAAATAAAATATAAAAAATACTAGGTTAGAAACTCATATGTTACATAGAAAAAATTCAATATATTAAAATAGTTAGTTTTATTAATATATTGTATGTTACGTGTTATTAACCACTAATGAAATAATAAAATATAACTAAAATCTTATAATGATAAGATTTATATTTTGATTTTTAATCATTTTATTTACTTATCTAAAATCATTTTCATTTAAAACGAGAGAGACAATAAATAAAATTTTAAGCTTCATCAAAAGCTGACACTTGTTTTTAAAAAAACTTTTTTTTATTATACTATTAAGTTAACCTTTTCAATATCATTAAAAACCTTGTTAAATTTATTTATTATTTTAATTGTATCATAACTAAAATATATTTGGTACTTAGGCCACTAAAAGTCATCACGTGCTCTTTATTTTTCCTTGTATGACATATCAACGTCACGTCATATTTTTTTATTTTTATTGATTTTTATTTGTTTTGCAATATGTCAGCTTCAATTTTACACTCTTTTCCAGTTTGACAACAGTGAAAACCACAAAATAAGTCCTCATGATGCCCCGTGAATTTTCACTATATTTTGAGAATTTTGGTGTCACCAAATTCGGGAGTCGTATTACCAACCCTCCCCCGGCACCACACCATACCCAGGGTCGGGTGTCACCAACCCTCCCCGACACCACACCGTGTGACTTTAGCAAATAAATTATTCTTTATATATTTTGTAGTTACATTTTTCACTACAGATTTACTCGTATATCTGCAACATAATAAGAAGATACAAGGGTTGTTTAAGGTAAATTATCACCAATGAAACACTTTTTAAACTTAATTACTATTCTATTATGAGAATATTCCCTGTGGGTCGAGACAATCATCATCACATTACAATTTATACATTCTTATACCTCTAAAGTAGGAATAGAAGTCTCTTAACATTCAAACTCGAACAAAAATCAATAAACGAGGATGAAGGAAAAACCTTTTATGAAGACATCAAAGATTGGATGGAACATGAAAAACCAAATCCGACTCACATAAACTTTGTTGAACACAAGGAACATTAATCTCGACGTGAGTTTTCACGATGATGTTGCATCAGGCTGTTTGAAAGGTAAACAACAATGATTGTCACACCAAACGCTAGAAGCATGAAGTAAAGAACAGTGAGGCTCAAAATGGCAGGTTCCGAATGCAAAATGTTTTCAGAGATAGACAAACGCTTTGAAGACCAAGATAGTCAATGGTTGGGTTTTGTCGTGGGTCATCTCCAGCTGGCAGAATGATCGGGTTTGGTCGTGGGTCAAAATGGACAATTTTGAAACGGGTCAATGTAGAGGGACATCTCACAAACCACTGTTTGTAATAAGAAAGGACAAGGGTAAAATGTTTTTAGGCAATTATACCCTAGTGGAGTAGTGGGATAAATGTTACCTGCACTAATAAAGTAACACACCACAACCAAAACTGATCACCTGGCTCTCTATGAACTGCAAAACTGAAGCAGTTGATTAGCTGCTACTGTTGCTACAACAAAATTTAATAATTTGATTCAAAAAAAGAGAATACAACAGTATTGTTTAGCGTGATTCAGCGCTTCCTCTTGTTCGAAGACTTGAATCCAATCTTCTGTTTCTTGAATGTTTCTATTTCAACGCTCTCTTTTAGTTTCTCCAAAGCTAAGACAGGATAAAATAATACGGTTTAGAGCTAGGATAACGACTTTACTAATATCCATGAAAGTGAAGCTCGAGAATCGATTGTAAAAGTAAATATACAGAATAAAGACCAAACATAAGTATAAAAAATGTTACCTTCGTCGTAGGTCGACCGGAGGTTCTGTACAGAATCTAAGGGAACTGTATGTGTAGGACAAGAATCGATGTCAGCTTTCTTCAAGAGTTTCTTGAATTGCTTGACCTATAAGAAGATGTACACAAGTGGATGAGTAAGCACCAAACAACCACAAAATGATAACAAAATAAATCACTATTAAAGCCTTGTAAAATTTGTTTCTAAATACAACTAACAACAAACAAAAACATTTTCTAAATTAGACCAAAAGGTCAGAGATATGAGGAGACTTGCTGCATGATACATTCATACTACATAAGTACATATACTTGAAGCCCTTTTCAGGCATATGGGAAAAAATACCTCATCGTTATGTAACAAGGTGAAACAGCGCCCATAATTCCCGGCTCTTGCAGTTCGACCAGCACGATGAATATATGTTTTAATGTATGGAGGCTTATCGTAGTTAATTACATTTCTAACCCCTTCAACATCCATTCCACGTGTCATTGCATCAGAAGAAACAACAACTTGTATTCCACCTTCTCGAAATCCCTTCAATGTCTTGCTGCACAATCAAATACGTAATCACTATAAGTGAACTACATAGATCTAACCTCAAACACTTGTAAATTGTTCAGTCAGACTTCTTGAGAAAATCCCATAGTATTGTATTACCAGTGATGATGAACACAGCTTGAAGGGGAAAAGCGTACACACTCTCTTGTATATAAATTAAAAAAAAACTAAACATTAAATAGACTAATTAAGCTCACCTTCTAAGACTTTGATGTTGATTACCAGAATACTCCTTGATCTTGATCCCTAAATCTCCAAAAAATTTAAGTAATGTGCATAATCTGTGAGTTGACTCGACTGATGATGTGAAAACGATGCATTTCTCCTCTTGTAAACTTTTTAATAGGGCAACCAGGTACAGAGGCTTCATCTTCGGTTCGCATATCTGCATAGAATAATGTAACTTAGTTTTCTGAAAAAGTGTATATATTTTAACGGTCATATTAAGTATTGCAAGAAACATGATGTCATTAAGTAAGTTTTTAAAGGAAATATTATGGTTTATAGAAACCACGGTGGAGAACTTTTGAGCAGCATTCATTACAATGTGAAGGCTGAAACTCACGTAATTTTTCTTTTGTTATTTGAAGGGAAATGGAGCGCTCCAGACAGTTTAGGGTGTGTGGTTGTGTGTTATAGATCTGATTATCTGATTGTTGTGACTTATGGTTATTAAATTGGTTTCTAGTGTTCGGATAAAGTCATTCTACATATGGTGATCGATTTCATAACTGTTTAAGCAAAATATATTATTTAAGAAATATTAAGAATACTAATTTAACCCCCTTTTACCTATATTCTCATAGTTGATAACACTAGTAGATATATAAGTATAGGTAAATATATGATGATTATAAGAAAAAGTTAACAAATAATTTATAGAAGAGTAAGCTAGTAAACATTAAGTTGTTATATTTCAATTTTAATACTTTAACAATATATAACAATGGATTTTTGGTCATTTTTATCTGTTTTCTCCACAAATTATTAGAAACTGTGAAGCATTCAACCAGCTAATTATCTCATCACTACAAATTCAAAAGGCACAGTCAAACACTATACCCTACCACACATTTATTATAACTGACTGTTAGTTATAATTATGATGAACGATATATAATTAGTTAGCCATGAGAGCGTACCAATTTAAAGGACTCCAAATTTTCCGGAAGCTGATAACGTATATTCCCCGTTGTCAAGAACAATGGATGGTGTAGATTGAGTTGAGCAAGCTTGCTTGGATCTTGGGTTAGTGTGGCAGATAGAACCATCTTCACAAGCCTCGGGTATGGTTTACTCTTAAATCCCCTCTCTACACCACTGTAACAATATATTGGATCTAAGCACATTTAATGTAAAACTATATGAAAGTTGCTTCATTACAAAATAACACCACCCTAAAAGAACTGCCTATAAGAAAGAAAAGTGGCTCAAGCCTTATTTATTAAGCCTGAAAGAAAATACATATTAGTGTTAAGAACTTAAGATTTATATTACAAGTAAAACGATATTTTAATCATGAAATAGTTTCTAATACTACATGGTAAAATAGCTTTACATACTGGAATTAGGGAGACAGGCATTTAGGGTCAGACAGTTGGGTCTACCTAGTTCTATAACAAGGCTTTGGACCGGGCTTAACCAGGATCAAATATTAGGACTGATGTGCAACTTTCAGGCTTAACAGGGACTAAAGAGACAGGGGACTTTGGGCTGGGCACAGCCCAGAAAAGAACTGCTTGTACATATCTATTCTACAGGGCCAAGTAACCTAACAACACAACACAGAAAAAACTGGCACTTACACTCTCCTTATAGTCTTTAAGGAACCAAATCCTGAAGGAAGGGAAGTGTTGGCATAAGCAAAGAGGCCATCGACACTAGAGCTGGTACACTGGAGCACTGTAGGAAGCCACGATTGATATGATTCACGTAGCAATCGGTCGGTTTCATCAACTACCTAAATTACAAAAACATATATAGCATAATTTCAAAACAGAAGTTCTTAAGTAACCACAAATTCTCAATAAGTGACTTACTAGGAAACGAAGATGCTCAAGTGTAAAACCCTTGGTATTATTAATATGATCCATAAGCCGTCCAGGTGTTGCTACTAATATATCTACAGCACTTTGCAACTCTACATAACGAGAATCAGAGTCAGGGTCATAACAGATGCCTGCCTCCAGTTTCGGTCTCTCAATTAGCATCGAAATTTCATCTGCTATTGATGATTGACCAACTGCCAGACCAACAGATAACCCTACTGCAGGTGCAATAGTGGCAAAAACATCCCTAACCTAAGAAGATTAACAAAAGAATACACATTGATCAAACAGCATACTAACAACACTACAACATTTGATTTAGGTTTGATATGATATTAGCATGTTATGCCTAACCTGCAAAGCTAAATCACGAGTTGGCAAAACCACTAACGCTCGAAGGCATTTGACAGCACGAGTCGAAAGCATTTGCACAATTGGCAGCGCATACGCTAAGGTTTTCCCACTTCCTGTTGGTGAGTTCACACAAATATCTCTCTCAAATGATCCAGGCCCTATGGTCTCTTGCCAAACTGCCACTTGAACAGGAAATAGTGAATCAATCCCACTACTGCACAAAGCCTCTTCGAGCCTAACGTTCATAATTCAAACAAACAACAATGTTCAACAAGGTATACACAGATGAGTAGATGACACACACAAAACAGTAAGCAAATAAGAAAACCATTAATTAGGAATCTTCCATTAATAACACACATTTGAATGTTTCAAATTCTACAAAAATAGCGCCCACGCTTCGTTTCATCCAAATTTGAGTTCTAATTGTAGAATCAACTACTTATTGACTACAATAACTAAAGCAACTAATTAATGTCGAAGATTAGAACACAATTAGATAACCACATCACAATTTAGAATGATTTATAATTAACTACTTATTCGACTACAATAACTAAAACAATTGTTTAATGTAGTAGATTAGAACACAATAAATAAGCTCTTCACAATTTAGAATGATTGTCGAATTAACTACTTATCCGACTACAATAACTAAAACAATCGGTTAATGTTGTAGATTAGAAAAAAATTAGAAAAACGCATCACAACTTAGAATGATTGTCGAATCAACTACTTATTGAGTTCAATAACTAAAACATTAACTAAAGTTGTAAATTAGAACACGATTATCTACCTACATCACAAAATTACAATGAAACAAGCATTTGAGACGGCATAAACAAATTTATAAAGGAGTCGATACCTAGGGTGGAGAAAGGGGAGCTGAGTGAGGGGACACTTGTTGAAGGAGCTAACATCAACTGGATTTCTCATCCATGGTAACACTGCTACTTTTTTTGTTGAAATCTTCTGCTCTTTTGCTCCTTCCTCCATTGTTGCAAGAAGAGAAGAGAAGAAGATGATGATGATGATGATGATGATGAAGGTGATGATTTTGGTGTTGATTTTGCAGGTTTTTGAAGAAGTAAAAATATACAGCGATGAGCGAATGTTGAATGATGCCCTGAGACCGACCCAAATTTTATTTGGGCCACGATTTGGTAGGAAAATTTTGTAAGGCCCATTATAGTGGATCTATTAGTTAATCCGGTACTGGCAGCCCAATATGGTATCACATTTAAAGGTTGTTTTGCGGCATTTAAATCATAATTTTGTTTCACGAACAAATATCTGAATAGTTCATACTATTTGTTTCATAAGAAAATGTTTAAATAGTTCAGACATTTGCCTCATAATGGTTAAAACATTTTATTTGAATTGGTCAGACATTTGTCTTTGAATTTTTAGTGTTCAGACATCTTAATGGTTCAGCACTTAATGGTCTAGATTTCTTATTAGTTCAACACTTAATCATTCAGAAATTAACAAACAAACCTTTAGTTAAAAAAATTATTGTAGGACACACCGACGCAGTAAACTCCTTTACCCGCTAATACCCTAATTTAATAGGTGGTTTTAAAAAAGTTATGATAAGATACGATTAAGGTTTGTTAAAGAAGTTTCTTACACCAACTATTTCTACTAATTTCTATAAAATCTTCTTATTTTCTAATAAAGGTTTAAAATCAAACTTATAATATTTGCATTAGCGGGTTTGAGATTGGAGTTTTTATAAGGCTGCAAGTCATAATATCCTGGACAATTTTGTTCGATGATTGTTCTATTTTGAAATAATCATTTTTTATACAACTTTGTATATTTTTGGCTTAAGAGTATCAATGTGACGTGATGTCCCTCTCAAAGGGTGATTATCAAGTTCCACTATATACGTATGATGTAATTCAAAATGAAAATTAGTATTTTGTTTATGTTACCAGAAATAATATATAATGAAAAGGAACACTATAATATTGATTATAAAGTTTATATCATCACTATAATATTGCTCATAAATAAATTTTTAACAATACTATCTTTGGATCTAGGTTCCAATGATAAGTTTTTAGTAGTCATTTTGTCTCAAACGACAATGAATTTACAGTTTTACATATATGAATCAATAGTAAATTTAGAGTTACAAAATGGATGGATAATAATTTAGAGCTACAAATGGATAGATAATGATCTTACAGTTACATATAGATGTTTAATCAAGTAAACTATTTCTATGATGAATTAACAATGGTCATTATTTTCAATATTTTTACACTGCATAATAATGTTGACAATCCATTATCCTTACAAAGAACAGATGATTTATAACTTAAAATGAAGAGAATCAAAAATGAACAAAATTTTTATTTATGGAATAGCTTCTTGTCGTGTTAAGAAAAGAAAATTACCAAAATAAGAGTTGATAATAATGAAACCAGAATTACTGAATTACAAACCAAAATCATACGAGGAACCATAAACCATCTCAGAAGAATCTGAACCACCTTGGCATGGAACCCACATTCTAACACTTCAAATTCTAAGTCGTCTTGGTTTTTATATGCTTCTTCTTCATTGATTTCCTTGGAGCCACGTTCTTCATTCCAATGAAGAACAAAAGCGCGCCGAACAGCGCAACATTCTGTAACAGGTGTCGAACAGTTTAAATAAAAATATATATGTATGTAAATAATAAGACAATCGTGGGTGAAAGAAACATGCTTTTGAGTTACGATTTGTATAAGTTGAAAAACAAACCTGCACGAATTCTGCAAGAAGAGGGTGAAATCTTGGATCATCCATTTCGTAGTTATAGAAGTCATGTAGCAATGGAGTCATAAGTAGCACGTAATAAATCTGTAGACGAGGAAGAAAGAAAATATTTAGTAATTATATGATTATGAGTATTTTGATCAGATTTTAGTGCTGCGCGTTCAAATGAGATGGGCGTTTTGTGGGGTTCCGTTTCATTAAGGGAGAGACTGCAGATTAGTGAGAAGAAATGAATGACTGTAAAATTCCCACCTGATTGAACTATGTTCCAGTCAGTAGTGCATGCAATTTTATTAGGTAACACTAGGGGTGTTTAAATGGTTCGTGTTCGCGGGTAGACGAGTCAAACCCAAATTTTGACATGAACCCTAACACGACACTAACCCACAAAAAGGTGTCATAACATGAACCAGACATGACACAAGTTTTCATGGGTTGACATGTATCGGCCCATTTAACCCCAAAATTTTACTTTATTTTTTACTTTTTGCATGTAAACCCAAACACGACCCGTTTAGCAAAACATGTTCTTGGGTTCAAGCTGAAACGGACCAGATCTCGTTTAGATTAATAAACTTTAACCCGTGAATTTGTGTTAGATTTTTGTCATATTCTTTTGTCTTGTCAATAATTCCCACTCCTAGTTAACAGTATATTACTAGATAAAAATGCAGAAAGATAACACACAGAGGGATAAGGTAGTTACCAGCAAATAGGCACCGGTGGTGCTGCCAAATACAAATAAAAACCCACCAACACCTTTAAGAGCCATTGTAGCCAAAACAACATGCTTAACCTGGATTAATGAATATATTGAAATTGAAGAACTAATAATAAAAAAACTCATAATATGAAAGCATTAAATCAAAAGTAATTGAGTAATTGACTATTTGAACTGTCACACTTCAGATTTTTGTTGCATACCGATATTCTTTCTACCGAAAACACAACAAAAAAACACTAAATTCTGCAAGATGTAGCAATTTGGACTATAAGTGGCGAAAAGAATGCTTTTTTCACAATTAAATTTCAATGGTTTATCCAGATTCGCCTATTCTTTGCAGTGTACTGTCATTTTCTATTTTTATTTTTCATTTTTGTTAATCTATTTGATATAGATTAGAGCCTCACATCAACTTTTGGCACTCCATCTCCAATCTTGGCGGTGAGATATTTTTGTATAGACGAAATTTTTGGAGCTAGTTCCTTTGCAGCAGGGCCACCATCATCGCCAAAATCATTGAACCTGATATTTAAAAAAAACATACAGCCTTCAAACATTGGAATTAACAATACGCTTGCAAGTGGCTCTAAGATCTATGCATACTTGAGATCTATGTCATATAGCCAAAAGATCGATGGATGTGTTTAAGTGTTACACGAATATCTGAAGCAACATCAATAACAACCAATATGTATGTGCATTCAGTACACAACCATTTTTTATATAGAGAACCGCATAATCGCATATGCATAGTGCTACCCAGATATATTGGAAGACAGAAAGAGAGTGGACTGTGCATTTGCAGTTTACATAACTGCATTATTTGTAGTCAAAGTAACAATTACAAGTGCTAATGTGGTGCTCACAGTTCTACACAAAACTTGGTTCGTATTGAATGGCTCCTCTGTTTGTGTGGCTCGTAGACTGAAATTAAGCCTATCAGCTTTTTGTAAGTTGTAACAATCATCAGGGGTGGATGTGTAATTTTGGAATAAAGCTTTCCCATACAATGTAATTTCATTGCTTCAAAAGTTCTATAGAAAAACTTGAATTTGGAGACACGGTATGAAACTACGTGCTTTTGCTAAAAAGGGCACATTTTGATGTTAGGGGAATGCATCATAGACCGTTGTATATAATACCATATACCAAGAGACGTTCATTTAAACTTTAACCATAATAATAACATGGAGCACTATATGCTACACTGAATTAACTCAAAAAGCATAAAAAACTGCAACTGAAACTTTTACCAAGAAATATTCCAGAAAAGTGGATTTTGAGCTATGTGAAGTTTTGAGAACGTTTTGGAATGAACAAAGCACTTTACATGTGCACATATACGTGAATGGAAAAGCTAGCAATAATGTCAGCAGGTTATAAAAGCTTATCGGAGATTAACACAATAAGAAAGTTGAAATGAAAAGGGATTTGGAACTTGGGATCAGATAGAACTATAGAAGCTTGACTGTTGATCAAATGTCTTGTAGGCCCTATGGTAACAAGACAACAAGAGAATCTTGTGAACTCGTATCAACATCATTATTCTTTGTATATAATGACAACAAACAAATTTCACTTTTATAAATTTCCCCTGAACAAAAAATCCTATTATCTAGAAAACAATCTCCAAGCCTGCACACTGCAGGATTTGAACCCATAACCACTATGTTCACGAGTACACCATATACCATCAACCTATCCCCTTAAGAACATTTCACTTTCATAAAGGAATCCATAAACTCAAAAGCATTCTACAAAATCTAAACAACATAACACACTCTAAAGAAAGACTCAACGACATAAACATATCCGACTCTAGTATTAAAGCATCAAGTTTTCATTTCAATAACAGATCACAAAATAACATCCCACTAAACGAAACCCTAGAGCCAACAAGCAGTGTGTGCACACGGATCACCCCTTTCACATAGCCTCAACCACACAATTAAACGTCCAAGATCGCACATTTCAAGATCAAATCAAACACCCAACACCCAATTTCAGACGATTTATCCTAAATCAAACGATACCCAAAACCAATCAGCCTAAACCAACATCAAATTCGCAAAATTGCGTCGGAAATCGGGGTGATAACAGATCTGGGTATGTATAAATTGATGCATTGTTGTGGTAATGTGAATTGGATCGTGAAGATGTGGATCTAAAGAGGGGTGATTACGTACATTTGCCAAGCGGAGAGGATGAATAGAGAAGCGAAGAGGAGCCTTCCGAGGAAGGAGAAAAAACCCATTTGTGTGAGGGGGGTATGAGCCGCCGGTGGTGCTGCCGGTGGTGCCGCCGGTGGTGGTGGTGGTCGGAGCAAAATTGATGAGAGAGATCGAAGTGGTGGGTTGTTTTCGGACTTGTGATGAGGGTATTTATGACACTGGTTTTGAACTACTTGCAAATTGTGACTCCATATTGGTTTTTGATCCATATGTAACATTAAAACTTTTAGTTTTAATGAAAATATTTTATCTTAATCGGATTTACTAACCGTATTTCAGTCGAGACCGTCTCCCGACTCTCTAATTTGGAAAAGTTTTTGGTTCAAGTATGAGTATTCTTTACTTAAATTAAGACTTGGATTTAGTGTGTATCTTTTTTAATTGGATTGAGTATCTCATGTTAACAACTTATGTAGTTAGCCTGAGAATGATTAGTTGTTGGTTCTTTAACTTAGTTTTCGAGATACGTTTGGCTTACATAAGCGTTGGATGTTTTCGTGACTTGACTTATTTAGTATGTCTGATGCCTGTTGCAAAGGTTATTTCTCGCAGTTTAAACCCGTAACCTTAAAATCACAAAGCATGAATCTATTATTTCAAAACACATCGCCAAACTTAATAGACGTGCTTTCGTTGTTTAAAATGCTCGCTGCTTGCGACTCAATCAAAACTCCACGAGGATAGCTTGCTCAAAATCAGCTTGTCTGTAAACAAACCAAGCCCAGGTCAAAGCTAACTCGACTTGTAACCGTTAGTTGGTTCATTGGCTCGCTTACTGGCTCCCTTACTAGATTGCTTCACTCGTTTAGAATATGATCAAAAATAAATTTTCTAATTGCTATAGGTCAAAATAGGACATGATATAATTACAAAGACCGTAAATACGTGATGCTTTTAACATTTTATAATAACATATAACTACATATAAAATACATGAATTTATCATAGATTTTAAATATGTATTACTTATTCTTCAAAAAGGTAAAGTAAACAATATAAAATTTGTTATTTTTATATATGATAATATACAAAAATAAAACCCTATTCTAATAAACAAAAAAGTTGGCTTGCAAACTGTCACACTCGACACACAAAACAATATTTTTAAGATCTAATTTGCAAGTATCATATGCATCATAGTGGTACATCATGTATAAATGGGTTGTACCCGTTTTTTTCTTTTTTATAATAATATTTAACTTTTTCGTTTTAATCCACTACTTTTATATATTTGACGATTTAGTTTTAACAATTTTTATTTTCAAATTTAGACACCTATACTTTTTATATTTACATATGTTGCGTTTTACGTTTCAGTCTAAATGTTTCGATTTAACACGCCACCGCTTATGTGTGTGGTTTGACATTTGTACACGTATTTCCCCCCTAGTTTAGTGGTCTTGTTACAACACACTGGTCCTATTGTTTTTATGTTTTTCGTTTCGTCTGTGTGGTCCTATTGTTTCGTTCCGTCTGTGTGGCCTTGTTACTTTCAATTTTCTTTGAAGCCGACGAAAGAATAAAAAGAAATAAAGTCCAAAGTCGAGTGACCAAACTCGTCAACGAGAGAAACTTCGATGAATGTGAGTATAAAAGGGGGGAAGACACCCCATTCTTGCCATTTTTCAGCCAAGAAGAGAGGAGAGGAGAAGGGAAGGTGAAAAAAGAGAAGAAAAGCTTGGTTCGGGTGTATTCGAGCGTGGAAATCATCGTGTAGCGGGTCAAATCGAAGCTCTACTAGACAAAAACATTTGTGTGAGTTCTAGAACCCCTCTTTTACACGTTTTCAACTGATTTTGGGGTTGGAACATATCTGAAAAACCTTTTTCGAGTTTTTGGGTGTAAACCCGTTTCTATGCATGTGTGTATGTGTACGATTCGTTTGGCGCTTGATTTCTTGCTTGGTTATGTTTGGATGAGGTCGTGGTATGTTTCCTAAGGCTTAGAATGGTTGATTTGAGCTTAAAAGAGGTTTGGAGGAGGTTGGGGGCCTAAAACCGTCAGTTGTAGTCGGGATGAACTTCATTCTGCATCAGCTAGGGCTAAGCGACTGACTGGAGGGCGATTGGAGGCCATACGGCCGATTGGCGCTCGACTGAGGTCCATGCGTACGATTGCCATGCGACTGAAGTCCATTCGCACGAAGGTTATGCGACCGAGGTCCATTCGCACGAAGGGTATACGATTGAGGTCCATTCGCACGAAGGGTATGCGGCTGAGGTCCATTCGCACGAAGGGTATGGGCTGAGGTCCATTCGCACGAAGGGTATGCGGCTCAGGTCCATTCGCACGAAGGGTATGCGGCTGAGGTCCATTCGCACGAAGGGTATGCGGCTGAGGTCCATTCGCACGAAGGGTATGCGGTTGAGGTCCATTCGCACGAAGGGTATGCGGTTGAGGTCCATTCGCATGAAGGTTATGCGGCTGAGGTCCATTCACACGAAGGTTATGCGACTAAAGGCCATACGCATAGAAGCTATGCGATTGAGAGTCCATACGCATAGATGTCCATTCGCCCACGGGTCCATTCGCATAGGGTCCATTCGCATAGGCCTGAATGACCATAGTATTGTCCGACTTTCGGAAAGTGCGGACTTAGGCTCGAACCCTCGGGGTCGTAGATGATGAGATGGGCATGGATGATGCAAGTCGATGTATGATGATGAGTTGACGATGATGATATGTATGATGTTATGTGTGATGTATGTTAGGCGGTGTGTGTGATGCATAGTATGTCAGATGTGTGTTATGTATGTATGATGGTGCTTGTATGGTGATGTTGTATGTTTATGACTATGTTTATGTTCCTTATTATGTATGTTTATCTTTCATGGCTTTGCGTTGAACGTTAATGAATTAAATGAAAGTATTATGTAACGTAAAGTGGAAGATAATGAAAAAAGAAACGTAATGAATGAATGCATGCATAAATGAATGAATGAACGAATGAAGTTTGCAAGCATATGTATGAGGTGAGCGACTCTGTGTCGCAATAGACTCGAAAAAGGTCCTCGTCGTGTACTCCGGTACTGTGTCAGTCTTCGGACATGAGTCGGGGGTTTGTGTACAGGCCCCGACACAGTATCAGTTTTCGAACATGAGTCGGGGGTATTGCATGAGACAATTTTCGGATGAATGAGAAGAGGATCGCGTACTCCAGTACTGTGTCAATCTTCGGACATGAGTCGGGGGTTTGTGTACAGGCCCCGGCACAGTATCAGTCTTCGAACATGAGTCGGGAGTAGTGTGTGAGGCTGAGATGAGATGAAAGAGAAACAAATCGCATACTCCGGTGTTGTGTCAGTCTTCGGACATGAGTCGGGAGTTTGGTTACTGGCCTCGACACAGTACCAGTCTTCGGACATGAGTCGGGAGTATGGCGTGAGTTGATGAATGGGAAAGGTAATGATGGAAAGAACGAACATATGAAATGAACATTAACGAAATATCTTAATAATGTACTAAACGGGATCTTTGTCATTCGACCTCAGTAATCGTGGCTGAGTGCCACGAAGAGGGTAAAGTCTGACCGGATCTAGAGAGAAGTGAAAGATGATGACGTACGTTGAACGAACGAAAATTAATGAACGTAATGATGAAGATAATAATGATACTATTCGTATGTACGTATGATGTATGGTCATGAACGAATGTAAAGTACTATATGATTTTAAAAGAAAGTAAATAACGGTTTTACAAAAGAAAATTATGTTTTATTATAAAACTAGAACTCACTTAGCAACGCTGATTTTGATGTGTTTCCGGTTGGTAGGTATGTTGCTGAGGATGACACGGGGCGACTACTCAGTTCTTTTGGAATGACATCCTTGTTATAAAGGCTTTTGTAATGAAATGTAACATAAATTTTGTAATTTGATAACGAAGTATTGTTTGCAAAAGCTATTGTATTAAATGAGATATTGTTTTAAATGTTTTCGCTGCGACGTTTTTATGTAAGATGACGAAAATTATGTTTTGAGTGCGATGAATGACCAGTTGTAAGCGTCCCGGGAACGGGGCCTTACATACGAGTTTTTGGGTATTGGTGGTCGCTGACGGTAGTGGGCCACTGGTGCTATTTAGCACGATTTTACACCCCCGTCGCAATGCAAGAGCTTAATACTAGTGTATTACTTATTCTTCAAAAAGGTAAAGTAAACAATATAAAATTTGTTATATTTTATATATGATAATATGTAAAAATCAAATCCTATTCTAATAAACAAAGAAGTTGGCTTGCAAACGTCGCACTCGACACACAAACAGTATTTTAAGATCTTTGGGTAAATAAGACTCTTAACTCTTCTCAAATTTTAAACAAGTCAAGCAACATGAGCTTGGGTCAACTCGACTCACCCGACTAATCAAAACAATCATATTTTGTGGGTGTTTGAGATTATTACTTTTTAATCAAAATTTAACTTATAACATTTGAAAAATTAATAAGTCAATAAGTATGTTAAGAAACAAAAAAAAAACATTAAGTAAGTAGGTTTTAAAAGGTTAATAAGTTTTTCTTACAACAAATTTTTCACATAAAATTAAATCATATTTTGGTTTAAACTCATGATCTTTCATCCGATAGACAAAAAATCTTATCATTTCTTATCTTTTAGGACTCTAATAAAATGGTAATTGAGGGTGTCACGTGTCCGCACCACAATCATTCTCACCAATTTTTCCGCATCTCTCTCCTATTAAATAATTATCTTAATTACTAATAAAATTATTTTAATACATTTTTATATATAATAAATTAAAAAAGAAGTTTATTTATTAAGATTATTTCTAAATAAATTGATATTTTTAACAAGTAAAATTTTTTAAAACAAAAAATAATATCATATATCTTAAAATAATGATATTTTTTAAAAATTTTAAAAAGTTGATATCACCGTTTTATTATTTTTTATAAGAATTATTATAAAACTAATATTTTTATACGGTTTGTTTTAGAATAAATGTTTATCTTTTAAAAATTTTTAAAAAGTTGATATCACTGTTTTATTATTTATAGTCATTTCTGATACGTAATTTTAATCATATCATATTTTAAAATATTATTTTATAACTAATAAATTTATTATATCAATATTTTAATTATTCAACCCGTGTAATACATAAATTTAGTAAAACTAATTTATCAAATAAGTTAATCTCACGTTAATAAAAAGTTTTAAGTAAATTTTAAAAAATCAGAACAAGTTAGTTTTGAAAAATAACTATTCAACAAAATAATCGATTACAAACACACCCCTAACTATAAAAAATATGATTACCATCATATTCATACCTTGCTTTTAATAACAAGTTCAAAAACACTCTGCAACTAAACGAAACTTTATCACCTGCAACAACTTCACACAACGTCCCTTTTCACTATCACCAGCTTCCTGATACCTCACATTTGCTAACCCTAATCTTCAATGGTATAGGAAAAACACATCCTTTTCTACAACCCTTCAGTTATTGTAATCATCATTACTTCTAATAATAATAATGTATCATGATTTTAGCTTTTCAATCTACTCTCATCGATTAATTCCAATTCATTGTTTTGTATGCAGGATTACTCCAAATCAGTAATCCCCTCACACTTGTTCGGCGACCGCGGCTCTAATCTCGTCGTCATCAATCCAGGTGATTGCATTTCGAAACCCTAATCGTTACGCTTTTGGGATGAACTGTAATTACCCTTTTTGAAAGAATTTATGAACACATGTACTTGATCTTACACTTTAATTACATAATTGCACTTTAATTTCGAACGTTTTAGCTAGAAATTCTGAAACTTGGAGTGTGTTATTATACTTGTAGTGTAAATTAATATAATCTTGTTACTTGTGATTGTGGTTTGAAGTCTAAACGTATATTTTGCTTTGGTTTTATGGGCTTGAGGGACATCAAGTGTAAAGTCATTCGTGTTATTAACTTTTTTTTTATTTAGGGTCTGCAAATGTGAGAATTGGGCTGGCTCAACAGGATGCCCCTTTTACTATCCCTCATTGCATTGCGAGGCGTACTACCGGAGCTAATCAATCACCGAGAAGAAATGTGCAAGATCAGGTGGAGTTTTATACTTTTAAGTGAAAGTTGATTTAGGAGGCACGGTTAATAATTCATTATAAGTTGTAGAAGAAAACAAGGTTTTTATTTGTTAGTGATGACATCCGTTTGACCAGAAAGTATAACTCACCAAATAGACAACGTAATAAGAAAATTTGGGTTAATCGCTAAATCTTTCAACTTAATTATTGTTGTGACTTACCAGATGCTAAATTCGCAAGTTACAACAGCTCAACATGTAGAAAGGGAGAGAGCATATGACATTGTAAGTGATATAGAGATTTGTTTGTCCCTGTTTTTTACCCAATTCATGCTCTTGAATACATCTAATATCTCTTTTCTAATATTGTAGATTGCATCCTTATTGAAGATACCATTTCTTGATGAAGAGGTGATAAATAACTCTCACCCACGAAAGGTAGCCAGGTTTACAGTGAAATTGATTTTTCATGTGTTTGAGTCTTTTCAATTTGATTTTCTTGAGTAGTTGAGTATTGTTTTTGATTTATATAATAAACAATCTTCATATATTACGTCAAAGTTAACAATGTAATTGATTATTTACAGATGGGTCGTGTTGATGTATTATCTCAACAGAACAGTAAGAAAGAGACCGTGTTTCCATGGACTGACGTGCACCAGAAAAGTCCAAGTTTGGAGACATCCATGGCACCAGGTAAATAAATAAGCAACTTTACTGAAAATATTATTATTGTTAGTTAACCTTAACAGAAGTCAGCAAAAACTGACATTTATACCCCCTTTTCAAATTTGTAAGCTCTGAAAATCCATTGGTTTTTAGCATTCTAAAGGCTTTATGATTCTTACCAATGCTAATCCATATCTCTTTTATATTGAAAGTCACAACTTGATAACTTCTTACTTACAAAAACAGATTATTTGTCCCTGTCATACCCTCTTTAAGTAATTATGTTCAAATGTATCAGAAAGTTCATCGCATGAACATGAAACAACTGAGTCCCCAGGCCCACAGGAAAGCAATGATGGAAATAAGCCCCAGTCAAGTGAAGCCAAGTACAAAGAGTACATATGTGGTGAAGAAGCTATGTGTATTTCTCCCACTGAACCATATTGTTTAAGACGTCCTATACGCAGAGGCCATCTTAATATTTCTCAGTATTACCCCATGCAACAGGTACTTTCTTTTTTCATACCACGAGCAATTTCAATAATGAAAAAATAAATTTGTTTCTTTTGCATTTATCTTGAGTGGCTGTAGCCATCTTAATATTTCTCAGTATTACCCCATGCAACAGGTACTTTCTTTTTTCATACCACGAGCAATTTCAATAATGAAAAAATAAATTTGTTTCTTTTGCATTTATCTTGAGTGGCTGTATGATCATATACATTTAAAGAAAGATATCTAGGAATTATAAATTTTTGGCAGGTACTTGAAGATCTACAAGCCATTTGGGACTGGATATTGATCGATAAACTACATATTCCTCATAGCGAGAGAAGCATGTATTCAGCTCTTATAGTAGTGCCTGAAACATTTGATAATCGCGGTAATCATGTTATCATTTTTATTCACTCTTCTGGATGCAAGATAACTCATGTTGGTATATTTTTTATATTCAGAAATCAAGGAGATATTATCTATAGTATTACGAGACTTGCGGTTTAGTTCAGCAGTAGTCCATCAGGTGAGAATTCATTGTTATATATTCTTTTACATGTTACATGTCAAGCATAGATGCTGAATTGCATCAGGAGAAACACTACAGGTTAAAAAAGGCCGAAAAAACAGTTGAGATGCACCAATACTGTTTGGTTAAATAATGTTTCATTTCCAAGTAGGATGGAAACAAATTGCTTGAAATCAATGCAAAGTAAAAATGGTCGAAGGAAGATAGGATACGCTTAGAGTCTTAGTAATCAAGCACCATGGAACCTTTTGCGAGCAGATATATTCTTGAAATTTGCAAATAAAAATTAGTAGAAATATAAATTAATGAAACTATAATGTATGATATCACAGCTGCCTGTATGGTGACCTAACAAGATTTCTATAAATACAGGAAGGTCTTGCTGCAGTGTTTGGAAATGGATTATCAACAGCATGTGTTGTGAATATTGGTGCTCAGGTCACTTCAGTCATTTGTGTGGAGGTGATCTTGATGTATATTATTTCTTACAAAAGTTGCAAGTTTTATACAAGATAACATAACCATCAATCAGATGATAATTACTATTTGAACCTCAGTTTATTTATGAACATCTTATATTTATTAATCTTGTCAGGATGGAGTTGCTCTTCCTCATACACATATCACTTTACGTTTTGGTGGGGAGGTGTGATTTCAAATTCAGATACTAGCCTTCCTGATCAGTTTTTTCCTTGTGTCGTTGTGCGTGCGTGTTAGAGGTAACTTTGATTCATTTCAACATACTAATCAATATACTCATGTCAGGATATATCAAGATGCCTTTTGTGGACTCAGAGACATCATCAGACATGGCCACCTATTCGGACAGATGCTCTTGCTAAACCAATAGATTTGTTGATGCTGAATAGGCTCAAAGAATCTTACTGCCAGCTTTATGTGAGAATATATAATGGTTATATACTTCTATTAAACATTTAAACCTAAACTGTATTGTTAAATTATTAATCTAATTATTTTTGTGTAAATTATAAGAATGGTCACTATGGTATGTACATATGGCAACATTGGTCTTTTCTTTTCAAGGTCTTCACTGTGTTCATTCATCAGTAACATGTTTGGTCCTTTTAACTAACTGACATTAAAAAGTCTGCTAAGACATTGTGCAATGACAGCTCTTTCTTAAAGAAAACCTTTTTAAGAGGTTTTAAATATCATTCGAGAATATTGTTCAACCCATCGGACCTTTTTTCCTTTTAGCTAAGTAGCAACCTTTTACGCGTTCGATATACTGGAGATAAAAATGTATACAACTCAAATCGACCCAATATTAAGCAAACGGTTTGATATCTTTTTCCCTTGAGCAGGAGGGGGAAGTTGAAGCGGTCGGGGTCGTTCATTCATATGATGACGGCTTGCCACCTGGATCTCATAAGACAAGGCTAACTGCTCTTAATGTAAGGAATATAATCTAAAATCTCATAGTGATTTGACATGTAGAAACTCTTATATACACTGCATTCGTGTGCCATATTTTGCATCAAGTTCTAAGTAGTTAGAATTATTTAATATGTCATGATCTAGTTTATATTTTTATCCTGTCAATATAATGATGAGAAATTAGAAGATTTCAGTTGAAACTGTAGGAATAATCTGCAATAAACAAAATTTAACTTATTTTTGCATTACTCTTCATGGTTCTTGTATAGAATTCTAGGTTTAACAGAGTTATGGTTCTTAGACTGCAACTATTCTTCATAATCTATTTGAATAGGTGGCACCTATGGGTCTTTTCTATCCTTCACTTTTGGTTCCAGATGTCTATCCTCCACCACCTCGTTCTTGGTGAGTGCTAATGTGGTTTTCGTATTAAACATGAGTAGAAGTCGAAAATTTTGAATCATTTACCTATTAATGGTAGCGATTCTGGTTGTGTTTGTTATGTAACAGGTCAAATGATACGAAAGTCATCATAAGTTTATTTTTAACGCATAAAACCTCTTGAATCATTATTCTTCTGGGGTTACTAGCGAACCATGTGACTATGTTTTTCCCTTCAAAAAGCTAGAGTAGTATTATCAGAGTAATATGATTTTACTTATCATATTTGATATGCTTATTATATAAAATAAACTTGGGGTCAACTTGTTTTGATTCATATTAAAGATTACTTTTTTGAGTGTTACTCAATGTCCCATTCCGCTCAACTTGTCCATTTTGCCATGTATGTCTTGATCGAAAAATTTTCTATGTAGGTTTAAAGATTACGAAGATATGCTAGAAGACACTTGGCATATCGACTTCCCCAGGAGACCTGATGTATCAGACGGCTTATATTCAGGCAATCCATTGCAAATGTGGGATAATTATCCATATATGTCAAATCAGCAGAAAAAAGAAGATAACATTGGGCTTGCAGAAGCCATTACAAAGAGTATCCTTTCAACAGGTAATAAACAACTTATTCCGCTAATATATGTCGCATCTTGTTATATTTCTGCTCACTTTTCTTTTTCTCTCCAATTGACAGGGCGTATAGATTTACAGAGAAAACTGTTTTGTAGCATGCAGTTGGTGAGTTCCAAATGTAATAGGAGAGGATTAAGGAGTTTATTGCTTTTAATTCCCAATGAGCTTAGATGGAATAATTATCTTCAATATTGTAGATTGGTGGAGTCGCTTTGACAACCGGTCTAGTTGCGGCTGCGGAGGAGAGGTAAGCTTATATGTAATGTTTGATTTGTCTAATTTTAGAAAAAGATAACAGAAAACTTTAATGTGTATGGTTTAAGATCTTAATTAAGAAAATACATGGATTATTTGAATAAAACAGCCATATCCATTGTACAGAACTTGTTGAACTAAGTTTCTTGACTTTTAATTTGCAGAGTTTTACATGCCATTCCCTCAAACGAAGCAATTGATACTGTTGAGGTTTGTTTTTACTTCCAATAATTTATGATGGGTCATGTTTTATGTTTATACTACGAACTAAAGCTCTATGAAAGTATAGGTTTGGATTTTTAATAAAACTTGGATTCTTGATCTTGTGTTTTCATTCAAAGGATTAAATTTCTTATTTTTGATATATTTAACTTCCTTGAATAGGTATTGCAATCAAGGACCAATCCATTGTTTGTGGCATGGCGAGGCGGGGCTGTAAGTCAATTCTAGCTTCTTTTCTTTCCTGTATATATTACAAAATAGAGATGACGATTTCCATCCGTATACGAGTGAATAGATTTGTATGCTGGTGTATCCCAAATGATATGCAAATATAAGTTCTGCCTTAAATGAAACGGATCAAACTGGTTAGGGAGGTTAAAGGCTCCCCAACTGTAATTACTAACCATACATTATACAACCTCATATATCACTTTCTTGAATGATTATTATTGTAGTAACATACTTTAGTAATCATATTTGATACATGAACTGTTTAATTATCTGTTAAAAAACTGGACAAAACGGTGTTTGTGGTCCAACCCAACATCACCCATGGTAAAAAGAACCAATTTTGACACGTTACCCAACTTGCTCAACCCCTCCGAATGCTTTAATTCATGCAGATACTGGGAGTAATCGATTATGGTCGTGATGCTTGGATACACCGAGAAGACTGGATTCAAAACGGGATTCATATCGCAGGAGGCAGAAAATACAAGGACTCTTATTATCTTCAAGCACAACCAATGTGCTACATAAACTCCTAGAAACCAAAAAAGCTATTTCGTTGATGTTATTATTAACCTTACATTTAGCAGCTTAACGTTGTAGTTTGATCCATTGAATGATAGGGTTTAAGAAAAATACTAAAGTGAATTTTGATTATGTTTTTGAGTTTTGTTGTCCCACATCGGTGGGGGTGGGAATTTGGTAGAGTGGAGTTGGGTATAAAAGAGTGAGAGGTGGTTGATTTGAAAATTAAAAGGGTCGGTTGGCTAAATATGCCACGCTCGCCCATTGATGGTGAGTGCTGTATGGCTATCAAGACATATGGCCGACATAATTTGTGGGAACTTGTAGGGTTGGCTCCCTTTGGCCGATCCTCTACTCTTTTCATATAAAATGTGGCATGTTTGGCTAAATAGGTTCATGTCAGTTAATGTTAGGTAAATTTGAACAATCGTGAAATTGAAACACCACATGAGAATTCAATCGGGCTAATCCACACAAATTCACTACTTAGATCGAATGGACTCCAAGAACACCACACAAATATGTCAAATTTGTGTTAGCAAGCAAAGATACCGGTTAATATCGAGAGATAAGAACACAACAAAATGAATTAGCTCATAAAATCACCACCACCATTCATGAAGAAATAGTCGTACATATTGTAGGTCCTAAGCATCTACCCACGCTATTAGAAGCACAAAAAAATCACCTAATACTATCCTATTGGATAAAAGTACAAATATGCAAAGCATAAGAAATGAAATAAATATAAAACCCATGAAACTGAAATAAACTAAATAAAAATAAAAATAGAATAGAATTATGTTAGAATATAATTAAAAAAATGAAATACGTGGGTGTAAATTAATGACTGTAGAATAGAATTATGTTAGATAAAATGAGTTTTTCTAGAAAAAGAAAAGTTAATATTCCCTCTATTGATTAATTTTAATACGGTCTTGAGCTAATGCATTTTGACCATTAAGAGCATCACATCCCATTTCTAATTTTTATCTTTATAATATACTGAAATTTATTAATTTTTTATTTTATTTTTAATTCAATAATATATTTTTATACTTTTATTATTACATTTTTTACTTCTTCAATTACAACCACATTTAAAAATATCAAAAAACTTTAAAAAAATAAATAATACATTACCAAATTTACAGGTGAATTATAATATATATTTTTTAAATCACAACCACTTTATATAATATAATATAATATAATGTAATATAACACA
Source organism: Flaveria trinervia (assembly GCA_025506515.1). Lineage (NCBI taxonomy): Eukaryota > Viridiplantae > Streptophyta > Magnoliopsida > Asterales > Asteraceae > Flaveria > Flaveria trinervia. The sequence continues at coordinate 2,504,942 of CM046454.1, read as the reverse complement.
AAGAATACAATCACATTTTTATAAAGTTATGTCCACATCATATACGTCATATCATACACTCATCAATTATATTTTGTCATGTTAAGTCATATTATACTATACCATACGCACACACCAAGAGTTCGCAATGTGAATATGCCATTATGCACCAAAAAATAAGATGTGTGGGGCCAACAGCGGTGTTACCAAACGACGTAAGTGGCCAATGTGTCCTCACGACGTAGGTGGCCAATGTGCCCTCACGACGCATGCACCCCTCCCACCCTAAAAAACTTGATGTGAACGCTCCTAAAGAGTAAATATTCTAGTGCGTTAAACGCACTTGTAATATGGTCGGAACTCGGAAGCAAAAGTCATACACATTTTAGTAGGTTTGATTTATTTATAAATTTCGATAACTTTCTACGTCAACAATTTCTTTATCTCACGCTTCTCTATGCACACATTTATCAAATAAACCATAACTTTATCAAAACCTCACTGACATCATCATCTCTCCATCACAAACCTATCGTTTTCCGATCGATTCAACAATCACCACCACCTCCGATCAATCTCCGGCGACATGTGCACTCTACAAAAGCGCGGGAACATCTTCATCCTCACGTTAACCGGCGGAGGCTCCGACGAACACCGTCTCAATCCCACACTCATCGCTTCAATCCGCAAACATCTCTCCGTCGTCAGATCTCAATCCACCATCGCCACCGCCCTAATCACCGTCGCCGAAGGTAAGTTCTTCTCAAACGGCTTCGATCTCGCATGGGCGAAAGCATCCTCCGGCGGATCTCCGGCGGAAGCGGTCAATCTCCTCCGCCACATGGTGGATCTGTTCAAGGAAGTTGTTGCTGATCTGATATCGCTTCCGATGCCGACGATCGCCGCCGTGACCGGCCACGCCGCGGCGGCGGGGATGATGCTGGCGATGAGTCACGATTACGTCATGATGCGTCGAGATCGGGCGGTTTTGTACATGAGTGAGTTGGATATCGGCATGACGTTGCCGGAGTACTTCACGGCGTTGGTGAGGGCGAAGGTGGCGACGGCGGAGCTCCGGCGAGATGTTGTGTTGCGTGGGGTGAAGATTAAGGCGGAGGAGGCGGTGGCGAAGGGGTTGATCGATTCGGCGCATGATAGCGCGGAGAGCACGGTGGAGGCTGCTGTGCGCATGGGTGAAGGATTGGCTAAACGGAACTGGGATGGTGAAGTATACGCCGAGATAAGGAAGTCTTTGTATCCGGAGCTGATCGGCGTGCTCGGCTTGGCTACGAAGTCGGTTGTGAAGGCTCGGCTTTAGAGGGGGTGGAGTTGTTAGTTTTTGGATTTGTGAGGGTGTGTTTTGGCTTGGGGAAATTTTCAAGGGGGTGTTTTGGGGAAATGTTCAAGGGGGTGTTTTGTTAATGTTAATTGAAAATGAAATGTAAAAGCGTATAAGATTTAAAATTTAAATGTTGATGGTATGAGTTCAAAGGGTTTGTAATGATTTGTCATAAATGCAAGTAGTCTTAAGTTTTTTGGGGTGTATCTATGTGTATTGTGATTTGTGGTAGGGTAGAAAAACATTTATCACAACTAATAAATCGTTTGAAAAGGACATTATGACAAAAAATAACCAGTACTACGAATTTTGGCCATACAAGAAATTTCTTTTTCGTAAGTGTAACAATTTCTTGCATATGGATCTTGCTAAACTAAAAAAAGATGCAACAAATAAGCTCAACATTGAATGATAGATCAATGCGTCAACAATTGTTGAAATGACGAGGTGGAATAACAATCGACTAACCGACCGATATAGTTTCACTTATAGACTATGAAGGAACCCTAAGAGTATATGTTTAGAATACCACATCTTGCATCATGATTCTAGTTTCACAAAGGTTTTGATAAGATTGAAGGTAAAGTAAGTTTATGCGAAAAATAAGTAAAATTTTTACGTGACAATATTAGACATGTTTGTGGAAGAAGTGAAGTGTTAAGGTAGTGGATAATCTTATTGTGATTTTTATGCCGATAACTATTTATAAAAAGTATTCTTTATCCAAAAATATTGTATTTTTAACTTCTAGCAACCGAATCAATTGAATGTATATTCTAACTAATATTTTGATTGTTAAAATAGTTTGACGTTCGAAACTCGTTCGAACTCGGAGATCTACTCTTTCGATTTTTGGTTCGGTTGTAAACGAACAGAGCGGCTCGGGAGCAAAGGTACACTCGCTCGTCTAGTTTCACAATTATCTTTAATTTTTGTTTATATGTGTAATATATTTGTTATTTGTTTAATTATTTACCAATTACCACTGTTTTAATTATCTAATTAAAAAGTCAACAACCATAATGTAAAACCCTTAATTATTTATTTCTCTAACCACGTTGTCAATTCACAAGTTTACAGTACCATCACCGCTTCACCAACTATTTTGTATTCCCCCATCTCCCTGCCGACCTCTAGCACCCCGAATCCCCCACCTCCCTACCCATTGCCGACCACCTACAAACACCTATTGTTTGGTTGTTTTTAATCGTGATATATCGAGGTTAAACTTTTATTTGATGCTTTGGTTTTTAAAGAACATTTGCAAAAACATTAGAAAAGATACTATGGTGATTATCACCACTAGCACATAATACGGTGAATCGACATAATGATATAAGCTTTGGACATCATATGCATAAGCATTGGGGAAGATACCAACTTAATTTTAATTATATATATTATATTACCCGTGAATAATATAACTACCTCCTGGCAAGATCACAACCATTCAAAATAAGTATTGGTGAATCTCATCCATTTAAATTAACTGGAATCCTTCTAGAATGAGCGGTTACTCGTAATTACCTCATCGATCTCTTTACCGCATATGAATTCTTCTAGAATGATGATAATGATGACGACGACGACGATGATGATGATGATTTCGGCAGCAGTGAATTGAATCTTTTGGTGATGATGTATCGATGTGTAGCTTCAATATCATTTGGTGAATTGGTGTTATAAACAAAAAATCTTATGTCTTAATATGGAAATGAAGTTTTTGCACACTTTCTACGCTTCACCAAGTAAATATATACATAATCTTGTTTTTGATTATATAATTAACAATTTGTTTATTAAAATAAATACACTTATTATTCTATGTATTATTGTCTTCATTTATACAAAATTTTAATATCCTTTTTTTTCGACTAATTTATGACAAACTATAATTTGTTAAACTCCATTGGATATCTGCTAAAGCAAGGATCAGGTGCTAAAGATTTTAATGCTTATTTTATGGTTACGAACGGATGTTGATAATAAAGGCACGTTTGATTCTCGCGTGCCTAGACGAGAGGTGAATGGTGAGGATACCTCAATGCCCACCTCATTTGATTGTGAACATGTCATAGATCTAGATCACGTACGAAAGACAATAACATAGGAATACAAATCGCGAGCTTAAGCGGTACACTAACTAGATGACATAGGCGTTCTTGGTGACTTCAATGCACCCTACTAAGTGTCTACCATGTATAATTGTTAAGTCACATTTTCATTTTACTAGATTGTTTATGTTTTTAAATTAGGAAAATTACTATATTGGCCATTTGATCAATATAGTTTTATATATTAGCCATTGACTTTAAATTTTACAAAAGTAACCAATATATCGCCATCGGGCATACAAATTAATGCGTATCGCCAAATTGATTTAAAGTGATTTAAAAGAAGCGAGACATGGGCTATACAATTTTCCACATATATTTCTTTTACTGAATGACGATACCTATCATATTAGGGCGAGACGGGACGGATTTCCTTTTTTTTAAATTTGGGCAAGACGGGAGCGATATATTATGAATGTGTATCGCTTGCCTTTATTTTGACGATACATCATGTATACGTATCGCCTCCCGGCGATATTTTGACGCGTGACAAATTATCATTTGTTGTCTATTTTGGTATTTTATATAGTCAAAGACTATTATGTAAATTTTAATTGGTTAAATTAACCATTTTAATAAATTTCCCTAGGTGTTTTGCAAATTCTTCATACCTTTACGTCGTGATTTTATTGTACTTTGGCATTAATTTTTAAATTGTGCAAAGTACCTGTACTTTAGTTTCACACAAAAAGATGTTTTTACAATAGACTAAGATGATTTTATTATGATGTTTCGGTATCCAGCCACCGGATGATTATAAAACTAGTTTATATTGTTTAGATTGATTTTATCTATTCATTTGTTGAATTTGGGTTGTAATTTGAAAATTGAAAAATTAAGTTTGTTTTTAATTGTAACATGAAACAGAGCAAAATCTGAGCGCTCGGTTAAAACCGAATCACATTCGTGCATGAAGTTTGCGTTTGAATTTGTAAATTCGAACCGAACCGCTAGGTTTAAAACTAAACTGAGTTTAAGCAGAGCTATGTTCGCTTCTTAAACAACTCTACTACTATTTACAAGCTATTCGAATTTAACAAAGTATAATATAGTACTCCTACTTACATAAAGTATAAAGTTCCGAGAAAAAAAACCAAAACAATTTTACCATATTTTTTACCGCATATTTTTACCGCCAATAATAATATTGCCGCTAAAGTTACAGTAACCCGCGAAAACCTTCAAACAAAGTTAAACAACTCGCGCCAAATTTCAACTCCACATAAATATCATCTCATTCTCTATTCATCTTCCCCATTTCAATCAAACATCTATACTCTGTAGATTCCATATAGCTATGGAGTCATCACCGATTATTGTAGAAGACGATGCAAAAAGATTAAACCCCATCGTTTCAATCGACCTCACACACTCACCCCCTTTGAAATCCAAACAAATCTCAGATGATATGGTTGTCGATTCGCCGGAGATTCTTGTTAAACGGACGGTGACGAGCATCGGTGGGAGTCGAATCACGACGACCCAGATGATTAAAGAGGAAGAAATCGAAGAAGGGGATGATGGGTTCAACAGGGCGAAGAAACGTAGGATGAGTTTCTCTGAGTTTCTTGATGCGACGAATGCTAAGGTGTTGTCGGTGGATGATCCGAGGTATCTTAAATATGTTAAGAAGGAAATGGGTGATGAATCTGAGCCTGTGCTTGATGCGGAGCCGATTTCTGTGTGTGATGGAGGTAGATTTGTAGAGAAGAATGTTCTGTTAAGTCTGAATACGATGAATCGATTGGTGTTAAGAAAGAGTGTGATTCGATTGAGCGAAAACCCATGTTAGTTGAGCCGATTCCGTTGATTCCCTTTTCTGTTTGTGATGATGCTAAATTTGTTCAGAAGAATGTGTCTGTTAAGTCTGAAAGAATTGATGATACTGTTGATGTGAAGAAAGATTGTGATTCGATTGATCGAAAACCTATGTTGGTTAAGCCGATTTCGTCGGTTCTCTTTTCTGTTTGTGATGATGCTAAATTTGTTCAGAAGAATGCGTCTATTAAGTCTGAAAGAATTGATGAATCTACGGTGTTAAGGAAGGGCATGATTTGGTTTACAACTTGTTGATGAGTAAAAGGAGGAAATCAGTTGTTGAAGAGAAGAAGGTGAGTTTGGGTGTGATTGAGAATGGTGATTTTGAAGAAGAAGCTGATTGGTTGTTGGTGGGTCGGACCGCGATAACTGGGCTATCGACGACAAAAGGGCGAAAGCTTGAAGACAATGAGATTGTTTATTTTGCGTTTCCTAATGTAGAATCAAGAATCAAGAGTGGTTATTGGGCAAATTCACGAGGTGCAATTGCTGCTTCTGGGATTGTAAGGTTTTCAACTAAAAGATCAGGAGAGGTAATTAACTAATAATCATTATAATTATTATAATTTGGTCTATTTAGGATGTGTGTTTTTTATTTATGATGCATTAATCAGTGTTTTGTTTGAAAAAGATTGGACTTTTAGAGATTCTTAATTGTTTGTTATAATATTCAGATCAGTTGTCTTTAGATTGGCCTATTTAGAATGTGTGTTTTTAATTGATGATGCATTAATCAGTGTTTTGTTTGAAAAAGTTTGGATTTTTAGAGATTCTTGATTGTTTGTTTTAAAATTCAGATTTGGGTTATGTAGAATGTGTCTTTTCGATTAATGATGCATTAACTAGTATTTTTCTACAAAGATTGGATTTTTATTTGATTCAGATCGGTCGTCTTCCAATGGAGTGGTCAAAATGTTTAATTCCGCTTGTTAATTCAAAGAAGGTTAAACTTCTTGGCAGATGTGTGGCTGCACCTGCTAATCTCAGTATGATGCAAGAGATCATGCTTTATGTTAGGTGAATTATTAGTCTTTATTTTGCAGACATATGAATATGATTAGGGTTTTTATATTAGAATTATGTTTGTTTCGTTGTGCAGTTTTTATATTCATAGTTCAATATTTACTGAAGATGGGAATTGTTCATGGAAGTTGGATTCTCCCTCAAACATTGATACTACTATATATCCTCTATTGACTTTGTTTAAGTTGTTGAAAAAAAGCCCATTTCAAAAGGTATTTTTTTCTTTCAAGTTTAGCCCTTTGAAGGTTTAAGGTGATGAAGTTGTTATTAATGGGGTCTGATGCTGTTGTTAATTGTGCTCTAACCAGGCTGAGTTTACACCAGAAGAGCTTGATTCTCGTAAACGCTCACTTCATCTTGAAGTACGTATATTTAATCTTTACCTTTTTTTGTTTTTGCTGTTTATTATGTTAATGATGTTAGTTTTTAAGTATGTATTAACAAATAAGACCTAATGTTTGGTGGATTTTGCATATATGTTACTGATAGTGATTAGCATGGTAATTTTTGTAGCACTTCAGTAATCTACTTTTCTATTGAACTTACAGTTTTGAATAATCATTATGATAATAGTTCCAATGTTAGATTAATATTACTTATGCACTTAAATTTGATTTATCACTTGAAGATTCTATCATAAAATCATCAAGTGATGAGTACAATTTTTAATCATTGCCATTTGTTTAACTGTGTGTATCTATTGTTTTTATCAGAATGATCTAAATGAAGCTGCATCTGCGCTGTCAAGTGCAAAAGGTCGGAAGGGTGGTCAACCGCTGCTTATAGAGCCCAACAAAGATGCTCAAGTTCTCACTGAATCATCATTAAACAAGCTTGTTGGTGCAGCAGATATGTATAATCTAGAGGTAATTGAGAAAATACCAACTTACTGATATTATTACTCTATTTACCACCAAAATTGATCATAATTGTTTAATTGTTTTGTAGGAAATGGATCCTCCAACCACACTTAAATGTGATTTAAGGCCATATCAAAAGCAGGCTCTCTATTGGATGACAGAATCAGAAAAAGGTGTAGATGTTGAAAAGGCAGAAGAAACACTCCACCCGTGTTGGGCAGCATATCGTATATGTGACGAGTATGATATTAAAATTTATTATTACTAATGTTTGATGTTAGATCTTAAAGGTGAAAATTTAATAAATGTTTTATTTTTTATGAAACAAAAACAGAAGAGCAACTGCAATTTATGTGAATATTTTCTCTGGTGAAGCAACTACCAAATTTCCAAAAGCAACACAAATGGCTAGAGGAGGAGTAAGTTTCTACCTTCCATAAAACAGTTCTTAAATGTGTTAGATTTTTTATTTATTTGTAATATCATCAATTGTGCAGATATTAGCAGATGCAATGGGCCTTGGTAAAACTGTGATGACTATTTCTTTAATCCTTGCAAGACCACACAAAGGAACTTGTGAAAACGAATATGAAAATGAGTCTGTAAAGAAGGAAAATAGTTATGAAACAAATATCTCTAGAAGACCACAAGGAGGAACACTAATTATATGTCCTATGGCTTTGCTGAGCCAATGGAAGGTTGATCTTCTAGACTTTATAACATAAAAAATACAACATTTGAATTATTATTATTTAACTTGTAATGTTATCTTTTGTTTTGATTGTAGGATGAACTTGAAACCCATTCTGAACCAAATAGCATATCTGTTTTTGTTCATTATGGTGGGGATAGAAGCACTGACCCAAAAGTGATAGCTGAACCTACTGTTGTCTTAACAACTTATGGCGTTCTATCTGCATCGTACAAAAGCGTAATCCACCATCTTACTCATATTCTAATAGTTTTGGAATTCACTTATAATCTCTAACAGTTTATGTGAATTACTATTTCAGTGTGGTGAAAATAGCATTTTTCATAGAGTAGATTGGTATAGGGTGGTGTTAGATGAGGCTCATACAATTAAGTCTTCAAGAAGCCAAGGTGCTCAAGCTGCATTTGCATTGTCTTCATACTGTAGGTGGTGCCTTACTGGTACCCCTCTTCAAGTAATCTCGCTCTCCATTGATTTTTTCTTGTCATTTTTTTGAGATTCATTTTATTTACATGAATTGAGATTCATTTCTGCAGAACAATTTGGAAGATCTATACAGTCTTTTGTGTTTCTTGCATGTTGAGCCATGGTGCAACTGGGCATGGTAAGAATATCGTTCTAGTGATCTTGTGCATTTTTGTAGAAAATTTGTTATGGAAGTGCTTATGTTAATCAGAATCTTGGTTTTTTAGAAGACGCAGTATTTAATTCATGATTCAGTTTCATCTTTGTGATTTTTGGTTTTATACCTTTTGATCTTTAGGTGGAACAAGTTAATCCAGAAGCCTTATGAGAACGGTGATAAGCGAGGGCTAAAGCTTGTAAAAGCCATTCTAAGACCACTCATGTTGAGAAGAACAAAAGATACTAAAGATAAAGAAGGAAGGTGTGTATGCAATCTCCATTAAACTGTTTACTGTTTTAAATAAGTAATTTAATACTCTTATATATGATCTAGGCCCATTCTTGTTCTACCACCAACTGACATCCAAATCATTGAATGTGAACAATCGGAAGCCGAACATGATTTCTATGATGCTCTTTTCAAAAGATCTAAGGTAAGTTCCTTTCATCATTTCACCGCATTAATTTATTGTTATGCATCATGTAACTCATACCTTTTTTTGTTTAAAACAGGTCCAATTTGATCAGTTTGTAGCACAAGGCAAGGTACTTCACAACTATGCTAATATACTTGAACTCCTACTTAGATTAAGACAATGCTGCAATCACCCGTTTCTGTTATGAGGTCAGCATCCAATCCCTATAAAAGGTCCTTATTTACATTTATATTATAAAAACTTCATGGGTATTTTATTGTCTACAGCCGAGGTGATTCTCAACAGTTTTCAGATCTAAACAAACTGGCAAGAAGGTTTCTTGACAATAATCTTGACTCATCAACTCCAAATCCAAGCAAAGCCTACATAGAAGAAGTTGTCAATGATTTAAAAAAAGGCGAAAATACTGAGTGTCCTATATGTCTAGAATCTGCAGATGACCCTGTGCTTACACCATGTGCACATAGGATGTGTAGAGAGTGTCTTTTATCAAGTTGGAGAAGCCTAAGCCACGGGTTATGCCCGATTTGTAGGCAAAATTTGAGAAAAACAGATCTTATTACATGCCCAACTGAGAGTAAGTTTAGAGTTGATGTTGAGAAAAATTGGAAAGAATCTTCAAAGGTTTTGAAGTTATTGGAATGTTTGGATAATATAAGGCGAAAAGGGTGTGGAGAGAAAAGTATTGTTTTTAGTCAGTGGACTTCATTTTTGGATCTTTTGGAGATCCCATTAAAAAGGAGAAAAATTGGATTCTTAAGATTTGATGGAAGTTTATCACAGAAGAATAGAGAAAAGACTTTGAGGGAGTTCAGTGAAACAAGTGATAAAATGGTGAGAACTTATTTTGTATTTCTGACCGTTTATTTGATTTGATCAGCAGGATTTAGTCATTTAAAGTTGAAACAGTCTCTTTGCAAATTGCAGTCCAATAAAAATATAAAATTTTATTTCACTCGCAAAAATATTGTAAAATGGTAGTTAAAAGACTGTTTTACCCTTTATGCTTTTTTCACTAGGTTCTTAAAACAAGGTTTTAAACAACATATTTATCCTTGTATAGATATAAATATGATCTTTTTGTAGCCTCTATGAAAGAAAAAACTTTTTTAGTTATAAATTTCTGACCGTTCTTTTCTTTTGTTTTCTTTTTTTTTTTTTACCTTTTTAATGGTCCCTACTCCCTTGCAAAGTGTAAGGCTATATTTTTACAAAAGCCAGTTAAAAGACTGCTTTATCCTTCCTTGTAAAGTTGTGGTCTTGATGTAAAAGATTAAATTTTGAGTTAGGTTTGATTATAAAGCTAAATTTTGGCATCTTGTAGGTGTTGTTAATGTCTTTGAAAGCTGGTGGTGTTGGCTTAAATTTGACCGCAGCCTCTAATGTATTTCTTATGGTATGTAACCATTTTGACTTTCATAGTTTTTATATTGACTTTTCTAATTAATTCACTTTGTTTCTTGATTTGCATACAAAACTCATGTTCCTGTGCTAATTTTTGTAGGATCCATGGTGGAATCCTGCGGTTGAGGAACAGGCGATCATGAGAATTCCCGCATCGGTCAAAAACGAACTGTTTGTGTTAGAAGATTCATTGTGCAGGTAAGATTTATAAAAACTTTGGTTTTTGCTGCCTTTGACTTTTGTTCTGGAGCTTGAAGACTTTCAAGACTTTTTCCTGTCAAACAAATAGAAAACTGGGCTAGTTCTATCTGACTATTTCTGGGTCAGCAATTCCAAATTTCCAATCACAAATTTAAAACACCTGCCTTGAAACTTAATAAGCCTTCATAAATTAATAAAGTTTTTCCGGTCAACAACTTTCAAATTTTGACTTTTTAAGGTTTTTTGGTCCACAGGGTTTCAGTTATTTATTTATTTATTTGATTATTTCTGGTAGCCATTGAAACGTATAAATAATTAAACCTATGGACGGTTTAGTCAAAAGACTTTATAGTTAAGTTATTGTTATGACTTTTTGTTTTGAAAAAGATTTTGACTTTTTGTTTGATTTATGTGTAAATCATGTGTAGGATACCGTGGAGGAAAGGATGCAACAAGTTCAGGTAAGGAAGCAGCGGATGATCGCTGGAGCTCTCACGGATGAAGAAGTCCGGTCGGCTCGGCTCGAAGAACTTAAGATGTTATTTAGATGATTTTAGTATTTAATGTAGATTCTTCATTTTGAAATGGGGATACACATTTGGTTTTGATCCTATGGTTTTTAGTTGATTTAATGTTATTTTACTTTTAGTAAATAGTTTGGTTTATGAAGATGTTTCGTTAATCAAGTTTCCTCTTTCAACTGTACATTTTTTTATTGAAAAAAACTTGTGAATTTTAATAATGTTTAAAAAACTTTTAAAATTATGTTTTAATTAAAATTAGTAATAAGTCCCTTAAATAAAATTAATGATATCACTGTCAGTAATCATAATAATGACAGAGCATGAATTAAAAAAATTAATAAAAACAAAAAAATTTAAACCAAACAAAAAGTAAACATAAAAAACGTAAAACTACGCATATGAAACATAAAGATCTAGAACAATAGGTAAGTTGATCTAGGATCAACATGTGTGACAGGGTTATGTTTCAACGTGTTAGCTTGCAAAATTTTGATCAAAAAATAAAAATGTTTATAATATAAAATGTAGAGAACTAAAGTTGAAAGTAAAAAATATTGAGGCTAATCTATATAAGATATAAAAGTATTTGATTAAAATAAAAATAATTAAAGATTTAATAAAAGGTAAGTACAATTTATTATGCATATGATACAATTTATGATGCATAATCAAGTTGATAATTAGTATTATATAAATTGTTTAGAAATGTACTTTTATTTGATGATTATTATATTTTATTTTTTCCCAACTATTGCACACATTATATTAAGCACCTACTTTATTCTTAAAAGTATCATAACACTTGAATTTTGTAAAGTTTAAGTCCGTAACTTGTTGGTTGGGGGTAATGGGGTATACCATGGGTTTTGAATACTTTTTTCACGTTTAATTTAAAGAGAGTTAATTGTAAAGAAGAAATTTACAAAATAATACCATGGTTGTCAACTTGTCATTGTTGGCATTAAATTAACTTAAACACTAAGTATTAGTTTTCTTTTAAAACAATTGTTAGTTTGTTTTCATTAATCGTCTATACTATTATGTAGAAGCTACTTAAACTCACTTATAGTGATAAATACTTAAATAGTGATAAAATTTTAAGTTTTTGATGTTCTTTTTGGTTCCTGATGCTTTAGGAAAAAGTAGAATAATTGAAGTTGCATCATGCAGAACATGGTTACAGTTAGTGGGATAAAGTTTTATAATATGAGGTTTGCATATGGCCACGTGTCCCAAACCCCATGAGTCTCATGAAACCAACGTAAATGAGAAACTAACATCAGATTGTTGACACGTGGATGGCCTGTGAATTAGAAGCTACAATGGCCGTTGGATTGTTAATATGAGTCAAAGATCCGGAGAGAATATGTTGACTCGGTAGAGATCTTATCTTATCTTTGAACATGAGTTGATAACATATTAATAATATTGTTTGTAACACACTTTTTATAGATATAATGCGTATAAAATAAAAGGTCACGTTAACAGTTAGTGTATCACACCTATTTTTAATTAACGCTATTAATAAAATGTTTATAACTGTTTATAAGTATACAAGTTAAAACGGACCGATAAACTATTAAATACATGATCAAATAATTGAGATAAAGATGATGTGTACGTGTGAATTGCGAACAAGTACTTTATTAAAAAAAATTAAACTCTTTGATCATTAGAATTAAAGTATCTCGCAACCTAGATGTTTCAATTGATCATTTAGTGGTAACATACAACTCAACCGAAAATTGTAAGTTTTAGTTCCTATATGATGTTTTGATTTTATTCTAGAAAATTATAAGCGTGGCTAAAAATTATCTAGTAATTGCATTGCTCTCAATAGAGCGAAGGGTATGTCCTAATAATTTAAAATTAAAATACATAAATAATATAAAAACTTAACCTTAATGTAACCAAAACTTATACATTGCTCTCGTAAGAAACAAGGGTCTCGTAAGAAACAAGGTTATCTATACTAATTAAGCAAAATGTGTAGACGTCATATGATGTTTTTATACACTATCCATCTAGGATCCACTTAAGATTTTACACGTGCCGGTTGTCGCTACTAAAATAATATCAATTATTTAATGAGACGTTAAATGCTATTGATTTTGTATATACTTTTCAAGTTATAAAACAGATTTTTTTGATATATTAAAACATGTTTTTTATTATCTAAAACACATAATTTATTAGTTATGAAATATGAAGCTTTTTTTTATTACAAAGAACTTAAAAAAATAAAATTATTTTAATTACTTTAAAATTTTTTTGGAGTATTAAGAAAATAAGTTTTTAAAGTAAACATTTTTATAGATGGAAGGTTAAAAAATATTTCTATTGTTTTATCATCTAAAGTAATTATTATAAGTAATTTCAATTATATCTTATCTAAAAGATTATTCTATCATTTCTAAACACTAAAAAATAGTATTAATTTAATATTTTTATTGAACACGTATAATACACGAGTTTTTAAACTAGTATCCTGATAACTAAAAAAACTAAAATAATATTAATAATAATATAAAAATTATAAGTCCGTACGCGATTGGCTGAGCTGTTCACAGCTAAACGCCGCCAAGCTCTTTACATCCACCTAACAGTCAAAACACACCTCCTTTTCTAGAGTACTAAATATTTTACAAACCGACTTCTGCACAAGCCGAGCCGACAAACCAATAAACTAATAAACTATCGCTTTCTAACAACCTTTGACGGCTCACCATCGGCTCCGCGTGCTTACGGCTCAACCGTGTATTTACAGAAAGTTTCTATATATACACCCCCACCCCCACACATCTCAAACCATCTAAACCCTAATCCCCAAATCTCTCAATCGAATCAAATATTCGAATCTCACTGTTCACACTTCAATTATATCAAATTTGTATCAGATATCTGTTATTGATCGAATAATACGTACCTATGGCGGACGAATCGGTGAAATCTCCGAGCAAACTCAGCCGCTTACAGCGGAGGGCTCCGGCGTCAATACAGGTGACTCCGGTGAGTCAGTGGAACGCTGCGATTCCGTTGTTATCGCCGTTGGTTATGTCGCCGGAGGTGAAGAGGAGTTGTGGTGGTGATGATGGTGGTTGTAAGGTGGCGCCGGAGCCGGAGAAAGCTCCGGTTGTGTGGAAGATGTGGCAGCATCCGGCGGCTCCGTTTTGCTATGAGCCGGCGCCGGTGATGTTGCAATCGATTTGTAGTGGTGGTGGTGGTGGTGGTGATAGAAGTTGATGAATGATGAATTGATGATTGATGAATTGATGATTGATGAATTGATGAATGATGATTGATGCAGATTTTGAAGGTTTCAATATCAGTTTGTGGTTTTTTGAGGTGTAGATGTGTAGAGCTGATTGTTTTCTGATCTAACTAATGTGTTAATGCTTTTACATATTTTTTGAGTAAATAATATTTATTAAGTGTAAGTTTGTTGTTTTCTGATTTTAAAACATCCCTTACGTTGTAAGATGTAAGGTGAGATCACTTCAATTGAATTAAACATAAGTTATGCTTTCTAGTTACCCGTGAATAAGTAATTATTTCGAAAATTTTTAACCTAGAATTTCAATCATGTTTCTAATCGCATTTGATCTTGATGGATTCAGAATATAACCAGTTTATTGGGTGATTTTACAGAGGTTGATTGATAGACACAAACGAATACAAACAAATATATATATGACTAGTTTTAATAAACTTATATATTACACGAGTTAAATATATAAAATATTAATATAATATATTTATTAATTATAAAATAAGATTATAAAATATATATGACTAAATTTACGTATGAGAAATGTTTCTCAATTCTTAAAAAAAACATTTTGTTCTAAAACAAACCGTATAAAAATGTTATTTTTAAAAATTTTCTTAGTATAACTCCCAAATTAATTACTTTTGGTTTTGAAAAATTGAATTTTAAAAATACCAAATTTTAAAATATTTCGTATTTTAAAAAAATTTATGCTTTAGAAAAAAATATTATTTTATAAAAGAATTGTTTATTTAGAAATATTATTAATATTTTTTTTAATTTATTAAATGTAAAAGAATATTTAATCATATTATTAGTAATTAAGGTAGTTATTTAAAATGTGAGAGAGATGAAAAAATTTTGATAAGGACGATTGTAGTGCTGACATGCGACACCTCAAGTTATTTTTTTATTAAAGTAAGAAAATTAGAACAGAAAAATTAATAAAAAATAAGTTTCTATAAAATATCCTCAATAATTCATCGAAAAAATTATTCACAATGACTCATCCACAAAACCATAAAGATATGTACATCAAATATTGTTACAATACATAAATGAAACGAAACTAAACAAACAAACATTAAAGAACGTAATAAACGAACATTCATGAATATAAATGAAACAAATGTTTATGTTTGTTCGTTTAACTAAACAAACAAAATTTTTTGTACATGTTCATTCATTTCATTAAATGACAAACATAAACTAACTTCCGTTAAACATAAACTAACTTACCATTAAACAGTTTTTGAATGTTCGGTAGGCCTACTTAAAGTGACAAATATTTGATGCCTAAGCAAACTTGAACTGAAATAGTTTTTTCTTATCAAATCCGTATCAATAATGATTACCTGATGGTTTGAAATCAAACATGTCAGCGTTAACATGTTTTGTCTTTCGATAAGTTAATAACATTTGTAGCTTAATTTTGCAAATTGTATTTAATTAATGTAAACTATTACTTATTAGTTGATAATAATCAATACTATTATTTGGACGTTAACACTTTCAACTTCACTTTTGTTACCAACAACAGTTTCAATAATATAATTTTTAATTTTTAATTTCAAGCATATACGAAGTATGAAAAGTTTGATTTTGAAAGAAAACAATTCTAAAAAACCGAAAATCTGGTTCGACCTTCTGTCAAGTTCAACCGGTTCACATATTTAACCGTTAGATAGGTTTAACTGGACGAGTGTTATGTCTGGTTCCTAGTCCAACTAACCGTTCCTTTCTGTGTTTTCAAACACCGGTTTTAATCATATTTTGTCCTAGTAAAAGTTTGGTTGGAAAACATGAGATAATCAATTTATTAGATTTGGTCAGAATATCGTGCTATCCACACATAATAAATTGATAGTTTGTCTTTTTTTTCTTTAATAATCTGCTAATCTGCTAAAATCTAATATATAAGTAACTAATGGTAGAGTTTCAAAACATGTCCTAGTTTTTGACATTAATTAGTCATTTACTAGGATGAACTAATCAACTAAAAAAGCCGAAAAAAGGAAAAAAAATACACAAACTATACATTATGAAAGTAAAACACAGATACAAGAGTTCATTATAAAAAACAATGGTTTTCCAATTCCACGCGAGTTAAAACTTAATACATAATACGTTAGTTCAGGTAGCGTAGAACACACATTTACTTATGCATTAATAGAATGAATGTCTAATACATGTACACATGGTAGAGACTAAATATGACAATTAAGACTCTAGATGTGATTTTGCTCTTACATGCTTGTATCAGATAACACGATCAAGAAGAAAATGACAAACATTCATGTTCTTTTCGATAAACACGAAGTTAAGTAAGTTTAAATCATTTCATTATATTAAATGACAAATACAAAGTGGTTGTGGACAAGAGAAGCAAACTCCATAGACATGAAAACAATACTTCTTTAGGTGGATGTTTTATACCAACCACATTTAAATAAAAGTATTCGAAAATCACATAACACATTCAGTCGTGTTGTTTTAGATATGATATATAAGTTGGTTATGTATTCCTATAACAAACTGTTTCTTCTGTTCTCTTACATTTTATCGACTCCTGATACAAATGTTTGTATGACTCTAACAGAATTTTTACTTAAACAATCATTTTTTATGAAGTGCGTCTATAGTTGTATATCTATTATCAAAATCCCTAACTTTATCATATTATAATTTGGGCCTAAGAGACATTTATAACAGTTAATAGGCACCTTTCGTCCTATTATAGTCCAATTAATTTGAAAGTTACTAGACATTTTAAAATTGAAATAATACAAAAGGACATAACCATTAATGAAATGGATTGGCCCCTCCCAAGTCCCATGGGCAGCATATGGGCTAATAATATACTTCTTTTTAATCTTACATTATTATTGTTATTTATAAAACGGACAACAAACGTTTTAAGTTTTGCTATCCAGGTAAATTCACAGGCGAAAAACTATTTACACATACAAATACAGACAATGCTAATGATCTAACCCACCCATCATTTCAAGAAAACCTACCATTTAAAGACCTATTGTAATAAAATCATTGACCCACTTAAAATATATTGTAACAAATAATACTCGAACTCTTAAACTTTAAACTAGTTGATCTATAACTTATTGGCTTCTTACATTATCAAAAAAAAGATGACTAATAAATCACTTATATAAGTCACTAGGCTTAAATTTTAGAGAAAGTTTCATATATACCTATATAAACTTAAAAAACTATCATATATACCCAACAAACTTATCACATATACTCAATTTTGAATGAATTTCTAGATTATGACTATTATACCCTATTAATTATTAAATATATGAATTTATTTTACCTAGTTTTTAATATTATCAAAAACCATAAAATCGTGTTTAACTCTCCATAAATCAAACATTTGGATATTCAACTTTTGAATAATGGAACTTGTATTCCAATATCGATTCACTTGGAACATTCACACTATCTGTTATATTTTAATTTGAGTGTATGTCTTGTATTATGTGAATGATTATAAGTGATTGTGAGTAAAGTAAAAAAAAATTATTAAATTGAACTGTGATTCCTCATATTTAGGGAAATACGATACAACATCCATAAATTTCTTAATATTTTTAAAAATAGTTTTGAGTAAGGGTGAGAGAAAATATAATAATAAAGATATAAAAAATTATTATATAATTAAAAAGGAGAGTAAAAATGTTGTGTTTTTAGTATAAACTAGAATTAAGCATCCCGCGTTCCGGGGGGGGGGGGGGGGTAAAACTATGCAAAATAACATCATCATTTATGACCATCAACACTGAAATTACGGTGTGTTAATACAAAAAAATAAGACCAAACGTAAAACAAATATAACCAAGTCAATTAATACTCATGCGTTGCGAGGAACCTGTTAAAGGGAGAAAATGGACGTAAAACAATAAAGTACGCATGCACATTGTGCTATGTCACAGAATTTAAAACGAAAAGTAAGCGAAACGTAAAATTAGTGAATCACACATGCATGTTTGTGTCGTCTTAACTTGCAAAACCTAAAACGAACGTAAGACGAAAATTTTAAAAATATGAAAAGCATAGGGAACCAAAGTTAAAAGTATACAACTTTACGAGATTAAATTGTAAAAGATAAAGAGTTTTGGGTTTAAAGTAAAAATAAGCAAATTTGGGAAGGTTTGCAAAATATGAAAACCTTTGGGTTAAAAGTGAAAAGTTAATTTTTTTGAAAAACTCTCTATGCATAAAATACAACACCATTATGCATAAAAAATTAATAATTAATATAATATAAACTAGAATTTGAACCTCACGCGTTGCCGTGAAGTTCTTTTGTAATAGAGTGGTTATTGTGTTCCATTTTCTAATCTTCCTTCTACTCTCCTATCAAGATCGGTGAACATCCATCGACTTAACAATTCTAGTACAATCACAACACTATAATTATAATCACTTAGCTAAATAATAATAAAGTTAACTAACATGAACTTGTATAAATAACATCTATCAAAAAAGAAACATTAAGAATTTAATATGATGTATATTTTATTGGTTTAAACTATATAACAAATAACAATTCTAAAAATAATAGTTGAAAAGTTAGATAAATATGGATCTTAATATTTTAGATAAAAAATTGTTTTATATTGAATTCAATTATATTATCTATCTATATAAAAACAAACTCTTAGCAACATAAACTTTTTGTTTTTTGAGTTTTAGTCATAAAAGTTTTGTGGTTTTTATTTTTGGTCCTTTTTGGTTTTCAAGTTATTTTGGTAATTAAAAATTATTTTTAATACCTATTTATGCAAAATTTCATCATAAAATATGTAAAAACTTGTTTTGGTTTGACACGTTAGTTAAGTTTATTTTTTTCTGTTGACATTTTATTTCTTTCGTTTGCTTGATGTCTTCGAGTTCAAAGTCGAAGTGATAGCCGTTAGTATGTTAAATAGAAGAGTAAAAAAGATGTAAATATGAGGGGAGTTTGGATGTTTCTCAGTCGAGTGGAGAAAATATTTTACAAAAACAATATGTTAAAGACCTGGGTATTTAATTTTTGGAAACATCAAACTGTTTTTCTTTCGATACATTTGATTTCCTGTTTATTGTCCAGAATCAAATAAGAAACAAACTTTTAAGGGTTTGTTGCTCAAAAAGAAAATTAAAAAAATTTATAAAAGAAAGCCAAAGAATAAACGTAACTTTTCTTTAGTGAAATAAGAAAACTATTGTTTATGGGGGTAAATATGAAATTTAAAGTTTTACAAAAATAAGGGTAAAATAATTATTTTATTAAATTCATTTTAATGATATGGGTAAATTTGATATTTTAACTAGTTTCTAAACACATACAATCTTTTTCAAGTTTGTTGAGTATTTAAGATAATTTTCAAATTTATAAGGGTATTTATGGAATTCTTTCTAAAATTTAAAAAATACTTGATTCTCAATATTGAAATTCTGCCTGACGGATCTGACCCTATAAACGATTGGTTAATAACCAGCACCGTAGAAGTTTATCATTAAACCGATCCAACCTGACAAGTTGTACCCAGTTGGGATGTATTCAAAAGCTCACATGGTTTTAACATGTTTTTAGCCGGTAATAAAAGCCGATTTTTAACCGGTTAAATAACTGTTAACAACTGAACCTAAGTTGTTCAACCAGGTAAGTTTTTAGACCTTCAAAAACTGATTAATTACCGAACCGGCTTTGATTATTAACTGAATTAACTAATAAGTGAACCGGTTTTTTTGAAATAACCTATTTGTGTACCTCTAGTGATTACTGATTAGTGGGCCGAAAACTCATCTGGGCTTCGCCAGAAATTCTATTCAGTAGGCCCAACTGCCCAGGGTCTATTTGGGCTGCTCAAAATATGCTCAAGGAACGAGGATAATGCTATTCAAATAGCTCGAAACTCGAAATTCGCTCGAACTCGTTCAAAAAAAGCTTGGATTTTTGCTCGTTTTAATTTTGGCTCGGTTGTAAACAAACCGAGCGGCTCGGTACGGTTTGAAAACGAACCGAGCATGAGCAAAGGTACGCTCGCTCGTCGCTCGCTCGGTTTCGCTCGAATTATTTTTTAGTTTAGTTTTTATATATTATATATTTTTTAATTTATTTAGTTATTTACCACTCACTACTATTTTAATTAATAAGTAAAAAGATCAACTACCCTAAATGTAAATCTTTAATTATTTAATCAAATCATCACTTCACATTTTAAAATACTTTCACCATTCCACCCATCATCACTTTCCAGTCGTCCCCGTATCCCCCACCTCCTTACCGACTGTCAGGCGTTGACCTCCGGCACTCGGACATGTATCCCCCGACCTCTAGCACTCTGACATGCGACCCCGACCTTCGTCAATCTGACCTGCAATAGTCTGATCGCGCATCCCACCTTCGACAATCCACCTCCGAAGTGCAAAGTCTAACTTTGTTCGAAGCCCGACATTGTTCAGTTGTTTCTACTCGCTATATCTTGAGCTTAGATTTTTTTAATAATTTGGTTCTTAAAGAACATTTACACAAGTATTGGTGAAGATATAACGGCTAGAACTTGAAAGTTGAAACTTTTGAATGAGTTATTAGTTTTGCTTTAAATTATAAATGAAACCAAACAAAACCGAGCGAAACCGAGCGCTCGGTTTAAAACCGAACCGAGTTCGAGCATGAAGTTGCGCTCGAATTGTAAATTCGAACCGAACAGAGCCGCTCGGTTTAAAACCGAACCGAGTTCGAGCGAAGCTACGTTCAGTTCGGTTCGGTTCGGTTCGTGAACAACCCTAAACAAGGATTGCATTTTCGCATGTTTATAAAAGTGTGGTCTAAAACTCTAAAAGCATGATAATGGTTTCTTTATTTTTATTCATATAATTATACTAAAAATTATTATATTTTTATTTCATTTTTAGTTAAATAATAATTTTTATACCATTATCATTACTTTTTTCTCTCTCATCCACTCACAATCACTTTAAAAAATATTTTTATAAGAATTGAATAGTGATTCTTCAAATATATCAATCCACAATAACATTTTCTCTATCATTCACTTACAACCACTCAAAACCATTTCATATAATATACCAAACATACTAATATATTTTTAAAGACTCCACTAAAAATACTCTAATTTATAAGATTTGAACCTTAGGTACATTTTACCCTTTTCATTTGTCCACTTTTTAGTAATGACAAAGTTAACACGGGGTTGTAAAATATTTTCTCTTTTTGGAATATAACAAGGTATAAAAAAGTTACTTTTGAAAAAGATAATTCACATGCCATTATATCAGTTTCAAAATAAACGTCTTGTGATGACTCCATAAAAAATTTAGGGTTGTAAAAACGGGGTCGGGCAAAATATGAATTGGTTCATATAGGAAACAAGTGTGACTAGAAGAGGTATAAATTCTTTGTATTTTATTTTCTTATTGTATCATCGAAATACGTATAGCTAAAAGATATGTATTTCCACGAGAATTTTGTCAAAATATTTACTAGTTTAATATGATGAAAATCTAAAATTTATTCTTAATCACTTTAGATAACTATATAGGGATGAATGGCCGAACTTTTTGGATCGACATATTTTATTTTAGGTTCATTTACTATTATAGCAATTTGATTGTGACGTGTGAAAAAAATGATAATAGGTGAGGTGAGAAAAATATATATAAAAAATCTTAAGGTTATATTGTTAATAGAGCACGTTAGATAAAAGATGTAGTCGAAAACAAAATTATTAACTATATACTAATTATTAACCTTCATATATTTTATGGGTTGTACATTGGGTTTTTTATGTTGTACTTTTTGGTTTTTTTTCTTTTTATTTTTTAAATTTTTTTACTTTTAAGCATAATATTTTTATATATTTCACAATTTAACCCTAATACTTTTTCACTCTCAACTTTTATCTCCTATGCATTTCAATTTTTACATGTTTCCTCTTTATTTGACGGTCTAAGTTTACGAGTTACATGCTGCAACGTACGTGTGTGACTCAACGTTTCACACCTATTTGTTACTATTTTTGTGTTGACGCAACGCACGGGTCTTAAATTGACTTAGTTATTGTTTTCTACGTTTTATGTTTCGTGTGCGTCATTCAATATTTTTAAGTCTACTTTTGTTTGGTTTTATATTTTTTTTGTTTTTATTCTTTTTTATGATATGATCTTTTGGTGTTAAGCAGGCGTTAACGGTAGTGTGATATTGTACTACTTGTCATGGTTTTACGTTTCCCGTCGCAATATGGGGGGCTTAATACTAGTTTATTTTATTTGTTAAGTGGTATAAAAAGATATGCTAACACTTGGTTCTATCTTTTCTTTTTAACATATATTATGTGTAAAACATAAGTATAAAGTTAATGAAGTGTCCCTAGTATATTATTTGTACAATGATATACTATATTTATTTGAAATATATATTATTTAACCTAAGTCCGATATAGACCAACGATTCAATTGGGGAGACCAACCAGCTCATTCAAAAAACTTTTGGCCCAACATAACCCGTTCTTTTTCCGGTTTTCACCGGTTCATCTCAACAAGATTCATGTGTTTGCAAAAACATGGGTGCTTAGACGGTAGAATCCGGTTTTATAAACAACATGAATTTTCGCTAACTAAAGGTTCTAAATTAGATACTCTGGAAGCTTGTTTAGAGCAGTGTTTCAGAACCGGATCAGACGTCGAATCGGACGTCTTACTGGTTTGTTGGTTGGACCGATTTAAGAAGTGATGACGTGATAATTATATATAGTATATTATATATATAATAAATATAAGTCATTTATATATGTATTTTATAGTTATATATAACACTTAGTTATATTTGTATATATCCAACATACTAATTTATGATTCAACATTTTATTTTTACCCATTAAAATTTAATTTTTTAAAAAATCCAGTATGAACCGGTCCGGTTTCCTGGTCCGACCACCAGTTCGACCAGCCCAAAACAATTCATAGCGAACCGGACTGGCCACCTAACCGATCTCCGGTTGGACCGGCCGGTCCGATCCGGTCCCAACAAAATTGGTAGGTTTTGACTTTGACTTGTCAACACCAAAAGGTCCATTTTCTGGCCCCGATCATAATGTGAGGTTGTACTATTATTTTCATAAACAGGTGTACTATCTCATAGTCACGACTCAACTTTCATGTTAGTTATTTAACATTAATTTTGATGTAATGGTATTCATTTGAGCCATATGAATAGTTATTATGACTTTGAACTGTTTTGCGCATTAATTGATTTGTATAAGCGTTAAAAGTATGTACGAAACAAAAATTAATTACATACAATATATTATTAAATTGGTCAAACCCAGAATAATTTAGGGTTTGGTTAAATAGACACCCCAATATTTTAAATCAACACCTCAAAATTTATATACGTGTCGTATAGCCTTATACGCGTCGTATAGAAGGAGTCATAAAGGGCTGTATGCGTCGTATAGGATTGTATGCGTCGTATAGGGCTATATGTGTCGTATAGCCCTCTGACAGCCCTCTGAATTTTTTCTCGTAGTCAGTGTCGAAATTCACTATACGTGTCGTATAGCCCTATATGTGTCGTATATGGGGGGTCGTATAGGCTATATGGGACGTATCGCTCTCTGACAGCCCCCTGAATTTTTCTCGTTTTTATTTTATTCGACCCTATACGCCGCGTATAAACCCATACACGGTGTATAGAGGGGTGTCGATTTATATGAGTGGGTGTCTATATATTAGGACCCGTAATTTATCCTTTTAATTATGGCTGTATAACTGATATGATAAGTTATAAATTAATTTATTTGTTAAATAATAAATCAGATTAAAATCACAAGGATGTTACAAAAAAAATACCCAATTATGCAAACTCAACTAAGGAAAAAATAAAGATGAAAAATAGAAATCAATCCAATGATATGCTGATGTGTTAAATAATATCCTATTCTACAGGGGTTGAAGGTTTCATGTCTTAAGTCGGAGTGTGGAGTAGAATTAGAAGTAGATAAAATAAGTATATGAATTGTCGTTATAAAAAAATACAAAAAGTCGTTTATTAAAAAGAAAAGTTGATAAATAAGCTTACCCGATTTGCAGAAACTTGTTCTTTGGTAGAATGGAGGTAATAACGTCTATTCATTCAACTGGCTATTTAGAATGTGAAAGAAAATGTTAATACAATAAATCTTTGGTCTTGTACCTATATAGGAAATAATTACAAGATGCCTTTTGGAAAGTGTTCATCTGGACAACTAAAACCAAAATTACGAGAGAATGTTTATGAATTACTCTTTGTTAAATATAAAAGAAAACTATAAACATTGTTTGTTCATACCAAAAACTGTATACATTAGAGCATCTCTAAATTAATGTGACTGTATACCCTATATTATATGGTATGCGTATAAATGGTTGTGAGTGAATGAAAGAAAAATGTTACTGTTTAATCTGCAGTTTTGTAAAACAATATTCAAACCCATATAATTTTTTTTAATATATTTAAAGTCGTTAGTGAGAGAGAAAAAAATAACGATAAAGATATAAAAATTATTATTTAATAAAAAACATGAGAGAAATTTTTTTAATGTAATTATATGAATGAAGATAGAAAACAAAATCTGAATACTCATCATTATAATAATGCTAAAAATCACTATTTTCAATCAAATAATTTTTTTTATATCTTTACCATTACTATTTTTTATTTCATTTACTCACAATCACTTAAAATATATTAAAAAAATTATAGGCTTTAAACAGTATTTTCTAAACATACAAAATGCATAATAAATTTTATCTATCTTTCACTCACAAATCACAACCACTTATAACCATGTCATATAATATAAGAAATACACTCATATTATTAATTAAGGGAGCGTATGTGAAAAATATTGATAATGAATCTATTGCTTAGCGATTGAATTAAAAAATATTCATAAAACCAACTTGCAGGGTCACATAATGGCCACATTTATTATTTATGACCACTATTGCAACTAAACCCTTAAAACGTTAGGATTGGGTTCTCTTCATGCCTTTAAATTCACTTTGAATTTTAAACGTTTTTATATAATAAACCCATTGATTTAGTGGCTTAAAGTTGTATGCATTTTCTTGATTGCATTTGGTGAAGGAGAAAAAGCAAGTCACCCTATTTTGTCTTTAAGAAGTGAGGTTTCAAAAATCCTCATCAACCCCTCCAATATACTCCTAATGTATTATTATTGACCTTTAAGTTCCGTTGTATTGACTTTTTATTCTTTATATTTTATTAGTGCCATACTATTTCAACAATAGTGACAAGTTTTTCATATTTTGTTAAGACAATATTGTAACTCATAATTTCTTGATTGATAGATACCACCTACATCTTGTATACTGATAGTTTAGAATATATTAGCTTCTATCATAAGTAAAGTTTTAAATCTAAAAAACTTGTAATAATAAGTATAGTTTCTTGATTACTAAGTTATCATAATTTTTTATAAGGATTTGATTAGAAATTGTAGGTTTTATAGCCATTGCTTTATCACAAATTTAGCCCCAAAACCAAGGTGTTAAATCACCTAGTTATCAATTGTAGCTAACTTATTATTTAATTTGGTTTTTTCCTTTAAATGTGTGAAAATTAGAAGTAACCTAATATTTTATTTTGCAAGTAAATTTCAATTAAAGTTTTATGGGCCCTTCTATTTAAACCCAAAAAGATGAGGGAACAAGGAATTGATGGTTGACTTAATCCAAACAGGATAAAAAAGCAAAAAGAATTAAAGGAAAGTCAAGAATTTTGACTTTTGGAATTTGCATAAATTTCTTCCTCGACAACCTTTCCGATACGTCTCTTATAAAACTCCTTACTTTTCCTTTAATTTTTCCCCTTTTAAGTTGGTTTTATTTTATAACATGAAAGGAAGTTTGGAAGCATTTTCAAAATAATATTAATTGTGATTTGCAAAACTAAAACATATCAACCGGTTAATTAAAACTAGTTTACTTTAATCAATTTTATTTTTATATATGTGATGCTTTTCATTATGATTATACATGTGTGATCTTCTCGTCATGATGTGTATACATTTGTGATCTTCTGAACCATAAGTATTTTCATTTATTAATCTACAATGCTAAGTTGCACCATGGGAATGAAATTAATATACCATTACATCTAGTTCGAACACACCTTTTGTCCCATAATACTTCCAAATAATAACAATAAAAAGCAAACCCGATGCATGAAGTTTCTTCATGCATAAGAAGTTAGACCACTTAAACTTACTGATACTTTGTATTTTCTGTAAAAATTTGATTCTATAACTCAAACTTATGATCTTCAAATCAAATGATAACAAAATTTACATTACCAGGCCAAGTTTCATCCCTAAATAATAAAATTAGTATTATAATAACAATAGGTAATAGACGTTACTGGTAACTACTTAAATGTGACATGATAGTAGGACACTAAGATTCTTAAAAAAATTAAAAAAAATTTAGGTTTGATTCTCATCCCAAACAACACATTGAGTGCCAACCCACGACGAATATCAAAAGCCCAGATCAAGGTTCGAGCATTTACGCTACGTTAACTAGTTAATGTTTTATGTTTTCTAATAATTGTTTTTTTGTTTAATTAACATATCCTTCATTCAAACTCCATAAATCAACCACCATCTTTCCCTCCATCTTTATCACCATAAATCCCAATTTCAATCTTCATCACCATTAATCCCAATTTCAATCTTCATAACTTCAATTCTATGAAACCCTAACGAATTCAATCACCTTCAATCTTTAATCGATCAATTTCAAGCATTTTCCATCAATTTCGTAACAAATGAAATGCAATTACTGAACCTCTAACCAGATCTACAAACCCATTTCGTGTGCTTTGTATTCAAGCTCGAAGAACTCACAGATTCATCAATGGTGGCTGAAGAATGGTTAGTTCGATTGGGGAATCAAATGAGTTCGAATCTCAAGCACGCTTTACTAATCGAATCGTCTTCAAAATCGCTAACGAAGAACAAACGAGAAATCAGCAATAGATCGTCTGAAACAATCGGTATTCTATCATTTGAGGTTGCTAATGTGATGTCGAAAACGGTTCATCTCCACAAGTCGTTAACGAATTCGGAGGTTTTCAAATTGAAAAACGAAATTCTGAAATCGATCGGCGTCAAAACCCTAGTTTCCTCCGACGAAACGTATCTTCTAGACCTCGCGTTATCGGAGAAGCTCGATGAGTTAAACTTCATCGCCGACGTCGTTTCGAGATTGGGGAAGAGGTGTACGGTCCCACAGCTCCTAGGTTTGAGCATGTGTATGGAGATATAGTCACTGGAGCCATTGATGTAGGGGGATTAGGGTTTCTAGTGAAGGATATGGATGCAATGGTGAGAAAAATGGAGCGATATGTTAATGCAACTGCTAGTCTTTACAATGAAATGGAGGTTTTGAGTGAATTGGAGGTTGCTATGAGCAAATTTCAGCAGAATCAGTATGAAGAAAGTCGAAAGGTGTTCGAGCAGAAGGTGGTTTGGCAGAAGGAAGATGTGAGGCATCTGAAGGATGTTTCTCTGTGGAATCAGAGTTATGATAGAATTGTGGAGATGCTTGCAAGAACAGCATGTACTCTTTACGCACGTATCTGTTTGGTTTTCGTTGATACAATTTCAAGAAGAGAGATGTTTTCCAGTAGTTCTGTAACTTCTGTTTCGATTTCAAGTACTAATTTACGTTCCTGTAGAAGTTTATCTCGAATTTCAGGTCACATGATTCAAATCGACGCATGTAGTGCAAAATCTGGTAGTGGTTGTAGGGTTAGGCCTGCAATTGGATCCAAAAAGGGGGAAATGTCTTTATTTAGACAAGATGATTTTAACTTTGCTTGTGGGTTGGGAGCAGGGAGATTGTTTATGGAATGTTTAAACAGAAGCAGTCATGTTACAAAGTTAGATGCTTTTGATGATGGTTTTGTTCGTAAAGGTGATGATCGAAGCAGTCAGATTTCAGGTTCTTGTAACGTTTCAAGTAGCATACGGAAAGATGTAAATCATTCAGGTTTTCAAAGTCGGATTCCAATGATAGTAGAACAAAGACGTTTGAAAAACAGCTTTAAATCTGCTTCGAAGAACAGACTAATGGTACAAGCTTCGCAAAACACCATTGGAGGCTCTGCTTTGGCTTTGCATTATGCTAATGTTATAATTGTGATTGAAAAGTTACTTCAATACCCACAGTTAGTTGGTGAGGAGGCTAGAGATAATTTATATCAAATGTTACCTACAAGCCTGCGATTGGCGTTAGAGATGAGTTTAAAGTCATATGTGAAAGAATTAGCGATATATGATGCACCCATTGCCCATGATTGGAAAGATAGGCTTGATGAGATTCTTTCTTGGCTTGCACCTTTGGCACACAACATGATGCGGTGGCAAAACGAGAGAACCTTTGAGCAACAACAAATTGTTTCAAGAACCAACGTTCTTCTGTTGCAAACGTTGTATTTTGCAGACAAAACAAAGACAGAAACAGCCATTTGTGAGCTTCTTGTGGGTTTGAATTATATATGTCGTTATGAGCATCAACAAAACGCCTTATTGGACTGCGCAAGCAGTTTTGATTTCGAAGATGGCTTGGAATGGCAAACTCAATACTGAGCTTCATGGAGGGTGATTGGATTTGTGACTGTGAGTTTCTCTTTCTCTGCATCGTTGGATACAATTAGTCTAGCATGATGCGACTATAATAGATTTTGGCAACCATTGTATGCATGAGTTGTTTTATGTACTTTGTTGTAAGGCAAATGTCTTCGCCTGTGAAGTACATAAATTAACTCGGTACACAATCTGTAATGTATAATGTATTTCATTGTTTCTCAAATTCAGCTATCATACGCGTCTATTCCTGTTTAATTTCTATGTTGCTTCATGACCATTGACAACTTTATGCTTCATACTAGTTTGAATGAATATCATATGTATCCTGGGAAATGAGATACAGTTGGACTTTGGAGGTCAAACATGTTATCTGCCATTCTGACAGGTGAATGTTAAATGATTTCCTTTTGGGACACGTCATTAATGCCTTACTTATTTTGTTAGACCACCTAAGAACATGCAATCATTCAAAGTGTGCATTATATCATTTCTGATACTTGAATTCTCTAACATGCTATCCCTGCATCATGATGTTCCAACCGGACCATTTTATTAGTTTTTGTTTCAAGAATTTCTTTCAGCCGCTACTTGAACAATTGACTGAGAACCGTTATAACACACTGATGTAAACTATTGGTCTTTTAGTTAAGACCAGTGGCGGGGATGTGGCTGGGGCGGGTGATCGGTTTGTGGGGTCCCCTGCAAAATGTATCAACTTTTAGACTTTTAGTTGCTTGTAATCTTGTAGCTGGTAGTGGTTTAGTTGAAAAGAAAAAGGTGAAAAGTAGCCGAAGCTAGCCAACAGGTTAAAAACCTTTATTGAACATAACTAAAACCATGGTGAGATCACAGCTTTAAAACCATTCTTGTCTTCCCAACTCTTTGTATTTTTAAACTAATTCTATTGTCATTAGGATTTTGAATCTAGTCCGAGAAGTGAACCGATAGAATAACTAGTTTGTTGTCCGATCTGGTTTCGAAAACATTGTGTTTAACCCTTCGAAGTGGGTCCCATTTGTATTGCACTTATAATGATACAACTGAAGGTGGACCTAAAGACAAACTGTGACATTTAAATGTGAAATTGACCATTGAAATCATCATGAGAGCATGCATATCTCCCAAGCATGTTGTTAAATTTATAAGGAGTTAAACTTTTGTTTCTTTTATCAGTGACCATCTTCCCAGCCCAATGTACAAACCAATGCCATCTATCGTTTTTTATTTGAGATACTTAACGGGCTGCGATTGAATTCAACGTAAAAACGTTTGGTTTTGTAGTCGAACAAGGTCGGCTAACCTGGTTCTATGTTGTAAGGGATAAAAGTAGTAGAGATTTATGACATTTGAAATGTTTCTATATCAAATGGGTCAACAACTTCAAGTTGTGTTATTTTTGATGATGGGCCAACTACGTATGCATTAAAGTTACCTAATAACGAAAGTGTTAAATGGGTCAAACAATGTGGACTGAAGCGGGTCGACAAGTTGTATTATTTTGATAATGGGCCAAGTACCTTTTATTTTGAAACGGGCTGATCGAGAAGCAAGTGAAATTTGTTCAATGTACTCTTTCATAGTTTCATGGACCTTTGAGGAGCCCATCTGCCACCCACGAAAAAAACATTAGTAAAAGTTTAGGGTTGCAAACGAGCCGAGCTGACCCCGAGCTCGTGTGGGCTCGAGCTCGTCTCGTGATGACTTAGGAGAGCTCGAGTTCAAGCTCAGCTTGTTTTGAGCTTTATTTTTAAAGCTCGAGCTTGGCTTGACAAATATTTTTTCAAGCTCGAGCTAGGCTTAGCTCAGCTCGGCTCGTTTATTTATTTAATATTATTTTAAATATTTTTATATTTAATTTTGATATATATTTATAATATATTTTTATATATAACATTATTCATATTGTTTAATTGTTTTCTTATCATAACTTTATATATAATAGATATTATTTATCATTCATATTGTTTAATTGTTTTTTTATCATAACTTTATATATAATAGATATTAATTATTATTCATATTGTTTAATTGTTTTTTTATCATAATTTTATATATAATAGATATTATTTATAATATATTTAATAAATTAAATAAAAATATATAAATAAAAAACTTTTTTAGGCTCGTGAGACAGCTCGAGCTCGATACGTGAAGCTCAGACTCAATAATTAAATGAGTTTTTTTTCAAGCTCGAGCTAGGCTTAGGCTCGATAAAGCTCTGCTTATTTCGAGTTTTTTTTCGATCCGATCTCAAGTAGCTCACGAGCGGCTTGGCTCGTTTGCGTTTGCACCCGTAAGTAAAACATCCATGATCCATCACAAGTATGTCCTAATAGTTCCAAATTTTCTTTAATTGAGTTATAGTTATAGGTAACTGATAGATGAAAGAGAGAACCTTTTTATATGTCATACTAGGTTAAAACTTGTATGTTACATGTTTGATTTAAACAATCAGACATCCATTAAATCATTGATTAAATTATAAGCATCATCAAAAATTAACGTTAACTTATATGTTTACAAATACACTCATAAGTACATTACTACATTATAGTCTCAAACGTTTCTTATAAATCTTTAAACATATCCGTGTACACAACGTTTTGCGTCTTATTATTAACGTCATCATTATGATTTAAATTGAGTAATTTTATTCTGTCGGTAGTATTTTACACTTGATAAAGTAACATAATATTTCGTGTTTGAAGCAAGATGTATTTATGTTTTATGTGTATTGATCCTATAATAAACGTCCTTCTCAGTATGGATATACACTTGCTTATACATATGCACTTGCACAATCATTCAATAAAATAGAAACAAACCCCATCTATTAATAATATAAACATATTTTATGCATCCAATGCATATCCACTTGTGGCTAATTGATGGTCCATAAAGTCTATTTAGCCGTCCCTCTTGTCAACTTGCTTTCCTTTACAATTTTCTTTCCCAAACACATAAAATAAGGCCTATCTTAATTGATGCAATCATAATAACCTGATTCCTTAACAAATGTATCAGGTTCGAATTCTGATTTCACTTGTTCTCTAATACAAGCTTTGGTTTATATAATCTCGTTGACTGATAAATTAAGTTGGGGTGACATAATAATATAAGGGCACATCCAGCTATTTGCAAATGCGGAAATTTTGATTTCTGGTTAGTGTTGGTTTTCAAAGGTTGATATTAATGAAAGTATGATAAACCTAGCATGCATAGAATAATAAAATGCAGTATAATAGTAATCTTGTGATTTATATTGGCATTTTTGTAACTCAACCCATTTTGCCTTGAACATGGTTCTAAGTCAAATCCTCACGACCCAATGAAAATTGATCAATTTTAAATTAGACCGTATTAACCTGGACCAGTCCAGTCTGAACTCGTTTTCATCTAATTTTTTTTTAAGATATATAAAATAGTTGAGAATTCTCCAAATATGAAAACAATGATGTGAAAACCCTTTGTACAAATTAACATCCAATGAAAATAACAAGAGATGTGAACAATTGAACTCCACAAAATTTATATAGTCATTAAAGTAAACCTTAAACCAAGAAATGGACCAATGAGGAATGTGAGCCCCACTTGTCCTTCAAAACTTACACACATGGAAGTTGTCTTTCAACTTGATCAAATTCATGCATGCTTCTCTTCTCTTTCCTTTCATCAATATTATTGTCAAACAAGACATGTTATCTCCCATTGACATTAGGCTCTTTTAAGTACAAACACTACATGACACCATGTGCATCTCACGTGCCACAAACATAAATCTTTCATAAATCTTAAAACATTTTCATGTATAACTCACAAATTTTAACAAACATAAATCTTGATTTCCTCAATGAGATTCATGATAAATCCAATGCACAGGGTACAGAATGTGTTGGGTCACTTTGAGTTTGAGCTTGATGTAGCTTCATGTAGGAGATCAAATCTTTCATTTTCTCCATCTCTACACTATACATATTAATATCTAAAATATCCTATATTTCAGTTAGATATGTTAGCTTATTGATCAAACATGAACCATTTCTGCTTTTACCATGATTTTGACTTTAACTTTGACTTCATGAGACTTTATTGGCTTGGATCAACACTCTCCTTAGTTCATCAGCAATACCCTTTAAAAGAACTGGTTTCTGAATGATTCCTTTCATCCCGACTTGTATGCATCTTTCCCACAGGTCTTCATCAGCACTAGCGGTTAAAGCAATAATCAAAGGCCAATTTCGGCTTCTAAACTTTCTTAACCTTGATGCAACTTCAAACCCATCTAAATCGGGCATGTGTAAATCTATAATCAAGATTTGGTAAGCAGATACATGTGGAGTGAGAGCTGTGAGACAGTCGAAAGCTGAGGTCACGGTCATAACCACGCAGCCCAATTTCTCAAGCAGCTTACGGGTTACAGCCCGGTTTATATCATCTTCATCAGCTAAAAGAACTTGAAGGCCTCTAAAGATTGAGTTTGGTTGTGGGTTGTGATCTGATGATTCACTGGTTTCAGATAACCCAATCATGATTGAAGGCCTAAGTTGAAACCCAAGAGCAAGTGTCATGCTTTGATCAAACTCTACTGGATTCGGGACTACGCGAATGTTCCCTTGCATCATCTGCCCAAAAACATTCATTTTACATCTAATAAGCCAACAACATTCAAAATAACAGATATAATGAGAGGTGACCAAATTGACTTATCTGGTAATGTGTCAAATTTTGGTAGAGATTGAAACAGGTTTGGTTGAAGGTTAACCCAAAACACTTTTTGACCAAAATTACAAGAATAACCTAACTATTTTATGCAATTAAAATGAACTTTGGGTGACTTTCAACCCATTTGACCCGTTTTCTTTTTAGCTAGACTTTTTTGACCTGTTCGACCAGCAGGAAGTAAACGGGTCAAAATTTTCCCACCTAATAAAACTACAAAGATCATGCAACAGTTTTCTTGATAAAGATTCAGACATGTTTGAAGGCTAACCTGAACCAACTTTCTGCACATACTGAAGCTCAAACTTTCCTCAGCCACCAATCTACGGTTTCTCTGATCACTTGAAGACGGTTTCAACACAGAAAATGCATCATTTAACCCAATTTCAAACTTAACAGTGACAGAACCGTCACTTGAATTTGATCTCCAGGAACG
Source organism: Flaveria trinervia (assembly GCA_025506515.1). Lineage (NCBI taxonomy): Eukaryota > Viridiplantae > Streptophyta > Magnoliopsida > Asterales > Asteraceae > Flaveria > Flaveria trinervia. The sequence goes on along the minus strand of CM046454.1, from coordinate 2,470,797 downwards.
CCATTGTTGATCATTTCTCCCAACACTTCCACTCTCTCTAGAAATCCTTAAAGTCAAGCATCCACCTCCATTACCCCAACTCAAAAGATTCCCAACCATATGCAAGATCACCTGTAATACCCTTCTTTCGTCTCCCATTACGTTATCTGGTAAATACTTATCACGTTTATGTCAAAGTCATAACCTTTATAAGCACATAAACACTTTGCAAGACATGCAGCTTCTTTGATCAAACTATGAAGCCGAAAAGTTCTCATTTCTAATAGAAACTTGCCATTATCTTTAGAATTATCATCCACCACGTCATTAATCAGCATCGAAAGAACATTGCTTGTCTTGACCATTGTGTCAACAAGAATACGTTGTTGACCAGTTGGATTCTCGTCTTGTAAAATTGAAAGCAAACCCATGATTGAATGCATAGGTTTTCTTAAACTCTTGCTCATAACTGCTTGAAACGAGCTTCTAGCTTGACTCGCTCTCATTGCATCATGTTTAGCTTGTTGTAACGCTTGGTTTTGAGCCACTAATTTGTCTCTCATGAGTCTGGATTCTTCTAAAACCGCAGCATGTGAGAGGGCAACGGCTACTTGGTCAGCAACTACTTTGAGTATTTCAAGCTCTGAATCAGTCCAAGATCGAAAATTTCCACCAGGTAGAACCAAAACTAATATTGCATAACAAGCTTGAATCATCTCAGGGGTCCCACCTTTAAAGTCAGCAACTCGAAGCATTGGCATACGGATTGCAGCTGCGGCTCCTGGTTGACTCGACCCTCCACTGCTTAACTCAGCTAATCTTGATTCGGGTTCCAATAACTTTACTACTTCACTTCTTTTGATTTCTTGAACATCAGAATCATTAATTGGGATGCAAAACTGATCAAATGTTGCAGAATCGCCCCCTTTTAATTGATGAGTGAGATTCATCACCGTTTTAGCCTCATCTGGCATCCAAATCGCACAATTTTGCAAATCTAAAGTCTCAGATAACTTATCAAGAGTTGTGTAAAGAATAGTGTGGCGATCAAGAGACTTTCTTATTTCTTGTGTGAGCATACGAACATGCCACCCGGCTTCTTTTTGTTTCTTGATCATTCCCATTTCTCTACCAAGATCCCAAAACTTCTTTTTCAGCATAAATTCTCTAACTTTGACCTTTAGAAGCAATGGAATGAGAGTGAACAACGTAATGGCGGTTGCAAATGAGACTAATGCAGTGAGGAACTTGAAAATGGTGAGTGCAAGCATCAACTGAAAAGGGTGTGCTTCGTACGTCCAACCGTTGAGCAAATGTGTCATTCCACATAGCACAATGAAAAGAATAAATTGAACAAGTACCCATTTGAAAGGCACATTTGAGCAGCTAACAAAGTAAAGAAGCTCAATTGGGATCGAAAAATAAGCCACTGCTATCAAGAAATCACTCACTCTTTGAGTTTCCATTATGTTTCTGTACCCAAAGAAACCTTCAACCTCACAGTTACACCCTGAGTATCCATTATCAGACGCAGAAACACAGACCAACAACAAGAAAATGATCGCGAAAGATGGAAATCTTTTCGACATCTGATTCATCAAGCTGATCCTCCAATCCACATATGAACAAGTTCCTCAATCCCTTTGTTGCATAATCTGATCAAATTAAAAAAAAAAATCCTTAATTTATCCCAAAGTTAGCATCTTGTTCATCCAACAGCTTGAACATAAAACAGAAATGAAATAAAAAATAACAATCTCCACAAACCAAAACCCTTTCAGAAATTTCATCAAATACTTAGTGTGCATATAAAACAGTTCTAGATTGCTTAATTTCAACCACAAACTTCCGCACAAAATCCGACGAAAAATTTAACAAAACCAAGAATTTCAAACTTCCAAGCAGATTGAACACAAGAAACAAGAAATAATCACTGAAAAACCGAAAACCCCACAAACAATCGATCCAAAATCAAGCAAAAAATCAATAATGCAGGTATAAATCAAGTCGTACGGTCGTACCTTTCAAGAACACGTACTCACCGGAAATTCGTTTCTTCAGATCACAACAACATTAATAGCCAAAGAAAAGCCCTTCTAATTTCATAACTCCCGAACTTCTCGAACACGACATCAGGTGTTCTCACTTGCTAATTGTTCAATTTCATGAAGTATAAACAAGTTAACGAAAAACCCAAATCAGAACAAGCTTTATATGATCCAATGATAGAAATTAACGGGAAAAAGACGAAATTTTTGGTTTGATTCTTTGTTTTCAAGTCTTTGGAGGAGTAGATGCATGAACCCACCTGGGTTTTTCCCCCAAAAACAAAAGCCCACTAGTAGTTTCAAAACTGAAGGCTCGTAGGGGGGGAAAAGGGTTGATCGAAGGTAAAAGAGACGCGTTTTTCGTTAGATTTGTCACCGCCGTTGGTTTGGTTTATAAAAAGGGGATGGAAAATAATAGGAGATCAAGAAAAATAATATTTTTAATTCACTTTTAACTCCCTCTTGAGGATAATAATAATAATAAAAATAATAATAATAATAATAATAATAATAATAATAATAATAATAATATAATAATAATAATAATAATAATAATAATAATAATAATAATAATAATAATAATAATAATATAATAATAATAATAATATAATAATAATAATAAATAATAATAATAATAATAATAATAATAATAATATAATAATAATAATTAATAATAATAATACTAATAATAATAATATAATAATAATAATAATAATAATAATAATAATATAATAATATAATAATATAATAATAATAATAATAATATAATAATAATAATATAATAATAATAATAATAATAATAATAATATAATAATAATAATAATAATAATAATAATAATAATAATATCTAATAATAATAATAATAATAATAATAATAAATAATAATAATAATATAATAATAATATAAATAATAATAATAATAATAAATAATAATAATAATAATATAATAATAATAATAATAATAATAATATAATAATAATAATAATAATAATAATAATATAATAATAATAATAATAATAATAAATAATAATAATAATAAATAATAATAATAATAATAATATAATAATAATATAATAATAATAAATATAATAATAATATAATAATAATATAATAATAAATAATAATAATAATAATAATAATAATATAATATAATAATAATATAATAATAATAATAATAATAATAATAATAATATAATATATAATAATAATAATAATAATAATAATAATAATAATAATAATATAATATAATAATCTAATAATAATAATAGTATAATAGTAATAATAGTAATAATAGTAATAATAATAGTATAATAATAGTAATAATAATAGTAATAATAATAGTAATAATAATAGTAATAATAATAGTAATATAATAGTAATAATAATAGTAATAATAATAATAATAATAATAATAAATAATAATAATAATAATAATAATAATATTTGGTGTTTGACATAACTCTCGCGTTACGTGGAGGTTGAGAGGTTATGGATCATTTTGTGGTATGGTGGAGTAGTGGACGCATTCTAGCTTTACACTAATGGTAGAAGACCGTTTTTATAGGGGTGTTCAAAAATATCCGATCCGAAATATCCGAATTTTTTGATATCTAAAAATTCGGATTGGATAGTGGTTTTCTAAAGTTTCAGATATTCGGATATTCGGATATCCGATTATCCAAAAACTAAAAAATATTTTTTTTATTTTTTTTTATTTTAGATATATTTTTACTTTAGGTTGAGATTTTTTAGTGTATATTGTTATTTTTATTATGTGAGTTGGTTTTTTATGTTATCTTTATAATATTATATGTTTAAGTATTATAAAAAACTAAAAAATAAAAATAAAAGAATAAAAAATGAATTTCGGATATCCGAATCACTATCCGAATCCGTATCCGAAATTTCGGATATCCGACTTTGAACACCCGTAGTTTTTTATGGTTTGAATTTGTGATCTTAAGGTTATAAAACAATAATTTTACTGGTTGTTTTAAGGTCCGTCATTTATATACTTTTAGAAAAAGTTCATCGAGTCTTGTTTAGAGTAGGTCTTTTATCTGTGGGATAAAATAAATGTTTGTTTCTGTCTTCTCATTCGAGACTCTACTAGTAACTATCCTATGAATGAGATTTATTGAGTATGATTGTTTATTTGATTTGGTTTTCTAGTCTTTTTCTATTTTGGTTTTTATTGATGTATTTATACGAATAATGAAATTTTCCTTAGGATTAAGTAGGGTGGTTATGCTTCTAATTTTGATAAATATGTTTGAATGAAACGCTAACTAAGGTTTTGATGAATGGCAAGTTGAATTAGTCGATTGGTCGGTTTTTTCTAAGTGATAATGATTGTTTATAATTATAATACATATGCATGACTACATTTTAACTATTTTATAGGACTAAAAACGAACTGGACGTTCAGCGAACAGTTCATGACTGTTCGGCAGCAAGTTCGTTTAGTAAATAAATGAACACAAACAAAAAAAATTTGTTCGTTTGGTTAAACAAACGGACATGAACATAAGATGTGTTTATTCATTTATGTTCGTGAACGTTCGATAATGTGTTCGTCAATGTCCGTTCGTGAAAATTTGATAATGTGTTCGTTTATGCTCGTTAATGTATCTGTTTATATTCTTTATTTTTGTGTCTATTATTTTTATGACAATTACATTATTAAGTACTTATTTATTTTTGATGAATTTTATGTAATGTTTGTAATAAAAATATAAATTTATAATTTTAAAATAAATCTATAATCATTTGTCTCTATGCATGTGTGTTTGTATGCACAATTGATTTCAAATCGGACCAAATCATTACAAAGGAAAACAAGTGAATTGAACCATTTGAATCTCATACCAGCCGATTTAAATTGGTTTGAATAGTTTAGCCGGTTTTAACTGTTTATAACTTAAAAACAAGTTTGAACATTAAAAATTAAAAAGTTTGGTTGGCTTCTATACCCAAATTGTTAGGTGCGAACCACCTTTTCCTTAAAAAAAAACACCGAATTTAGTGTAGTAGTACTTGGTGAAATTTATCACGTGGAGTTGTTTGGTGTCCGCTAATGTTAAACTTTTATCCATTTTCTAATTATATAAATACTTATTACAAATCTAATGTTTCTATATAAATAAAACAATAAGTGTGAGGATATATATTTTACTTGTTATCTATTTAACTTTGGTTTTTTATTTATTTATAACTTTTAAACATTCAAAAGGATTTTAATTAGAACAATATGACACCAGTTTGTTGTCATTTTATGTATTTATTCTTACCGGCATTTTGCTAATAATACAACCAACTTGACGATATTTTCTAGACAAACCTTATGCAACATTGAAAAGAAATGTGTTTTATAATCAAAACTTTATTGACCATATTAGTCGTCCTTTCATATACAATTACCCTAAACTTAAATTTTCGGGAAAGATAAATCATTCACTTATCTAATTTACTTTTAATTAAAAATCAAAACTAATTTATACTAAAACATCATAGACACAACACGAATCATTGAAAATTTTTTTATCACCCTAACTGCAAATGACTTTATAATAAGATATAATTTCTTACCCTTTAGCCAAAATTTAGATACATACTTCACTTTACTTACATTTCTGCATCAGAATAATGTTTTATATCTATCTTCCACATATATATATTCTTCACAACAATTTATTTAGTTTTCATCTCGTATAAATAGAAAGTTTAATTATTAAAGATATGCATCAACTAATAATATATGCAAGTTTATATATAAATGTATAATTTTATTTTCAAATGTTAAACATAACTACAGTTTAATTTTACGATAGCCTTTTAAAGAATAATGTATTTAAAAGTTATTTCATCAGTTACAAAATTTTATTAGAGTTAAAATTAAATGCATTAGTTTCAACAATAAAGTTTGTTATTATTTATCCTTTTATTCACTGTTAACTTCTGTTATTTAATATGTTTCACACAATGTAATTACTTTTAACATTTTATTATTTACAATTTTATCATAAAGTAATCTTAACCATTAAAATATGTTATCAAATGCTTGTACCCTTTGCACGTACAATTATTTGATATTATATTCAAACTCGTTTCCATATTATAATTTATATTACCTATTGTTTTACTTACTTCTTGTTCGACCGATTTCTACTTTGGCTTATTTTTTTCGGATTGCAAGCTTTTCTCGTAACTTGTACATGTGAGTTGGTGGTGGTGGCTTTAGCTTGGTAATATAATGAATCGATCAGTATTTAATGCATGCATTATATATAATTATTTGAGAGGCATATATTATATTATTTGATGTTGATATTACCCTTTACTTAATTATTAATCATGTTCATAACTTAATTACAAGAGATCAAACAATATTAATGCAATGAAGTAATCATATTCCTTTGATTTCCTTAAAACTTCTTATAAATACTATATATACATAAGATATGTAGGGAGAAAACAAAAATTATTATGAAAAAAAAGTATATAATTAAATTAGTTTTCAATAATAAGAAAGTAAAAAACAAAAGAAAATGACATAAATGTAATGACTATCGTTTTTCGATCACTCATCTCACGAAATTTCCAAATTTTTTTTTTAAAATTAGTGTTTTTATGTATATATCCTACATATGTGTAGTTGTGTAGGTAAATGGTAAAATAAAAATACTTAACAACTAATTTGATGAATTTTATGTCTAGTATCATACGAAAATGTAAAGAATTAACAATGTAAAATCTACAAACGTTAACTATTTATAAAAAAGTTTTTTATAAAAAGTCTCCTGTGGATCCACTTGGGTTGCATGAACCCAATTGACAATTGGGAGACACTTTTGATCCTAACGTCTCCTTCACTAGTTCACCCCCTCTTATTAAATTGCTTTTTAAATTTTCACTCATTCTCTATGCTTTCTTTTTTTTCCTTTAATTATCACACATTCTTTTTATGCTTTCTTTTCTTTGGGATGACCTTCAAGAATTATAAAAATTTTCAAGATGATAATATATTTTTTAAAGTTTCTGATAATGTAATACCTCATTCCTTAATCCCAAATATAAAACATTTTGACTTAGCTATCTTATAGTTTTTTCTGGTGTAAGAGACAGAGGGGCCGAGAATTGTGTAATGAGAGAACAAATCTGTGAACACGAACAAGGTGTTACATATTTTTTTCATGTCAAAGACATCCATTTGGGACACATTTAAAATGTGAAATAACTGTTTATTGAATAGGCCAAATAGAATGACATAAACGGTAGATATGAATAAATAAGTTGTAATCAAGTTGAAATCGAGTTGAACTTACAAATATGAAGCTTTTGTATTTTGATTCTAATTTTTAACACGTTGACAAGTTTACCCATTTATTAAGAACTCTATACACTATCCTATTACTTAAGTGTGTTTAATTATTGAGCAAATCAGTCTAGTCAACCCGTTTATGACCTAACCTATTTAGACAAAAATAACTTTATCGTATTGTGTAAACAATTGTCACCCCAAATTAAAAACTTATGTACGATGCTAGGTGTAGTAGTATTCTAGATTGTTATATGATAAATACTTATATGTATAAACTTACCATCGACTTTTTATATAACTTTTTTTAATTTACATCAATAAAATTATAACAAAATAGTTTCAACAAACTATTTACTTCATGTCAATATTTTTATACTCCATTTAGGTTCATATTTCTTTCTTGAAATACTTTTAGTAATTTTCTGTAATGTATGTTGTGAGTATATAACTCTAAAAGCATGATATCCCAAAGAAAACTAAGTCTCCAACTTAATGATTTTTTTTTCATTGAACGGTTCAATATATGTTAGGTTGTTTCTATAATTTCCACTTGATAATTAGTGTGAAATATGTGGCACCAAACATGATTTGAGCTCTTTATGGTAACATCATTCTTTTGCAAACCCTAATAATTGGTCCAATTTTTGTTGGTTGTCCTATGTCAAATGAAATTATAATTTTCATTAGGAATAAAAAAACTACTAAAAGTAAAAAAATTCATATGGAGGATCATGACAATGTAAAAGTAAACAAAAAAAAACTTTCAACAGAAGAGAAGTATATTAGTATCTTACTTCACATTACTTTCATTAAATATAAATATTATTATTAACTAACTTTAGTAAATCTGTGTATTGCACGAGTTAATAAATAAAAATTTTAAATATAATAAAAATTATTAATTATAAAATGATATTATAAGATATGATATAATTAAAATTACTTATGAGTAAAGATTATAAGTAACAAAAAATAATATCAAACTTTTAATTTTTTTTTGGTTTTTCTCAAAACAAAATGAAGCATTTTGTTCTAAAACAAACCGCTTTATAAAAAATGTCATTTTAAAAATTTTTCTTATTGTAACTCTCAATACTAATGACTTTAGGTTGTTAAAATCAAATTTAATATATTTAATATTTTTAATTTTTTTGATGTTTTTAGAAAAATTTCTTATTTTAAAAATTATTCTTTTAGAAGTAACATTAATAAAAAAATCTCTTTCTTAATCTATTAAAAGTATTTTCGAATCCAAAAATGAGTTAAATAATATTATTCATAATTAATGTAATTATTTAATAAGAGAGATAGAAACATAAAAAATTTTGATGAGGAGAAATATTATGCTGGAACGTATCTCTCGTAGTTATATACTCTTTTATTAAAATATGAAGATAATCTATCTTATATTATATTTATTAAAGTAAATAGTTAAAATAACACTTAATTGTCTTACTAATATGCTTAAAGACTTATTTTTTCTCAATTTTGCCTCTTATCCTTTTTTTAGTTTTTTTAATATCCTATCAGAAAACAATAATATTTTCATCTTAATACTATTAATTTAATAACATGTAAATTTACTATTGATTGATGTTGTGCACTTAGATTTTTTATAAAACGACAACTCGTACACACATTTAACTTACTTTTAATCTATATCATGTTAAATAACATTGTTTTGATGGAACATTATCACTCTAACCTTAATGATAGTGTCATTAGACCTCACCCTCTGCACAAAAAAAATCAAATTGCCCTTGAAAAATATATATAAATTTAACCTAAGGGGCTCGAAATATATAACCAAAATTTGTTAAACTAATTAGCATTCGCAGAAATTAAATTTTGTCAATATAATTAAAATTTGTGATGTGTTGGCAAAATAACCATGTTTAAGCTTTTAATTTGTTGATTAAAGAAGTTGGAATTTGTTTACGGTTTTGGTGGTGGGGTGGCAAATGGCAGAGGTCCTATGGGAGACTACCAACAAAAAATATGTTGTCACATGAATTCATATTCTTATTCGTATAAAATCAAACATGTTAGGAATGAAATTTAGAATTTGATTTCCTTTGAATCTCACAAACTAAACGCCCTCAACGTTAATCATGACATAATATAAAAGCATATAAAACCTTATTTTAATCATTTTAAACTTTTAGTAATATTTTCATAAAAGTGATATAGAAACCTACATACCAAAAAGTAACTATGATAAAAATAAAATAACACAAACATGGCACGCAAACATTTGATATCAATTTCATAATCATCAAATGACTTGTAGTCTAGAACTCTAAGGCTGATGATATAATAAAAATGTTTCTCTTCAAGTGGTTGAGGGTGTTATAATTTCATGATAGACATTGGAATAGATTTACGAGTAAATTTAAAACGTGTGTAAGTTATCATTCTAACAAAGAAAGTAAATTTCACAATCATCTAGATCAAGAACCTAAACATAAATTTGTGCATGTGTTGCACATGTGTGAACGATTAAGCATGCGCATGCGGGTCTATACCAGTAGATAGACTTATAATTAGTTATATTTCATTTTCAGTTATGGTTGATACCACAAAAGTAATGCCAAACCTTTTAAAAGAAAAAAAACCTTGGACAGTTAAACCATTGATCAACATTAAACGAAAGCAAGTTGAGTTTGAACCGATAGCATAAAACACCAGTAACATGGTTCACTTACGACCCCTATCAAGATCTGCCTTTTTAAAAATAAAACTATGATCCCTCACGTTAATTGTTACATTTCTAAATATTAAAAGTTCTCACATTGCAAGACTTGTGAAGAACGATTGTAGTTAGTAAGAAAATTAATATCTAAGAGTCAATCTTGCTATACAATGTATAGGACTATATGGTATGACTTTTGAGTGTGTTATGTTGAAAAAATGGTGAATAAAATACATTTACTTGAGTAAGAAAACTAATATTGTCACCTCTGGTTATGACTGACAATTTCTAACATAAACATATTAACACGACATGACACAAAATTAACAGATTTTGTGTCTTAAATAGATCGGCACGTTAAGATATGATAAAATCCGTGTCTAAACAAGTTAAATACCTGTTAACATGTTTAGATTTGTTAAGAACTTGTTTATAATTTTTAATTTATGGATTATTATTTTAAATTTGTTAAGGATTATTATGTTAGATCATGTCTTCATGTATTAGTTAAGACTTGTATGAACTTGCGGTAGTTTTTGTTTCACTAAACAGGTTCCTAAACAAGTCATTTCGTGTAACCAGTATCATAGCAGATTCGTGTTCATGTTTGAAATATTATGTTGTGTTTGTGTCAACCATGTCAGATAATCGTGTCTTATAATGTCGTATCTAAAATGTTATGCCAGCTCTACCTCTCGTGTGTTATTTCCAGCACATAAAATTTTCTGCTCCGTGACCATTAAACATAGAATGTGTGGCGTGAAGAAGCTAACATTAAAAGGCTTTTCATTAGTTCTAAATACGAGTGTCAATTTCTGTCACTTTACAAACCTAATACAAATATTATGGGATTGAGTTTTTTCTAAACAACTTTGGGTTAGTTTTGGATCGAGATAAACAGGTCGTGCTCAGGTCAAATTAGCATGTTCTCAAAATAACGCATTTTTTTTAACAATTCTTCCGCAAATTTATACGAATTTAAAAGTTAAACTAAATGGAATTAACTTTAAACTATTACAAAATAAAATCAATAACCTGGATTTAATATTTTAAACGGTTATTTTATATAGACTTTTTATCTAGTTGTAAACTGGTAATTTTAAAGTATCAACATATAAAAAGTAAATAAAATATAACTACTAAGTTAAACGGGTTCTCTCATGTCAATATTAAAACAATCATCTGTGTCTGCTTTCATGTGTGAGATAGGATTTACAGATCCGTTTCGTTTAATGTTCGTGTTCATATCAATTATCAAATTGTTGTGATCATGCGAACACCGACCAATATGAAAACTCATATGATTTAAACGCAAAGTGAAGAAGATGGGCTCTTTCAATTTTTGATTTTAAGACACATAGTGTATAGAAAGTTAAGTTATTGTGTTTATTGCGGCTTCTGTATCACATATGATTCACATAAGGCCTTAAAAGATAAACGTGTGCATAACTTTAGGTCACTGTTTGAAAACCGATCTATTTTACATTACAATTTATTGTTTTATTATATTTACGATTCTGGAAAGAAATGTATAACATGAGTTTTATGAAAAAAATGATTAAACAATTTATAGTTCGTAATGAATATTCCGAAAGTACCAGAAAATTCAATGTCAAACAAAGTTAAATTCTTAATTTAATATTCTAAAAAGTAAAGCCCCATGTAAAACAATAGTTTTAAAAATATATATATACAAATAACATAATACAAAGTATAAAGAAAATTATCAAATTTTAAGTAAAGTGATAAACATATTACTTTCAAATATAAAATTAAATAAAAATTAAGAACAATATAATTCATGCATAACATAAATAATACAAAGAACAACATGACCTACAGTTCTTTTATGCTATAGGTGGGTTTTTTTCTTCTTTATTATGTTTTTTTTTATACAACAAGGTTAATATTCTAAATTTTATGAACTTCAGGCAACCCTTCGCCTGCACGACCGCGTTATTCAAACTTTCGGTCGCCATGATTCTTCACCCGACTTGTCACACCTTCGTATCCCTATTTTCGCGATGTTAATTGATTTCTTTCGCCTCTCCCTTCTCTGCTGGTGTACGTTCACATGTGATATCTTCGCATCCGTTTGCGTAATACATCTTTTTTAAGGATAAACTCTAAAACCATTTTGTTTAAGACATCTTTCATTGTTTAATATAGACATTAATAACCCATTTTCTTTTTCTGCCCGGCGTGTGCTTGTAGAAAGTCTGAAAGAAACTCTTTTGCTCCAATAAAATGCTTGCACACTGCTTGCTAAGGGGTTGTTTGTTTTGGTCTGACCGGGCTGACCCGGCTGACTCGGTCAGCGGGTCAGCCCGTTTGATACGCGAATGGAATATCTGATCTGGTCATATGGTCTAACCCAGACTTGAAAAAACAAGTTGTAGACCCACTCTCCCCTTCCCCGATCGGCGCCCCCTTCCTCCCCCTGAGGTCTCGGTCGCTTCATCCCCTCCCCCCGCGCTCTCGATCGGCCACCTCCCCCCTCCCCCTGAGCTCTCGTCGGCTTCATCCCCTCCCCCCACGCTCTCGATCGGCCACCTCTCCTCCCCCTGAGCTCTCGGTCGCTTCATCCCCTTCCCCCGCGCTCTTGATCGGCCACCTCCCCTCCCCCTGAGCTCTCGGTCGGCTTCATCCCCTCCCGATCGAGCCCTAACCGAGCCCCTACGCACTCTCGATCGGCCCTAACCGAGCACCAAGTTCGCGAGCCCTAACCAAGCACCAAGTTCGCGAGCCCTAACCGAGCACCAAGTTCGCGAGCCCTAACCGAGCACCAAGTTCGCGAACCCTAACCGAGCACCAAGTTCTACATACCTGCGGTAATCATCATTCCTTTATGAATATAGATGTATATGTATATGGGTATGTAGATGTGTATGTATATGGGTATGTAGATGTGTATGTATATGGGTATGTAGATGTGTATGTATATGGGTATGTATATGTGTATGTATATGGGTATGTAGATGTGTATGTATATATGTATATTGTGTATGTAGATGTGTATGAAGATTTATGTGTATGTAGATGTGTATGTAGATGGGCATGTAGATATGTATGTATATGGGTTATGTAGATGTGTATGTATATGGGTATGTAGATGTGTATGTATATGGGTATGTAGATGTGTATGTATATGTGTATGTATATGGGTATGTAGATGTGTATGTATATGTGTATATTGTGTATGTAGATGTGTATGAAGATTTATGTGTATGTAGATGTGTATGTATATGTGTATGTATATGGGTATGTAGATGTGTATGTATATGGGTATGTATATGTGTCTGTATATGGGTATGTAGATGTGTATCTATATAGGTATGTATATGGGTATGTAGATGTGTATATATGGGTCGGCTTCAATCAGATGCAAATCAAACAGCCAATATTCAGTCAGATGCAGACTCAGTCAGAACCTCTTACTGGGTCAGCTTCTGACTCAGTCAGATCTTACTCAGTCAACGCAATCGAACAACTCCTAAATCTTTTGTTCAACTATAACAATTATCTAGAATAGCTTATGTGTATATGGATGCTAGTGAATCGGATAACAACAACACTTTGAACAAATAAACATAATTTGCATAACCTTCAACAAACCAAAAAAACCCCGCCTTCAAGCACGAGGTTCAAACCTAGTTATGTAACAATATATAACTTATAATAAATAAAAAAAACTAACTATGCGTTATGTTTGCATTGTCACATGTCTTTACATCCTTGAGTTTTAAGTTACAATTAATTTAGAAACTATTAACTCATATAATTACAATAAACATTCTATTTATGATCACTAATTATTTTTAAATTATATGACATCTTTTCAATAGTTATAATAAAATACTAATTATGTTAACAAATAATGATTAAGTTATTAATTTTAATATTACTGCTAACATTTTTTTATTTATTAAAATAAAAGTTTCTTCCATATTTTCTTTCGAAATAACTTTTTTCTTTTAATTAATTTATAAATTCGTGACATTATTATTATTTTTTTGTAATGTTTATTTTTTGAAAACCTTACATTTATATGGCTTTTACGCATCTTTTGTAGCCTTTAATACCATTACACGATCATTTACATCTTTATGAACAGTTAGGGTTTAATTTTAACTGTTTATTGTCTTAGTTACTTATCATTGTTACATACTTTTATAAAATTTATTAAATTTGTTCGTTACTTGATATTTTCTGTTCAACCATCATACTTTCATTTGTTTTTATTGTGAAACGACATAATTTTTTGATACCATATTATGATAATATTCTTATTACAATTTATATTTTCAAGATCAAGATCATATATATGTGTGTATATATATATGTGTATGTATGTATGTACGTATGTACATACGTACGTAGGTACGTACTTAGGTATGTGTGTAGGTGCGTATGTGCGTAGGTGCGTATGTGCGTATGTGCGTATGTGCGTATGTGCGTATGTGCGTATGTGTGTATGTGTGTATGTGTGTATGTATGTATGTGTGTATGTATGTATGTATGTATGTGCGTGTGTGTGTATATATATATAAATTTACTCATGTTTAATTTTAAGTATTTTCAACTCAAATGATACACGAGTGACTAACCTAGTGAAAAAATAAAAATGGTGGACTTGCATACATATGACACGACACGTGACAACCATTTACTTGCACATTAGACATTGTTTGTTTTTCCTTTTTTTTGCTAGACACAAATAGATTTAGCAAAACAGTTCAATTTATATCAAATTACATGTCATACTTTTTAGAAAAAAATATTTTTAAACAACTTATTATCAACTAAGGTGATGTTTGTTTTTTTGCAGGAAAACGTCTGCAGTTTGCGGACCACATTTGCAAACATCTGTAACAGAAGAGGTGGACCAAATGTCTCTAGTGTGCAAGAAAAAGATCATTTGTTTTTAACATCTGCAGTCTGTAACCAAAACAATCCTGAACAAAAATCAAAACTTTTCTGATACGAATTCCGCAGCTTTTGATCCACCATGACCGTCGAACACACTGAAGGGGGGACGAAGGGGGCCGAAAGGGGGTCGAAGGGGCTGCTGCTTGGGCGAAGGGGCTGCGAGGGTCGAAGGTGGCTCGAATGGGGTGGGGGTCGAAGGTGCTGCGAGGGTCGGTCGAAGGGGCTGCGAGGGTCGAAGGTGGCTCGAATGGGGTGGGGGTCGAAGGGGCTGCGAGGGTCGGTTGAAGGGGTCGAAGGGGGGTAGGCTGCGACGGGATAAGGCTGTGGCGGTGAAAAATGACGGTGACGGGGGCGGTGGTGTGGAGTGGGGGCGGTGTAGATAGGGGAGGTGAAGAGGTGGGTTAGAAGAGGTTGTGAAGAGATCAGAAGACCTTGTTCCATATTTTTTCCGTGCAGACATCAGGAAGATGTTTTTTAACGAAACGTCTTTCATAAAACAAACACTATACGAAGTAAAAATCTCTTCCCGTATCTGCGTGCGCGCAGATAAAAAGATGGGAAATATGTTTTTTCAAAAAACAAACACCCTCTAATTCTATGATTAAATGAGTTATAGCCCAACGAATAAACCAGCCCACATAGTTCATGGGCCCCCATTTACTAACTACAAAACCATCATTTTGGAACACATTCAAGTATTCAACTAATTCAAGGTTTTCAGTTTTTCACCAACGGACCTTTACGAATGTCTTGCGTTTTTTTTCACAAAATAAAATGTCAGTTTTTGTTTAAGGATTATGTAACCATAAAACATATCAAGTTTTAGTTTATACTGGACCATGTTATGTATTATAAACATTTTTCACTTAATGTAATCGTCAAATCACCCAATATACCTAATTTATTTTTTATTTCATCTAATTTCTTTTTTTATTTTAATGTGCAACGGTATACTCAACCGGCAAATTTTACAGCTACACACTCGTTAAAGCTTTTGTGTCCCACCCCTTAATGTAGACATGACCATAAAAACCGGGTACGGACCTGACCCGGTTTACCCGACCCGGAACCGGGTCCGGGTACAACCCGATACCGGGTGTACCCGGTGAAAACCGCCGGTTCCAAACCGGTTTGGGGTGTTTGGAAATGATAGGAACCGGACCCGACCCGGACCTGGACCCGGACCCGAACCGGTTGAACCCGGGTCGGACCCGGTTTCGACCGTTTTTTAACGGCTATATAGCCGTTGGGGACGAATTATGACCGTTTTTTGGTTGTTTTTGCCTCTAAAACAAGTATAAATAGGTGTGGGTTGATATGGTAAGGTACCCAAGCTTCAAACACAAAAAAACATACGCAAAAAACGCAAACAATACTCTCGTTTACTCTCGTTTAGTCTCGTTTACTCTCGTTTATTCTCAAATCTCAATATGGCTCATTCTCAATCTTCCGTTGGTCAAGGTTCATCGAATTCTCCAACCGTCGTTCGTGTTCTTCCACACAATCGTAACATGGATGTTTGGTGCAATTATGATATGGTTGAGTTGAGTGACGGATCTGTAAAGGCTCGTTGCAAGTTTTGTGGAGCTTTACTTGCTAAAGATTCTAACACGACTTTAAACAAACACATTACCAGGAAGTTTTGTAAGTCGTTGAAAAGTAATCCGGATTCGCAACAAACACAATTAAGTGGAGACGGTGGAATCTTTAATTACAACGTTAATGAGGTTCGAGATCGAATGGCAAAGTTCGTGATTCAAGAAGCTTTGCCTTTCAATCACTTCGACAACCCTCGGTTAACCAACTTAATTCGAGAGACGCTTCAACCTCGTTACACTCACATAAGTCGTACTACACTTAGACGTTATTGTTTAAAATTGTGGAAGCAAGCAAAAAATGATTTAATTGTATTATTTGAAAATTTAAATACCGGTGTAAACTTAACTAGTGACGTTTGGTCGGCGCCACACGGTTTGCCCGAATCGTACCTTTGCGTCACCGCTCATTGGGTAGATCCCAGTTCATGGCAAATGATGAAACGTACGATTGCATTTGATCTATTTCCGTATCCACACACCGGAGAGTATTTATTTTACTTTTTGGATAATGTAATAACTACTTTTAATTTACAAAATAAAATATTTTCAATGGCATTTGATAACGCTTCCAATAACACAACCGCGGTTAAAAAATTAAAATTAAAATATCTTCCGATTGCAAACGGTGATTTTTTTCATACTCGTTGTGTTGCACATATTATTAATTTAGTAGTACAAGATGGTCTATCCGTACCATTTGTTGATAGCTTTATAAAAGCTTTTCGATTTATGTTACACGACGTTTTTAAAAAAAGTAGAAAAAGATATCAAGATTATAAACAACTTTGTAAAGATACAAAATCTAGATTTTTAGGGCCTAATTGGGATGTACCTACTAGGTGGAATTCGACTTGTCATATGTTTGATTGTGCTTTAAAACAAAAAGGCACTTTAAAAGCTTTTCATAATAGTCTTTCGGATAATTGCGAAGCCGACCTGTTTCCGGATTTGGGTTGGAAAAATATTGAACATTTATCCGAATTTATTGAGGTGTTTAAAAACTCAACTACAAAATTATCGGGAGTTTATTATCCCACTAGTTATTCGGTGCTTCAAGAATTATATTTCATGGCTTTGAATTTTAAAAATTTTCAAAATAAAAATAGTATGTTTAGAGAAATGATAGAACCAATGAAAGACAAGTTTAAAAAATATTTTCTTGAGTTACCACTCGTTTTTACTTGTGCCGCTGCTTTAAATCCTTTTTTAAATGTTGCGGGGGTAGAATGTTTAATAGACGAGATAAATGACAATTTGGATATACATGACGAAAACCCCAATTTTTCAACCGAGGCAAAAGAAGTTTTTAATAAAATTTTGAAAATTATTTATAATTTTATTTAAATAAATATGGACCTAACGTAAATATAACTACGCAAAGAAATCAACCTCAAGTGCTAGTACCTCGTTTAAAGACCCCGTTATGACTATGTTGAATGTTGTTCGGGATGTGACGGCTAAACGTCAAAGGGGTAACGCCCCAACAAGCGAACTTGGTATATATAGTACGACGAATTTTATTCAAACTATGAGTACTCAAGATTATCATGCATTTGATATTTTGGCTTGGTGGAAAGGAATGAATCCCAATTTCCATTCTTTCCGCTATGGCCCGTGATTTACTAAGCGTCAAAGCTTCTACGGTAGCTTCGGAGTCTGCGTTTTCTCTTAGTGGCAGGGTATTATCATTACGGAGAACAAGATTAACTCCGGAAGCGGTGGAGATGTGCATTTGTTTAAAAGACCACTTAGACGCGATGGATCGTATACAAGACAAAACAAATCTTGAAGACGAAATTGCAATCGAATGTAAAGTACACGATGAAGAGGTAGAAGAAGGAGTATCTTCTGGTATATCCGACGAAGAATTAGCATTTGATGAAGCCTCTCGAAGAAAATAGTCGATTAGTTATTGATTCGTTAATGTATTTTTTAAGTTATTTTAATAAATAAATAATAAATTGATGAGTTATAGATGTTTTTTTAATGTTATAATAATAATAATAATAATAATAATAATAATAATAATAATAATAATAATAATTGTAATAATAATAATAATAGTAATAGCAATCATAAAAATAATAATACTACTAATAATATTAATATTAATAGCAATTAAAAAAAAAAAAAAACCCGGTTGTACCCGGTTCTGGATCCGACCCGGTCTGGACCCGACCCTAACCGGTAGGGTTTTAAGTTTGCCCAACCCGACCCGTACCCGAACCGGTTTCACCGATACCCGGTTCCAAAAAAAACCGGTCGGACCGAACCCGGTTTGAACCCGGTTCCGGGTCCGGCCCAAAACCCAGTTTGCCCATCTCTACATAGAGCCAGCTCAATAGTGCTAACATGGGTTTGGGGTTCCCTAAAATTAATTAAAACATCTATACATACACGATATATAATTAAAAATTTTAACTCTGCAAACTATAAATACTTTTGTTTATTATTGACGGTCTCAAGCCCAGATAAATAATAAGGTTTTAATAAAACAAATTGGAAAGTGCCATATTTTTTTGTTCGATTGGGGCTCATAAAAACGTTGAGCCGGCCCTAGGTGTATATGTATAGTCAGCTAACTTCATGAATGTCCAATGATTAAGAAATGATTCCTTGGTATATATCATGTTCGTGGCCTAGTGACTTGCTGGTATTGATGATTACTCTTACAAAGACGACATGGGTGGGTTCAAACTTTATTAATCAGGTGGTATTTACGTAGATAAAATATATAAAAGAACTGTCATTGTTGTGACAATTTAGGACATCTAATATCTATGACCATCAAGCTCATAGCTTACATGATTTGTCAAAGGAACATGTGGTTGGATTAAGTTCTTCAAGAATACATGAAGTGCTTTAAAAAAGGCCTCAAGATTTTCTATTTTACTTTCCTTAAGATGACTAGATGACTAGAATTCAAAGTCATTAGGTTGTGACACTCGATCATTTAGTTGTAAGCTGGTTCATAAATGTACTAATAGTAGAATAAAAGAGCGTATAAAATTAGTCCTTTTAATTTTGTATGTATACCATAAATTAAACGAGACATTTGATATTCATTAAGGAATAAGTTTTTGTCAACAACATAATAGTTACATATCAATGAACTACATCTTCTGTCTCCAATAATTTCTGAAATCTTTTTTTATCCGTTTAAGATTATAAACTAATACATAACAAGAAGCTTGCCGAAAGACAACATAATTACACAAAATATAATCGAATAGCAACTTACACGTGGTAAAATCCTTCCTTTGTCATTCCTCAACATCATGCCATCGAGCACCGGATAACCCATGAAAGTGATGTAAAGTGCGACGAAAGTTTGCATCAAGATCGCGCCAATCATGTGCTCTTTATAAAGTGTTATTTTAACTATCCCAACTACAAATGCTAGAAGATTGAGGATGACCAAAGAACAAAGTGGAACAAGAAACATACTTGAAGTTTGGAAATTGTGTATGCCCATTTGGTATAGTTTTACTTCATCATCATTAATGGCTTTATTTGTTGGTATGAAATTTGCTTCTTTCATCCCAAGTTTTTCCATAATTGCATAAATGCTTCCATAAAGATTACATGTGATTCCCTTCATCATCCACATCCTTTGCTCATGTATCCATGCTTGAAGTGAAACTCCTGAAGAGTGGATCTCCCTTATGTGTTGTAGATTTGATGATACAAACACATAGATAAAGACGATGAAAAGGGGGCTAATAACCTGCATGATTCACATACACATGTTACCAAAATAGATCTTAATTCGTTGTGATTCACAAAACTAAAAATGGTGCTTGAAAAGATTGATCGATGATTCCAAACCTTGGGATAAATCGTGATGTCGTTGAGCAAGGAGAGTTGTGGGATGGTGGCTAGAATCCACAAAGGTAAGAAGCTAAAAGGACAGGATGCTAACCATGTGTAAAAGAAGCTATGAAGAATAGGCATTCTTAATGGTCCATAAATAAGGGGAGAGGACTTTGATAGTGCAACTTCAATCAACCCTGCACTCCATCGCGTGCCTTGAATCATGACATCGTTAAAACTTGTTGTGCCAGAGCCTAGAAAAGATGGTCGCGATGACATACACAGAACTGAGAACCAGTGTTTACCGTGCATATTGAAGCTTGTTAAGAAGTCTTCAACGACAGTATAGTATCTGAAACCAACCTGCAACATAATAAATGGGTAGTACAAGTTTTGTGAGTTCTAAAGTTTTTTCCGCCTAGATCAAATAAATCGCAGATTATCCTAGATAGATGACATTCAAGAGGTTATAACAAGAAAACAATGAAAGCAGGTTTAGACCCTTAGACATTTGTTTATACTATGCCACCTCTAGTATATATTTTTTATAACATTAAAGTGTTTCAAGTTAAAATCAAACTAACATTTACATTTATTCCTAAACTTGTGAATCAAAGTTAGACTTGCCTCTTTCCCCCATTTGGTGTCATTTTCATAATCACAAGAGGCTAAAAGCTTTGCTTCTTGCAACAATTTATCTGAGAAGGCTTTCTCACATATCATATTCGCATTCGATTTGTTATGAAGAGATTTGATGAACTCGTTGGACGAACCAAAAGTCTCTTTGAGTTCGTTTAAGTTGATGCCTGAAACAATACACAGAAGGAATAGTATCATAAATCAAGAGGGAACACAAAGTGATGCATGAGTTTAGATTTACAATGATAACTCATAAGTAAAGAAAACCTTTAACTAATATATTTAAAAAAATATACATCTGTATTATAAGGTTTGCTGTCATAAGTTTCTCTAACTAGTAATTTATCTCTAATGGTTTGTCACAAAGAGATTTTCTCTTGCATTATCACGATTTAAACAATATCTTCTATTACGAACCTTCTAACGTTGAAGGTGGCCCGTATAGTGCTTCTCTCTTTAAGTAATAACCGGTTCCACACAAACAAGGTCCTTCGATCCCATCCATTCCTTGAAGAAATGTCTAGTTGTGTCCAAACAAGAAAACTCGTTAATAAATCAAACGTAGTATATTTTAACGACATGCTTGTGGCATCACATACTTGATCATAATATTTAGACTTGCTTATCTAGCTATTTTTCTATTTACTTATTTATTTTGAAGTGTTTATTTCAATATATAATAAGTAGATAAACAGTTTTAATAAGGAATCGTAAACAATATGTATTCATGTAGGTATGGTGTGTACCTTAAAGAAATATCTTAACTCGCTTTCGTAGATATCATGTTTACTAATGTTATGAAATGTTTGTGGGAATTGGACGAAAGCAAGAGAAGAAGATAGTTTCGGGTCAAGATGGAAACACATAGCTTGACGAGCTGAGTTTCTGTCATTGCAACGCATGTCACAATCCAAGCCTAGTATATATGGTGAATTGCTTATCAAACTCGACAGTCTTAGCTGCAAGCAAATATTTGTTGTGTTAGCACACATAAAAATATCACAAGTAGGGAAGACAAAAACAAGCAAAGACGGTTATATGACTGTATCATGTATCAAATTCAAAGCAGCTGCTACAAATATATTATGTAATTCTAGTGATTCTTAACATATTATTGGTTATGAAGATATATAGAGAGAGCGTGGAGATAAATACGAGGACGTTGAGGGCTCCGGCCTTAAAATGATGAGGATGAGTAGGTCTTTTTTCTCGAGAAACATACACAAGAAGAGGTATCTTTCTTTGATCACTAGTGTTCTCATCAACCATCACCTGTAAAACAAAATTAGATTATTATTTAAGTTCATGTTACAAAAAGTTTGTACCATGAATGATGAAAGGAATAATTTGTTCGCAAAAAGAATGTGGGAATATTATTTGAAAATGTTAAAATATGTTAAAGTAGACAATAATCACTACAATATAAATGACTCACTAAGGATTAATTTTGTATTAATCAGTAGGTGGAAATGGTCATGGACAATAATTCATTGGTGAAGCTTCATTGAAAATATGGACAAATCATCAACGCACATTGATGATGAATTGCCGACGTATCACCATGAGGGAAAAATAGGTTTTTTGAGATTCAAGTGATCCCAACAGTGAAGTTTCGTTAGAAATATGACCTTGTTTAATGTGATTTTTAATTGATCATCAACATATATTATCAACGAAATAACAACATATCACCATGGAAAAGGTTAGGTTTTTTGGGATTTTGATGAATCTGTTAATGAACCATCTAATAGAAATCTTCCGCCCAAGAAAAAAGTTATAAATTTATAATAGCAATAAAGTATTATTTGTTGTGATAATAAGTATCTACATTTGACAAAACATGTTAAAAGTGGTTTAAATGAAACTTACTTGAGATAAATTCGTATGTAATAAAAGTGCTAAATTGTTATATTTCATCTACTCCCTTAATCAGTAATAATAAAATAATAATATTTACTTACCTCAACGACAGCAGAATGGTCTTTATTTGATACGCAATTTTCACTTTCTGAAATTTTAATCATTTTCCGAACAAATGATTTGTATTCTTCCTGCATACCATTAAAACCCAAGATAATGATCAATACAATATAAAACTACAGGGTTAATTATATGGGTCTAAGTTATAAATAACGAGTAGTTAGCAAGATTAGTGGGCTTAAATAATGGATTATTAGTTTATTTGATTCAAAGTAGTGGAGTAATAGGCATGCTATTTTTCTTGAATTTTTTTCTTTAATGTATTTGAAAGAGTTATTATATTTATGTATATAGTACAAGTAATGAAAGGAAAAAAAGCAAGTTAAAAGCAATAAATAACTTTATTTTCATGTCTTTTTTAATGTGTATTGAAGTCTGAACCTACAAAAACTCTACTTGCGATCAAGAGAGTGACATGTTGTTGGTTATAACATTTGTAAGTTTAAAACAACAATTTTACTCGATGGATACGAAACAACGACTTGAACACTAGATTTTTTTTTGTATCCCATTTAAGACACCGGAGGCTTTGGTGTCACATAAGACACCAAAGACTGATCTTTATTTGAAATTCGATATTTTAGTGTCCTAAACGTAAATAAACAAAATAAAAGGATGCAAATGTACCGTAATCCTAGCTTTCTCTACTCGATACTCATCACCATTCACCACAACTTCATCATCAACCTCTCGTCCAGCGAAATAAGCATCCGAGCAAATCGACTCCACACCATACTTCTTGCAAAAGGGCACCCACATGGTGGCAAACTTCCAAGCTTCTCTCATGGCTTCCAAAGTCCCTAAACAACCCGCATCATCCGAAAGATAAACCGAAAGCTTCTCGGGCGGATAATTCAAAGCCATAGCAGATATAACCGTATTCATAACCCCTAACATCGGTTCTTTAACCGGATCCGCCGTACATATCACCACATCAATGGGTGGGAGTTGGTGGTCCTCTGGCAGTCTCTCTGGGAAAACAGTCCTGGTGACTGGTTTCCACATGCAAGAGTACTGGCGGAGGACCCAGAAAAATGACAGACCGAGTTCCGCGACGAAGATTAAAATATGAGGAATGAGAGGTTGGGCTTTTGAGTGGAGTAGAGTGATAATGGTGGAGATTCTAAAGGTTATGATGAGTGTTAGAGCTATGGTGTGAAGGAGTAAGTATAATCTATTGATGATTAGTGTTGATACATTGAGATGATGAAGATGAAGGGGATGAGAGATATTTTTCACTTGGAGAGCCATGAGTATGCAATTTATTTGGATGTAGGTGCTTCTTATGGCTTTATATATAGGGATATTATATTATTTTATCTTACTTTTATGTACACCACAAGTTTTTAATCATTTGCATACTAGAATGTAGATCAATCCGCAACGACAGCAAACGACGGAGACATGAAGGTAGCCACATCTCGCTTTTCCTCCGAACACTATAATATTATAACAAACTATATGAATTTAGTAGTGAGAATGTTTTAGCTTTCTGTCGAGTATGAAAAAATACACCCTGATAATATAAAGTTAATAATCTGTTTGTAAAAAATCTATAATATAACAATAATTGTTATACCTATAAATAAAAGTATTATAACAATATAATCTAATTTACTTACCTAAGCAAATCACAAGACTCTCTTACTGTTTTTAAAATGAGTTTAAATTTGATAAATGGGAGTGGACTAAATTAATTAAAATGTTAACGAACCTAAATTTCAATAAGTCAAAAACAAATTGTTATTGAGTTTTTTAATAGCCTATAGATGTTTTTAAAATATACATACATACATATATAATATAAACTTTTTTAAAAATTCCCCCTCACCTCCCGTCCGCCCATGTGTTTGACCATTCATAATTTGTTTATGGTGACTTTAATGAACCTAACGTATTTTATTTTATATCTGACTAATTTAAAAGTACTCTTATAACGAAATTATTAAAAGGCTAAGAAATAATCCTTAACAAATCAATCTAACTATTTTGGTTTACTAAGTATGTTTTTTATTTATACAAAGTGTAACTGAAATCATTTATACATTTTAGAATTCTTATACAAGTTTAAAATATATTGATGTCAATTTAACTTGTTTAAAATAAGATGCATAATTTTTTTAAAAATATATTGAATGTACTATTTTTAATATAGCCCAATCTCGATTTAATTGTCAGCCCGTTGTTGCTTTATAGTTTATACTAGTTATCGGCCCAAATTAGTCTCCATAGCTTCCAATAGAAATTAGAATACCCAATATTTAACCAATTAAGTTTCATTTGTTTTTGATATTTCTACGTAAACCAACCTACACCGCATAATTCCATTTAGAGTAAATTACAAATTTTATCTTTTAAATATATTTAAAATTATAAATCTTGTCTTTTAACTTTG
Source organism: Flaveria trinervia (assembly GCA_025506515.1). NCBI lineage: Eukaryota > Viridiplantae > Streptophyta > Magnoliopsida > Asterales > Asteraceae > Flaveria > Flaveria trinervia. The sequence goes on along the minus strand of CM046454.1, from coordinate 2,445,404 downwards.
ATAATTACACTGAATGTCATTTATTTAAAAATTTATCACGCTCTATGTCCTTTCTACTAACTGAAGTTAAATTTTTTAGTTAGTTTTGTGTGAAAGTACCATTTTGCCCTTATCCCTTAAATAGCGAAATCTGCAATTTTCCTTAATCTTTTATTTTTTTATTTTATTTACTTTATCTTTTTAATCATTTTTTATTTTATAAACTTATCTAAAATATTATTACTTAATTATTTTTTATATAAAATATACTTTTATCTATAGTTTTTTTAATTTTATATATATTTTTTGTTTTTTTAATTAGTTATCTACCTTTCTAATCATACGAGAACAAGATGGAGAACTTACAATATTTTTTTATTTTATAAAATTTAAACTAGTAATCGATTTTGTTCATCATCATTTTTTATTACCTTTATTGTATAAATTTTTTAACAATTATAAATAGTTTGACTTACAAATTATATTAGAAACATATTAGAAACCATATGATTTTACTATATGACTTTTTATATTTTACTTGGTTATAATTATTCTAAGTTGAGTTATATGTATAATTAAACGTTGATAATATATGGAGTATTTAAGTTTTTTTAACTGAAAAAGGTTCAATACACTTCATCCTAAAACCAAACTAAAGCAAACCCTTAGTAATTGTTTGGTTCGGTCTCGTTTTAATTTTATGTGGTTTGGAATTGATTTTCATTGATAAAAAATATTATTAACAATTTAAATATAACCATGAATAAAAGTACATTTAATAAAAAAATTGAATGTTTTTTTATTTAAAAACTTCGAGTAGTTCTTTAGTAACATTTTACTATATTTTATTTTAAATTAAAGTTACGTGCTATTAAATTATCTTTACATTTAAAAACAAACCATTTGATTGAATACAAAAAATTAAAAATTCATATCATAAACCAAAATCCTACTTTCTCCAACCGGTTTTGAACATAAATCCTAAACCAAATAACTTGAAACGATTAAAAAATCTTGTACAAAATAAGTTAAAAATCTTGTTGTCTGATTTTTGTTAGTTTTATTACAAAGGTAATGCACAAATAAAAAGAATAAGAAAATAAAAATCTATAAATAAAATTACAGTTTACAAAAAAATAAAACTAAATTATTATTAATATTATGATTATTTCTTTAAACAAAAGGGTATAAAAATAAATAAAATAAAAAATATAATAATAAAAAAAAATTAATAATAACATATTTTGTCAAAGTGACCATTAAGAATATATGTTTATTAAAAATGGTTAAAAAAAACGTTAAAGAAAAGTAAAGTAAATAAAATAAAACAAAAAGGAAAAAAAATAAAAGATTAGTGAAAATTACAGATTTCGTCCTTTAAGTGGTAAGGATAAAATGATCTTTTACAAAAAACTAACTAAAAAGTTAATTTTCGTTAGTAAAAATGACATAAAGCGTGATAAGTTATTGAATAAAGGATGCTCAGTGTAGTTATGAAAGTTTAAGGACAAGATCTATAACTTTAGGTATATTTAAAAAACAATATTTGTAATTTACTCTTCCACCTATTCTTCTCCTGAAAAACATCTATATCCTTCATGTGCAAAATATATGTTTGCTTTCAAGATAGTCATCATCGTGTTTGCGCCATCGTGTTTCCAAGCAAGCTTAGATATAAACTTTCTCGTGTTGAGAATTAGTTCATCGTTTTAGCTCGTTTCTTCTCTAGTATTCAACAACGCGTTTATAAAATATATAGATCAATATAGGAACTTACAAATCAACTTCCAAACACGTTGGTGATATTTCTAGTGACTTTTGACCATCAATATTCAATAGCCATAACAATTGATTTAATATTAAAATTCACAAGGATTTTAACTTTGACCAAATCTACACTCTAATCCTTGAATTAGAATAAAACAAAACACATTTCTTCATTATTAGACCATAATATAATATATCTCAATTTGGTCCTTAAGCTAGATGCATACTCAATAAACTTGTAAAAATGCGGTGTTTAAATCAAATAATGTAACTGTTAATTTCATTGTTCATGCTTCTATAAATAAATCAAACTAGTGGGTTTAACCGGTGCTTTGCGATGAGAAGCACATAAATTAATTAAGCAAGAGTAAGTCTATATGAGGTATTGAATATTAGAAAGCAAAAAACTTATGGTTGGTTTGAAAATAAAAAAAAATTAACTTTATCAAAGTTCAGAGACTGTATGGTAATTTATTTAAGTTTAGGGATATCAAAGTAAATTAATTTAAAAAAATAACTTAAATAAAATCTAAGTGGTAAAAGTAAAATTCCCAAAGTATAATAGTTTTACGGGAACACCTTTGTGAACTAATTGTATTATAAAAAAGTTTTATGATTTAATTAAGAAAACTTAAAATTATACTATTTGTAAAAGTTTATAGATAATATACATATACATATCGTGTTTCATGATTATACAATTAAAATCAGGTTATAGGTGAGATCACACCTAGTGTACCTTTAATTTGCTCATGATTAAGTTCTTAGCAATACACTTGTGAAGCTATATCTTATGGTTGACAGAATAAACCAATTGAATCTTTGAGGTGACATATGCTTCAATTAAAACGATCCAGTTTGCATCATATGTGACATTGTTGCTAATATCGTGTAAACATCCCTAATTGTTCTTTCTTTCTTTTATTTATTATCGATATATTTTTTTGGTTCACTTGCAATTTCTTTAGTTTGTGATATTGCTAATATATTTTTTGGTTCACGTGTTAACTTTGTTTGAGATGTTATCTATTGCAAGTAGAGGTAAAAGTAAGATCGTAATTTATGACTACCTGGCACGTTGGTGGTTTGAATTATTAGACACTAATGCGACCCATATACCTTTATCCTATAAAAACACATTAACACTAACACACTTAAAATTGTGTAACCAGACACAGTGCTTAACCCATGTGTCTAAATGTTTCAAATATATTGACCAGTCTACTTGCTTAATCAAAAGGGTTAAGCGGTTAACTCAAACAAAACTTGTCCAATTAAACAAGTCACCTCGAAAATGAGCATTTTATTTAATGAGTTAGTTATGAAAACCAAAACATGATTATTATTACCACCCTAGGCAAATGTATTGTGTCATGTCAAATGGGTCGACAAAATACATTTAACACGTTTATTAGATCATGTCACATTTAACTAAATGTGTCCTTTACTTAATCACTCACATATGCACATTTAATTGCATGATACTTTTAACGTGATTGAATTAATCAATTTAATTACATGAATAACACATTAACATAATTAAATAAACAATGTTTAATCATACAAACAACACAATTTTTGTACAATTATCAATATGATTTTATACACGCTTTGAACATAAGAGTTCAAACACCTCACACAAACTAAAGAGCAAGTAGATGCGCTTAGGGTTAGAAATTTTGAGTAGTACAATTCATTATCTACAAAGTTATAAAACCATATAGTTTTAATAATCATTTATGAAACTTTTCATCCTAACATGTTAACCCTTATAACATGATTACTTAAATAAGTCACATGTGTCATACATCAATTAGTCAACGTCCTTATAAACACATTTTAACCATGTTATCAACATGCCAACCCATTTATGCCAAAATTTTATTTATCTACTCAAATCAATATAACTTTATCTTAATTCATATAATATCAACAATCTGTCACTAATTACGAGCTCTAATTTTAACTATAGTATTTAAACTTCAACCCACTATAAATAACACTATTTACACAAATAAATGCAAAAACTTAGTTGGACATTGAACGTTAAACAAAATTATATAGGTACTTATAATTAAAAAGAATACATAATTATAAAAAAATGAAAAAAACTTAAGTTGAGTTTCATCAATACCTTTTACCTACGTATTGAAAATATATTAATTTTACTACTACAATAGTGATAAAACTTTACAAAAGACTATTATTACAAGTTTTTTTGTGAATAAAGAATTAAATAAATCTATTCAAACTGAAGAAGTACACCTCAAAGAAAATGTTTTATGACAAACAACTTATGTAATAATTCCTACACCAAAAATATTACAAAAAAATGTTATTTTGACCCTTTACTCTGCTGCTTCTTCTTGTACCTCAATCTCTAACTTTCTCTCTCTTTCTCTTCTCTGTTTTCTGTATCCATCTCCTTCGCCTCTTTCTTAGACCTAAAATCAGCTTCCACCATCGCCATTAATCAACCTCTGCTCACAGGTTCCTCTATTTCTCATCGCATCATCGATCCATCAAGCTTATCAATCTTTATGTCTTGCTAATTTGAGATTCTTATCCGATTTGCTGTTTTTGATTAGGGTTTGGGTTTTCTTTGGTGGGTTTGCATGTAAATGATCTTTGGTGGTGATTTGATTTGTGGTTGAATTTGGTAAACGAGTTAATCGGAGTTGTATGGGATTTGGGGAAAAGGGGTTTTGCTAATTGCGTAGGAATATGATAATTTAATCGATGGTTGTCTTATTTTCACATGTTTGTTTTTTTTAACTTGTGGGTTTGATTTAATTCAGCTCTTTTTGTTAGTTTGAGTGGTGGGCTGCTTTAGAAAGAGGGTATTTAGGGTTTATTCAAGATTTTAATCATTTCATCACTTCATGTGTTTATAATTTTTGTTGTGTTGAGTTGAAACTGATGATGTTTGATAGGTTGATTACTTGTGGTGACTGATGATTTGGATTGTTTGCAAGTTTTGGTTTGAATTGTGTTTGATAATTCATAGAGGGTGTGATGTTCTGGTTGCTGTGTTTGATGATTGATGTTGTGTTTTGGTGTTTTTAGGTGAGATTGGAGGAGTGTTGAGAGAGTTGTGAAGTGCGAAAATGGCGGGGAGTTCAAGTGAGGAATCTGGGGTTGGGAGATCATTAGAGGGATTGTCGAATGGACAGCAGCGGTCTGGGGAGGCGTTGGCGGAATGGCGGTCTTCTGAGCAGGTGGAGAATGGAATTACCTCAACATCACCGCCGTACTGGGATACTGATGAGGATAATGATTGTGGTATGCTTCTATTTAGCTTTATTGTTTTCTAGTTAATCTAGAGATAAGGTAGATTTGCATATGTATAAAAAGTGAAGAATCTTTTTGGAAGTTTTATTCTTTAGTGTGTTTGAGAAGTAACCCTTATCAGGAATTTAACTTTCATGAGTTATGCTAATTGCTTAATCTGAACTTGAACTGTAGACTTGTAGTGATGCCTCTGTACTCTTCATTGAGAAAAAGTGCAACTTTAGACACCCTCTTTTTGGATTAGTTTCCTTCTAAAAGATATATATGTATGTATGTGTGTGTGTGTGTGTGCCATTGCCTCATGGTTGCAACAAGCTGAATTTTGAAATTCACTTTTGCTCATGTTTATTACAGGTAACCTACTAAACTAATTATATAGCACAAAATAATTGGTATAATGTTTGGAGAGCCATATATACGCAGTTGAAAGAAATATAGTTCTTAACAAATCAGACTAGTTTGAGTTACAAATTTTCTGTATATTGCTCTTTTTCATGCTGATCTTTGTCAACACGCAGAAGGAAAACCTTCTGATCTATATGGGAAGTATACATGGAAAATAGAGAAATTCTCGCAGATTAATAAGAGAGAACTCCGTAGCAATGCGTTTGAGGTTGGTGGCTACAAATGGTATGCTTTCTCCTAATATATTTAAGTTGTTTGTCATATTTATTAATTGTTTAGCCTGAATGCTGGTGATATATTGCTACATGTGCAAATCATGGATTATTTAAGCGTGTTGGTATACTGTAGGTACATCTTGATCTACCCTCAGGGGTGTGATGTGTGCAATTTTCTGTCTTTATTTCTTTGTGTTGCAGATCATGACAAGCTTCTTCCTGGTATGTTTGATAATAACATTCAAGGTTTTATTTTTCTTCATCCTGCACTTAAAACTAATTTAATGTGACTTCCTTCTACTGATGCAGGATGGAGTCATTTTGCACAATTACAATAGCTGTGGTGAATAAAGACCCCAAGAAATCAAAATATTCTGGTTGGTTATTTTTTTCTTGTGATTGTTACTGATGTCATTATTATATCAAATGATTAATTGTATGTTTGTAGATACTTTACATCGCTTCTGGAAGAAAGAGCATGACTGGGGTTGGAAAAAATTCATGGAATTATCTAAAGTGTTAGATGGGTTTGTTGATGCTGACACACTTGTAATAAAAGCTCAAGTTCAAGTTATCAGGTTTTTAAGTTTTCTCAAGGTTTATCCTTATTTTTGTAGTATCTTTTAAAATATGTTTGTATTAATCCTCACTGAACCCTTTGCACCACGGTCCAATTTACGTGTTGGATACTTTAATCATCTTATGTAACTTCTCTTTTTATTGGTGTCTATTTTAATTGTTACGTTCTCGAGTAATTAACGTTTCATTAATCATTACTTATGGACATAGTATAGTAGCCAATCCAACAATTTTAGTGCCTTTTCTAACTTTTACTGCATTTGCAGGACATATATATTTGTACTTGAGTTAGAGTATATATAGGTATATTAATTACTGCTTTTGTGTGAAATCCACCATTTACCAGACACCCTAACAAGAAAACCTAATAACAAATTAGGAAGCAATGAAGCATTTAGACCAAATGAGCTTTAGTTGATCTCTTACCAAGTTATTATTAAATATTGGCATATTGCTATTAGTTTTGCTGAAATATGTAAAGATCGATCACAACGTTAGAGATAAGGTAATACAAAGGCTATTGTTGGTATGTACAATGTACAAGACATCATATAGAAAAGCAAAAAATATTGAAAAGTCATTAAGCGGCTATATTAGTTTTAAGGCATCATCTTATAGTTATAGCCGATTAATGTGATTTTTGATGATTTCATTGGAATCAAGGATCAAAACCCTTATATATGGATAAATTGGACACACTTTGATTTGTTGTTTCATATGATATTATATTTTACATGGTTAGGATAAAAGGTTTGTTGCTTTTGTCACTGACAAAAAATTTACAATTTTCATCTACCATCACTTCAAATGTACCTGTCACCTTGTTGAACCATTATTTTGAAGTTTTTTGCTCTCTATTTTTTAACAACAAGATGTATGATAGCAAATGCTAACATGTGCTACATGTTTTGAAGGGAGAGAGCAGATCGTCCTTTCCGATGTCTTGACCGTCAATATAGGAGAGAACTTGTAAGGGTATATTTGTCAAATGTAGAACAAATTTGTCGTCGCTTTGTTGAAGAAAAAAGAGGAAGGCTTGGAAGTTGATAGAAGATAAAGTTAGATGGTCAGGGTATGTAATTTTTAGTAGAGGATAAAACAGGTGGCAAAATGGGTAATTTTTGGTACGGGTTGAGCAGGAATGATACAATAAGAGTTTAGTTTTTTGTCTAAAATATTATTTTTTCAATAAATATTTAGCATGTCAACATACTTGCAAAAGTCGTATTATTTCAGCAATAATCTACTTATTTTTGATGAAAATGATTTAGTAGGTGAAATACACTTCGGGTGACTTTCAATCTGTTTGACCGTGGTGCTTTTTAATATAATAAATATTCATTTTACTTGTTTCACTGATTCATATGCAAATAGGGGAAGATTACCACCTCCAGATTCCAGAGTTTAGGCTGTTTATTTTATTTTATTAAAATTTTGTAACATTATCTTTTTTGTCCTATGTTTCAGATTCTGTAGTTTCTGGTCGAGAATTGATAAAAATTCTAGGCTACAAATGTCAAGGGAGAGATCAGATTTAATACTGAAAGTTGTTGTGAAGCATTTCTTCATAGAAAAGGAAGTGACATCAACTTTGGTGATGGACTCTTTATACAGTGGACTAAAGGCCCTTCAAGATCAGACTAAAATCAAAGGAAAATGTGACTCAGAGGAATTACCAATAATACCTGTTGTCCATATGGAAAGTGACACATTTACTCTGGTTGATGATGTTCTGCTATTGCTTGAGAGGGTGGCCATGGAACCGTTGCCCCCAAAAGATGAAAAAGGTCCTCAAAACCGTACTAAGGTCAGCAAATACAGGAACTGCTTAAAGTCTATCTTTTTAGTGCATACATTCTTTTGATTCTTTTATATTCAAAGATTCATACTTTTTGTAATAGTGTTTTTCTAATTTTAATGCATTAGTTATTAATATAAAAACTAAGAAAATAAACAAAAACACTATTTGTGGGTTATGAAAATTCGGTTGGTTCTTAGAATGACCCGCTTTTACCCTGGTCACATCTAGTTCATATCTTTGTCTAAACCAAAAAACAAACACCTCCAGCAAAAATTCCACTCATTATGTAGGGTGTGGAGAGTGTGAGATGAGGACAAACCTTACTTTTATCTTGTGGGATAAAGAGACTGCTCCCAGAGAGACCCCAAACTTAGGAAAACCTCCTCTTTTTGGAATGAGAATACAATAGAGATGCAAGAAAACAAAAACAAGTATTATAACAGAATAAGTTAGTAGTAGAAGATAATTACAGGGTTATTGTCTAAGAGAGTGTTATTATCATCGTCTATTTGGACTTGTGTGTGTATATAGAGGGGCGTTCATTTCAGAACCAGTATTATGTGGTGAATCACAGGAACAACAAGATATTATGTATCTGTCATTCTGTTGCAATGAATGTGATACACAAGACAATTATGCAACCATCTCTACTATACTCCCACTACTTCTGTTTTATCTTTTATGAACCAAGTACAAGTGGTTCTTGTGGTTCTCAAGTCTCAGCATATTATTGATTTTGAAACGAATACACCCCTACACACATTTTTGACATTTTGTATTCATTAATGATCTCATCTTTTTTTTTCTTTTTTTTCTTAATGGTGGCAGGATGGCAGCTCAGGGGAGGATTTCAGTAAGGATTCCATCGAGCGAGAAGAAAGGCGGCTCACTGAATTGGGACGTAGAACCATTGAAATCTTTGTTCTAGCCCATATATTCAGGTAATACTCTAATAAATAATGAATATGTCTTTAAACTTTTTTTGTTTTTTCTTGTTTAGATTTTTTTTCTCTGTTATAAATATTCTTACTACTGATTTAATGCAGCAGTAAAATAGAAGTAGCATATCAGGAAGATGTTGCTTTAAAGAGACAAGAAGAGCTGATTCGTGAAGAAGAGGAAGCATGGATGGTGGAATGTGAACAAAAAGCAAAACGCGCATCTGAAAAAGAAAGAAAATCAAAGAAAAAACAGGTTTCTGATAATAATAAAATCATATTTAACGCTAAATGAATTAAAATCGACATTTCTAACTTTTTATCTATTATTATACAGGCAAAACAGAAAAGAAATAACAGGAAATCAAAGGATAAAGGACGGGATGAAAAACCCATTATTGTAATAGAGGAAAAATCTCACAAACAAAGCCCAATTGAGGATGATGCAGAGTTGTCAAAAAAGCCCGAACCACTTGAGGATGGTTCAGATGTTTCAGACTCGGTAGATTGTGTAACTGAAGCAGTTCTTCAACCCGATTCCGATGATAGAGATTTGAGTCCAGTCAACTGGGATACCGACACTTCTGAACCTCATCATCCACCCATCGAAGCCTGTAGTAGTGGTGTTATTAGTGAAAAAAATGGCACGAGAAAGAGCTCTTCTGTGATGGATGATAGCTCGTCGACGTGTTCATCCGATTCACTCCCGTCAGGGGTGATCAATGGCCCCTCTTATAGAGGGAATTCAAATCAGAATCAGAAATCCCAAAGTTCACCTAGCAGGTCATTTTCGTTTTTCATTTTTCATTTCTTGTTTTTTGATTTTAGATTAATTTGTGTGTGGTCATTTAATCATATTCAGGTTATGTGTAACACTTTATTTTTAATATTATGTAGAGGGAAAGTCAAACGCGGAAAGGGTGTCGGTCAACCGCATCAAGAGTGTGATGGCGATGCAGACTCGTTGCAGGATAAGTTGAAATGGCTTGAACAAGATGATGTTAAGAAAATGGTATGATGTTATTTTCATGATATAAATTACAAACTTTTCTTCTATTCCGTTTACGAGCATACATTATAACCTTACGCGTTTTATTACCATAGGAGGAAGTTGTTTCATTGCAAAAAAAGCTAAGCATTAAAGATGAGACTGAACCCGAGAGACATTCAAAAGAAAAACCAATCGTCTCCGTTGCACCATCATCACCCAAAAGCCCTTCAAAAGCATCCCCACGAGCCCTTCAAAAATCCGAACTAAGAAAGACTGTCCAAAACATCGATTCTGGTATAGCCAGAAAACCGTCTTCAGAAAATGCCCAAAACACTGATAAACCAGTGGTCTCATCAAGCTTAACCAATGGTTCAGTCATATCCAAACCCTACACTCAAAAATCACTTGAAAAGCCTTCAACGGTTCACCAAACGCCCAACCCGTCTCAGAAACCCATGAATGGTCAAGGGGCGTTAGCAGTGGAAAAGCCTGTGGTTCCCCAAGTTTTGACTAAGCCGCTGACTACTTCACCGGCTAAGCCAGTGCCACCAATGTCGAGACCTTTGAGTGCACCGTTAGTAGATGGGTCTAGGCCTAATTCCATGAGTACCACCCCTGTTGTCTCGCTGGTTCAAGCCGCACCATTTCTGTCACGTTCAGCGAGTGTAGCGGGTACCTTGGTCCTGACCCGTCATCCGTAGGTCAAAGTTACGGTCCTCCTTCATACCGTAATGCTATGATGGGGGGTCCCGTTACTGCAACCTCTTCAGCTTTTAGTCAAACTCATACTCACTCGTATTCACAGCCTGTGTTCCCACCTCAGACCCCCGAAATGGTTGACTCAACCAATTCCATCAGACCAAAATTTTCATTCGGGATGATGAACCACGATGTACTTCAAAACGGGTCACAATGGATGGAATCCTATCAAAGGGATAATGGTAGTAGCAGATCACAACCTCAAGGCGTGTTAGCGGATGAATTCCCGCATCTTGACATCATCAATGATTTACTTGATGACGAGTACGTGGGGCCGTCATTTCACAACGGGCCTCGCCATCTTAGTCATCATTTCACTTTCCCTGGGGATATCAGTGGTTCACTTGACCAGGCTCCTTCAACAAGCTCATGCAGGTTTGACCGAACTCGGAGTTTTCATGAAGAGTTCCAACTTGGTTACTGTGGCGGGTTTGACTTTTCAAGAGACCTGATTCCACCACAACCAAACTTGCAGCCTTACGTGAACGGGCAGATTGACGGGTTGGTCCAGAACCAATGGCAGATTGGTGGGTCGGATCTTTCTTACGGATTGAGAAATATGGATGGTGACGGGTACGCGTGTCACATACCACCGTCAGACTATTCAGGTTTGACCATGGGAGTCAATGGTTACACCGTGTATCGACCAAACGGGCAGTGAGTAGGCTGCAGATGAAATTATTATTGGGTTGTAATAATGTATGTGATGGAGGGAATGGTGATATGAAGCGAGGTTGTAACCCTTTGATAAGAAACACTTATTTTATTTTATTTTATTCTGAAAGAGTGATTTTAGCAATGTTTGTTATCAGTTTGTTCGTTAATTATGATTTGAAATCTGACTTACTATTCAGGTTTACAACTTGATAAGTGATCCCTGTAATATACTGAACCGGTTTGATCTGTCCTTGTGTCGATGATAGGTTGTGGTCTGAAATGTTGTAAACCAACTGGTTTTGGCTCGTTGTGCATGTTTAGACATCTACGCTAGATTGGATCGAACCAGATTAGGGGTGTTCATGGGTTCTGGCTCTGGCATTGGACCGACCCAGGATTGAAACTGAATAAGGTGAAACAAGAATCGAGGGCTGGATTGATTTTTTGTGCTTCGGGTCAATCTCGGTCTGGTCCAGGTTGGTTCATCGGTTTTCTTGGTTGACATGCAAGATGCTTACTCGTAGGGTGATTGTAGGTTGATCATAGCTATCTTGACTGAATTGGCCTGGGACCGAAACTAAATAAAGTAAAAAATGATGACCGAGGACTAGACTAATTTTGTATGTTTCGGGTCGGTTTCAGCATAGTTTATTTTAATATCAGTTTCTTTGATAAATGGATTATATTTTTAATTCTTAAGATAAGTTGCTAATTACAGAATTTCCCACTTATAATAAAGACAATTGTTATGAATCTTGGATATGATTTAAAGAAAGGGTACAAGCCGGTTTTCCAGTCCCTTCTTAGGGCTTTACAACACCACCGAGATTGGGGTGCACTTTCATCCCGAAGATACCGTGCCCCCACGATAAGTGAGCTCTTCTAGTCCTCTTATGGCTCGTTCGACATCTCATCAAGAGTTAGCATGTAAACAGGTTTATTGTATCAGAATGTAACGTTGCTTTTACTCTTTTGTTGTAGTCCCTAAGACTCTACTCTTGAAGTGATATTTATGGGTATGTTTGTATCTTTAAAAAAGTGATTGAAGTAAACTACTAATGAATGTGGACTACACTATCTATATCTATCATATTAATTGGAGTATATATATTTTCATTTTTGTATAATTAAGTATTGATTGTTTGTTTACCATCCTTAATCCAAAGGAGGGTTCTCAATACACTCATCAAGCTTTTCATTGAGAAGTCAAACCAGACTATAAAATCTTTTAGTGTTAATTATGCAAATGAACAATAACCTAAGGTCCTAAATTATTATTTAATATAACTTCTTTTATGCCAAAAAGCAGCCAGCCCAACTTGCTCAGATCCAACTCTGTTGGCCCACTACAATTTTGGGCTCCATTAATTCACGTCCATTACCCTTAGGCCTCGCTTAGAGGTGCACATCCAAACCGGCTCGCAAATCAAAACGAATAACACAAACCAAGCCCGACCCAATTTGAAACTGGTTTGAAAATGATAAGCCGTAGTTTAGAGACCGGTTTTTAATCTCCTCCACTGAACCGATACGAAACCAAACCAAACCGAATCGAACTGACTAAAAACCAACAAACACTACTCAAAACTGGTCAAGAAACCAGTTAAACTCAAACCGATTTCGCTTTTTGTTGACCAAACCAAACCAAACCGTCAAACCCAAACCAATCTAGTGTTTGGAACGGCCTTGACACACAATATAAAGGCTTTTAGTATATCATATTAAGATAAGTTTATCATGAATGCGTTAGCAAACAAATTTTTTCACAACTATATTTTTTTCCTTTTGGAAAAATCACACTAAAGTTAACAAATGAAAAGAAAGATTTTGCACATAAATAACTACAATTAATACTACTTACAACAACGTTATAGGCCGTTGTTTGCTTTCACTTTAATCATCTCGTACTTTCACTCTTTATATCTGATTATTTTAGTATTAAATCAAATCCAAATGAATCTAATTGTAATGAAGTTTAGTATATCTAATTATTATTTGGTACAATTCTAAGGTGTGGGCACATCGATTTGTATATTATAAAACTAGATCGTCTCTTTTTGCAGTTATATAGATAGGTATTTGTTTAAAAACGGAGTTTGGTCATAAAATGCTTCAAAAAGAAAAGAATAACATTTTATTTATGGAATTTAGTAAATTCATTTGAATTTCAAATATATTATTGTGACATTTATCTTTTTAATTCTAAATTTAAATTTTAACAAAATTTGTGCACTAGATGAGATTGATCACAAAAATTGGCTTTCTTTCTTAACAAAGATGAAAACGCTTTACATCCATTGTTTGGTATGTGGTAATGGAATGAACGAATAAATGAAATGAATAAGAGATTAAAATGAATAAGTGAATGAAATGAATCATTACATTCTATTGTTCCGTTTGGTTAACTTTTAGTAATAAATGAATCATATTTTTGTTTTATTTGTTAGGTATAAAAATCGAAACAATAAAGTGTAAAAGTAGTTATGATAGTGATGACGAGCGGAGGTGGTGGCCGGAGGTGGCTTCCGGCGGTGGTTTCCGGAGGCGGTGGTGGCCGGCGGTGGTTTCCTGTGGCTGTTTCCGGCGGCGGTGGTGGCCGTGGTGGTTTCCGGCGGCGGTGGCGGCCGGCGGTGGCGGCCAGCGGTGGTTTCCGTGGCGGTGGTGGCCGACAGTAGTTTCCGTGGTGGTGGTGGCCGGCGATGGTTTCCTGTGTCGGTGGTGGCCGGTGGTGGTTTCCAGTGGTGGTGGTGGCCGTGGTGGTTCCAGTGGTGGTGGTGGCTGGCGGTGGTTTTCGTTAGGGTTGTACAAAAAGTTCGTAGCTTGAAGCTCGCTCGAAGTTCGCTTGAAAAAAGCTCGAAAAAAGCTCCAATCTAAACGAGCCGGCTCGGCTTGGCTCGAACTCTAAACGAGCCGAACTCGAGCCATGGTTAGCTCGGTTCGATCTTGGCTCGTGGCTCGGTTCGTTGGCTCGGCTCGTGGCTCGATGCATATAATATATGTATATATATTTATATAATATAATAATTATTATTTTTATTATTTTTGTTTTTATATTATGATTTTAAAAATGTTTTTTTAAAAATAAAAATGGATTCTTTTTAAAAACAATAAGTATTTTGTTTAAAAATATATAACTTGATAGTAAATTGTTTATATTCAAAATAATAATCTTTGTTCCCATAAATACGGAGATCCAACAAAATGTAAAAACCTTAATATATATTTTTGGTGTTTTCATATAAATTGATGTAAAAAATAAAAAATATATATTTAATCGAGCCGGCTCGAACGGGCCACGAGCTGGCTTGAGCTTTTCACGAGCCGAACTCGAGCCAGTGTTTTGACCTCGTTAAAATTTTCAAGCCGGCTCGGCTCGGCTCGATAAGCTTCGAGCTCGAGCCCATCCTGGCTCGACTCGGCTCGGCTCGTTTACAGCCCTGGTTTTCGTTGGCGGTAGTTTCCGGCAATAGTGGTGGCCAACGGCGGCGGTATCTGGCGACGGTGGTGGATGGCGGTGGTTTCCGACGCGGTGGTGGCCAGAGGTGGTTTCCGGAAGCAGCGGTGGCCGTAGGTGGTTTCTTGCGATGTCGGTGCTGGCCTTCGGAGGTGGTTTCTTGCAATGGCGGTGGTGGCCTTCGGAGGTGGTTTCCGGTGGTGGTTTCCGACGCCGGCCGTGGCCGGTAGTGGTGGCCTTCAGTGGTTTCGGTGGCGGCGGCGGTGTCCGAAGATAGTGTTGGCTGACGACGGTGATGGCCGGTGGTGGTTGCTGGTGACGAGTGATCTTGGTGGTCGGTGGTGGTGGTTGTGGCGGGGGGTGTTGGTGATTAATGATGGAAGAAGGTATGGAATGAAAAAAAGAAGGGGGGGGGGTGGATAGAATGAATTTGAGAGAATGGAATCAACTACGTAATGGTTCATTCAATTACCTCCACCAACCAAACGTGTCTTTATTCATTCACTCTCAATGGTTCATTCCATTCCGCCCATCATTCCTGCATACCAAACGCTACCTAATTGTTTAATATGGTATTACATTATACAAATATGGCTCTCTTATTTAAACTATTCTAGTCATTACCATGTAAAAAATTAATTATATCATAACTAGCTTTAGTAAATCCATATAAATATTATAGTAAGAAGATTTTTAATTATTTTTTAAAAAAATAAACATTTTGTTCTAAAACAAACCATATAAAATATCATTTAAATTTTTTTTCTTTGTATAACTCCCAAAGTAAATTTTTTTTGTGTTAAAAAATTGAATTTTTAAAAATACTAAATTTTAAAATATTTCGTATTTCAAAAAAGTTTTATGCTTTAGAAATATTATTATTTTATAAAATAATTGTTTATTTAGAGTTATCATTAATAGATCTCTTTTTTAATTTATTAAATACAAAAGAATATTAAATAATATTATTAGTAATTAAGATAATTGTTTAAGATAAAATAATGGCAGGAAAATTTTGATAAGAATGGTTATGATGTTAACACGTAACATCTCAAGTTACTATTTTATTAGATTAAGAAGATATAAACTACATTTACTCTTTTGATGTATTAACTTTGTTTTATTTTCTGTGTATAGTCTCCTTTTTACTTTGAAATGTAAGAATGAAATAATGATGTCAACTATACTATTAATTTTTTTTGTGTATAGTATGTTTTTTTCTTTATTCACTTAAGTAATGATCCGTTCTTTACCTTTCTTAAAATATTCGCATCTGCTTTCACATATCAAAAGCACATCAATCACATCTTTACAATTCGATGGAAAGTTTAACGTTTTCATCTAATTTGACACTTCTTCATCCTCTAAGATAGAGTTGAAATTCTCCTTATTTTGTGAATGCAAGAAAATTAATATACTTTTTTTTACCTGACGCTGCATTGCTTAGTTTGACACATAGTATAATCATTCTAATATTTCAACTATGATTGTAAATGATCCGAACGAACACAAACAACACATTGCTCATTATCGTTCATTAAGAAGATAAAGTTGTTCATAAACTATTATGAAAACTTACGAAATGAGATTTCTTGTTTGTGTTTGTTTATTAAAAAAGTATAATGTTCATTAATTATTAACGAACAATTACGAAATAAACATTAATGAACACAAACCGATTAAAGCAAATGAACACAAACAAACTTTCATGAACCTAAACGAACATCAATTTGTTAACATAAACCTACCCTAGTCACCCGAACACATACTTGACATAATTACATAAATATAGTTAACACAAAAATTAAAAAAAAATGTCAAGTTTAGCATAACTTGAAGTTGAAAACAGTCAAACTGGGGATGTTGATGTAGACCTATAGTATACTTAGGGTTTCATATTTTTCAAAAATTAAGACCCGCAAAATAAAAGTATGAAATATAAAACGACATCTGTTCTTGTTATTTCCTTTAACTTAATGAATAAAATTTTCCTATTCGTTTTTGTTCATTTATAAAACAAACGAAAATGAACGAACTAACAGTTCATAAACTGTTTGATGAACATTCGGTTTGGTTACAACCCTATCCTCAACCTAGTAGAAGGCGGAGCATGCCCTATAACCTGCTATTTTATACCCTTTTTTCCTCGTCAAATGTAGGATTAATGTTTTTATGTAACGTTCCTATTTTGTGATCCCCTTTACACATGCGTAAGTAAATAAATTTATTTTTCAACTACAATTTTCTTTGAAAAAATCTCATTAAAAATGAAAAATAAAAATAGGATATTTTGCTCATTAGTAATTTACAATCAACACTTAGGTAAACATGTCACTGCACCAACATGTCTGCAAAGATCAACACTGAAGGTAAACATGTCATTGACTGCACCAACATGTCTCCTAAGATCATCTTTACCGTATCTCTCTTCTATCTAAAATGTCGAAAATCTAAATCCTGTATGATATATGTAATAAAGGTTAAATAGACGTAGATTATCATTGTTATAAAAAGCTAACATTATTGAGCGGGTCGTGCATCTTTTCAATTAGTGTGTTTTCACTCTTTTTATCGTCGATTATTTTTAATATCAAATAAAATCAAAATGAATCTAATACTAGTATTTAGTGCAACTCTGAGGTGTGAATACACAGATTTAATGTTTAATAATATATCGTATCTTTTTGTAGTTTTATAGCTACGTGTGTGTTAGAAAGGGAGTTCGATTCATAAAATGTTATTAAAAACATTACAATCTTATTTAGAAAAAGAATATAAGCGAACTTATTTTGTGTATGATTATAATATTGGCTATTAAAACATGTTACCTTTTTTATTTACATTTACATTTTAACAAATTTTATGAACTTGAACTCCTAAGTAGAGTATTTCACAATATGGTAAAGCATACAACTTTATAGTTCAAAAAGCATACAACTTAATCAATCTACTTTACCTTTAATTAGTGAATATTTTGCACTATACCCAATTCTCCCTCAAGCTCTTAGTATAAATACATGCTCCCCAAACGTTAATTTACAATCTAACGAAATGAAACCACTTACCATTGGTTGCATGTTCTTGACGGTTCTTTTTTTATTGAACGCACACCCTAGCAATGGTCACATGATCATGCATTTAAACGACGACATGATCACAGTTAAGAAAGGTGCGAGCCATTTTCTCAATCACTTCCTAAGGGGCGTATACCAGGGCACTCGCCAAGAACATATAGGGTCACTAAACTCCACAACAAACCATGCTTTCACAATAAGTAAACTGTTCTAATCAGTGGCGAAGCTTGAACCACACCATATGAGGGGCGAGGGCGAATGTAAACTGTTTTACTGGGGACGAACTCTATATATATTTAAAAAAGTTATATTAACGGGCCGACAATTTACAAGAAGGGGACGGATCCTATCATGTAAAAAAGTTTAATCATATCAAATTGCATATTGCCACCCTTTCTATGTATGACTCTTTTATTAGTTATCTATATTGTATTTTGGAAAGCGAAAGTTTGAACTAGTGATGTTGACTACACTATCATATCCTTTTCTTAGTTGTAACATTTATTTTGCGGTAGGCATTATTTTCCGATAGAATTAGCGATTATTTTTACGATCCACAAATCTTGCAATAGGCTTGTGACCGAGTGTTTTTATGACAGTTTACGACTAGTACTTTTATCTGTTTATTTTCATTTTAAGGGTTGTTTGGTAATTTCTGAATAATACATGTTGAATCAATAAAATGTTTGAATCATTAAGTGCTGAACCATTAATAGGTCTGAACCATTAAGAGGTCTGAAACATTAAGAACTATTATATCGTTTAACTATTAATGAAAAATGTCTGACCAATTCAGATAATAGGACTTAACTATTTAGTATTAGTATAATGCTTAATCATTCAAAGTCAACATTTGAACCATACAGACATTTGCATGAAATAAACAGTCCCAAACATTCAGACATCTGAACCATTAAAAGACTGATTCAAATCCTGCCAAATAACCCTTAGCAATATTAGAGGCCTTCACGAGCTTCATAGAAAGTGCGTGTCAAACTGGAATTTTCTAGGGATTAAAACCTCTAATGTACGCAGATGATGTGATTATCATGGGGGAGAAGACCAAAGGTAATATCACGAACATTGTTATATGATAATGTGTTGTTAACTTTTGAATCAAGATTAAGTTTCTGGAAACCTTCTACCCAAGTAATTTAGGGTAGATTGGCATTGTTAAAATCGGTTTTCAACTTGTTTAGTTGCTTATTATTTTTCATTGTGTAAAGCGTCAAAGAAGGTGTTGGATGAACGTGAGGGTTAAAGAAAAGTTTTTTTAGGGTAGAGAACACAGACAAATGTAAAATTAGTGATAGCTCTAAAGGAGACCGGTGGTCTTGAGTTGTGATTACAGTCTCTTATTGAAATGGCGGAGGAAATATAAAAAACGAGAAAAATAGACTTTTGGAGAAAATGTAATCTCTAATCCCGGTAACAATGCAAGTTCATGAAGGTCGATTACGAGGCGCGATGATTTCCTCTTTAGAAATAATATTAACATATCATCCTTAATCAAAGGAGTTCTAGGAGATGGTGTACTTGATAATCTTATAAATCTCATATTGGTTCATTTAGAGAAGCCAATAATTCAAGGATTAATATTGCACGACAAGAAATGAATACTAGAATTTTACATGATTTATTTTATGCAACGCTCAATTAGACCAAGAGATCTTATTATTTTGTTTTCTATATAAGTTTATAATGATTTATCACAGGCTTATAAAAAAATAATAATCATGCATGACAATGAAACTTCCTTTACAACAACTTTAATTAGAATATAGAGTTTCATATCAGCTAATATTCTACATTAAACAAAAGGAGACTACAAAAAGTACGAAACATGTGATGTACACGCTGTAAATCATATGTTATGAAGTGGATATTAAATCCAAATCCACTTCAAAGTCATATAAAAATTGTCTTCTTATTTTTGACCAAACTGAGTCAAATTACATACATGCATATATCTTTAAAAAATTCTTTTAAGTCAAAAGTCAAAAACCTTAAACGATTCAAATTAAAAAAACCACCTAACACCACCTTGAAAATCTGTATATAAATATGCAAGCTCATGCATATGTTGATTTACAAGCTACAAAAATGAAGCCATTAAGCATTGTATGTGTGTTCTACGCGGTGTCTCTTCTTATGTACGCGAGCTCCATTGAAGCTGGTCGAGTTTTGCATGTAATCAGTGGTTGGTTAGCTTAAAGAGCGCAACATGCTTATTTTCCAGTCACTTCCTAAGGGACAAGTTACGCCTCCGGGTCCATCAGGGTGCACCTATATACCCGGAAGTGGCGGACCACCTTGTCATTAATGAAGGTGTTGTCTAGGTCACTCTTTCTGTCATCAAAAGATTTGATGACGTCTCACGACTCACATTATCTTATTCGTTATACTAGTCATTTATTCTTTTATTGAAACAACTATTTGTTGGTGTTTCATGGAAGTTACAATAGATATGTACATATATAAATTTTTTCATGTTTTTAGTCATGAATATCATCCCCCTCCATGACATATATACTTGTAATAAGACTATTTATTCATTACATGGTTTATGCTTTTATTATTGGTATTTGGTGGTAGATTAGATAGAAATGTCATATTTGTAAACAAATTTGTGCACATACATGTTACTGACAGTGTGTCTTCTCATGGTAGTCAATTATGCGTTTTACCAAACCCAAATATATTGATATTAAATCCTAACTACGTACTAAAGACAACAATAAACTAAAAAGATAACTAATTTAAATAGATATTCTCAAACTCACATTTGTAGAAGATCCTACATTAGAATCATTCATTTTATCAATCTTAATAAATAAAATTATAGATATATGATGTTAATTCATTTGTCTTAAGATTCAAAAATAATTCATTGAGTATGAACCTACACAAGTGTAAGTCATGTGTAGACCATAATGTACACATCACATACAATGCGTCGTAAGTAAACAGTTAATAGTTTAAACATATGAAGATATAAATATTTTTGAGTGAATTGTCAATTTCTTCTCCATAATTTGATCATATTTATCATTTTCATCAGAAAAAGTTTTTTCTTACATTTGACTCCTCAAAATTTTTTTATTAACAACACATAAACATAAATTTGGATTTCCTTTTTATATAAAAATTTACGTAAGCACTATTTTAACGATGAATATTTAACATTTTAAAACAATGAAGTTAAGATTTTTGGATGAAAATGCCAACGTTTCCCAAATCTTAAGTAACCAAATGGAAGAAAAAACATTTTTAGATGAACATAACAAATGTGACCAAAACACGGGAAGGAAAACATAAATTCACTAAATATTTTTTATATACATAAATATATTCATTTTACATTTTGATTGAAATATATGACAAATGGCTTAATTCTTTTCTACAACTTTACTTGTCGTATACTATGGCATTTAAAGGTGGTTGCTTAAGTTTCAAGTAACTAGCCAATAACCATCATGCACGTACCCGCCTTGAAGCTTCCTTATCATGAATTCCTACCAATTTTCTACATGTATAATTAAAGTTTGGCAACTCCATGTATGACCAAAACTCTTCTCCTCAAAGAAGAAATGAAGAACTCAAAACCATTAATGCTCCCATTTCACTTGTTTCTACTTTAGTTTCTAAGGTACCAATCAATAATTATTAGCCCAATCGATTAAAGTAAAATCATTAGCCCAATCGATTAAAGTAAAATCATTAGCCCAATCGATTAAGGTAATATACGCATGACATGTACGTGTTGGAAGGTCATGGGTTCAAGTTTCACTTTAAGCAAAAATACATAGAGTTGAGCTAGAGAGTTTTTCTCAGCAATGGGTTTCCTTCTAAAGGGGTTGGGGGTGCGGTCCCGACTGGAAAACAAATAAGTGAGCCCGACTAAAATAACACATATTTTACGAAACAAGGTTGCATGTTTGCCGTTGACAGGAAAAACTTCTTAGGGACCAAAATGCAAAATAATGAATCCAAGAAGCACCCTAAATAGAAAAGGAACTAAACATGCATGTATTACCTAGTTCTCTATGCAATGATGTTTTGTACCTTGAGTAACTTTTATTCGAAGACAGCTACTCTCCTTAAAAAGAACTTTTATTCAAGGGCGGGATCAAAGGAGGGTAAAAAAGATACGATGTTTAAAGAGATTCGATGACTAGTCATGGTGTTTGTCAATTTTTTTATAAAATCTAAGTTGAAAGAACAATGAATTAAAACTATGAATTAATTGATAAATAAAAGAAGCTTATGATAATTTTTTAATTAGAAAGATTTGTGTATGCTTTTATTTATGATATACGTAATATTATAAAGACCATAACTAAAACTAATCTTTTTGTCATATTGGAATAAGGAATGTGAGTATAAGCTAGATAGAAATATATTATATCATACTTTTTTCCTAAAGTAATATTAGAACAGGTTTGATGATCAAGTAGCTTCGTATTGAGTATAATAATACGCATGGCATGCATGAGACGTGTGAAATATGTCATCTCAATTCGTTTACAAACTCTTTCACTTGCTTTTTTCCTATTTTGACTTTTCTTAGTCAAAACAGACAATGTTTGACATTTATAATTTAAAGATTCCCATGACCCAAGTGAGTAGTAAAATGAAGGATAAATTATGAAAATAAGCATTTGACCAAATCAAATTATTAAATAACCGTCAAAATGAAGTTTATTAATAAACCAACCAATACTATCGTTTCATGTGTCAATCCCTCGCTGACGTAGCGAGGAATTATGGAATCCCTCGCCCAGACTAGCGGCCAGCGAGCGATTATGGGAATCCCTCGCCCACGTGTACATATCTCGTTGACTCAGCGAGGGATTTTGGAATCCCTCGCCAAAATTACAAAAATGCCCTCCCTCGCCTATAAGTAAAAAAAAATAAATAAATAAATAATAAATAAATAATAAATATATATATATGTTTTTTACCAAAAAAATCTGTATTTTTAATTATTTATTGTTTTTAAATACATAATAATTTTATTTTATTTTCACCTATACAATACAATGTTTACCCTTAATAAAATTATCAAATCTTCATTCTTCTCAACCTTCTTTTTATTTTCTTCTTGAAATTATCTCAAATCAGAAAATATCAGTTAATATCATAGTATAGAGTGATGGTAAATGTCATTTTGTAAAGGATGTTGAAGAATATTTAGGAAAAAATATAGGTGAAACATTGTATTATATAGGTTTGATAACTTTGTATTATAGGATATTTTATTTTCACCAATATAATAAGATTTGATAACTTTGTTAAGGGTAAACATTGTATTATATAGGTGAAAATAAAATTGAACTAAATTTTTAAGTATCTAAAAAACAATAAGTAATTAAAAAAACAGCTTTTTTTGGGTAAAAAACATATATATCTATTTTTTAATTATGGGCGAGGGGGACATTTTTGTACTTTTAGGCGAGGGGGACATTTTTGTACTTTTAGGCGAGGGATTGCCATAATCCCTTGCTGAGTCAGCGAGGGATGTACACGTGGGCGAGGGATTCCCATAATCCCTCGCTGGCACGCTTTCTGAGCGAGGGATTCCCATAATCTCTCACCACGTCAGCGAGTGATGGACACGTGGAGCGATAGGATTGTTGTTTTATTTAATAAACTTCATTTTTGACCGGTTATTTTAGTCATTCGATTTGGTCAAATGGTTATTTTTGTAAATTTCCTAATATGAACATATATATATATATATATTGTGTGTGTGTGGGTGTGTGTGTGATACATATATACATATATATATACATATATATATACATATATATACATATACATATATATATATATATGTATATATATATATATGTATACATATATATATATATACATATATACATATATATATATATATATATGTTTATATATTATATATATATACATGTATAGGAATGGGTTTATGTGAGAACTATTAGAAATTTTAAGAATCCTTTAACCCTAAATCTAACCCTTGATTTGATTTAAATAAATCTAGATTCCATATGAAAGGTGAGGATGTGATCAAGGGTATTTAAGTCTTTTATTATGTTATTTTCTGATATCTCCTGACACAAAGCTCAGCCACTCACATCTTTTATCAAAACCTCTTTTCTTTTTTGTTTTCTCTTCCAAGAACATAAACACCAACTCAAAACCCTAACATTGAATCTTCAACCCCATCGTTTGTCACCAGCTATTAACTACAACAAGAAGTCGACGACTACCAGAACCTCAAAGACGAGCAGAGATAGTTTGAGCGATCGATGTTAAACAACTATCCAAAGTCTCCCTTTGTCGCAACCCGTGCAGATCATCTCCTTCGTAAACACCAATATCCATCAAAGATCAGTTGACGTTAAACCATATCTCCGATTATCCAAAATATCTATGATTACCCGCTGCCCAGATATGAAATTCAACATTCTGGTTCGTTACATTTGTTTCTAATGGTGTTTATTTCTAATTGTTGAAATTGTCTTTTTAGTTTTGCTTTGATCATTTTGTTTCTGATAGTGTTGAACAAGTATTGTAAACTAGCTAAAGGTGAAAAATAAACCTTATGAGGCTAAGCATAATAAGAGAGTTTTGTAATTTTTGTTCCTTGGTAGACCTCTAATTGCTACAGATGTTGAAATGCTCTTGATCCACAAACTAATTGGACATTATCTTGAATATTTTGTTAATGTACAAGTTTTGACGCGCGATGTACAAGTTTTTATTGAATAATTGTTCAAAAGTTACTAAAATAGGGCTTAACATGGTGATTATTGTGTTTTCAAGGTTGCAATTACTTTAATCTTTTATAGCTTGGTCAAATCATTAGTAGGTCTTTGTTAGTTCAGTATAATTGAGGATCTTTGTTCCAATATAATTTATCCACTTTCAGATGTTTGGTATAATTGGAGATCTTTGGGGATCTATTCTCGCCACATTAGCAACCACCACCACGCTGTCGCCCCTACCACAATTAGCATCATCTTTGTCATAAGAATTATCACGATTAAGATCTTGCTTCTCTTTCTTAATTACAAATCATACAATTTCCGATCTATTTCTTTATGGGTTTTTTCTTTTTCTTTTCAATTTCTGCATTTTATGTTTGTAGCATTCGAGAGAATCAACATTTGGGTTGTTAGTTTCAGATCTAGTGCCAAATCATTAGGGTTCCTCTTTTGTGCTTTTCATCTTAGTGCCAGATTTGGTGGTTTTCTATATACTTACAAAAGAAGCTGTAATTTTTCTTTGGTTTACATTGGTGTAATATATATGTATTAGGTTAATTTTGTTATAGACATTTGCTTTATATATTATGTATATAGTTTACAGATTGGTTACATCAGTTTACATTGAGTTACAATAGTTTACATTGGTTTACAGTCTGGTTTTCATAATATTTTGCTATAAGTTACAGTAGTATAATAGTGTAACTGATGTAACTATGTACAAGTAAAAAATTTTTGATTTCCATTGGTTAATATTTGAGTTGTTTTGTTCCAGATGTAATGGTTGATCATTAGGACATGGTGTAATATCGTCTGATTTACATTAGAAAACATTTGATTTACATTAGTTAATGATTCGTCTGTGTTACAGATCGTTTTACATTAGTTAATATTTGTTTACATTAGTTTACATTGGTTTATATTGATGTAATGTCGTTTGGGTTGTAATGATTATGCTATTTTTAGTTGGAGTGGTGAAATATCATGTATTTAACACTGTAACTACATGTTTTTATTACAACTTTGCTAAAATTACATTAGTATAACATGATGTAATGTTGTTTTGTTGTTAGGTTGTCATAACGTGGATGTTATTGTTAGTTATAGTGGTGTAATATTGCGTATAAAAGTTTCGTACAGTAGTGCAAGGTTTATTTGTTATTACATGGTTTTAGGTGTTTTATATGGTTTTTAGGTTCTTACAATGTTGTTACACTTATTTATATTAACGTAACAATAAGTTACATAAGTTTATATTTGTTTATAGATTTATTTTATATTTGTTAATATTGATTTACATCAGTTTACATTGGAATATTATGTGTTTCATAGTGTAACTTGGTGTTTTACACATAATTGTTTAATATTGTTTTTCTTATTCAATAAACATGATATAATTCGCTATGAATATTATGAGATGTCCTACTACTTATTGTTATGTTGTTAGTGCATATGTTCTTCGCTTACTAATTGTATTTTAGTTTGACTACATTGATGTAATTTCGTTATACTGATGTAAAATGTAGTTTAGGTGTTGTAAAATGGTTTTAGTGTTTTAAATGGTTTTATGTGTTGTAAATGCTAGTTATAATGATATAACTACATGCATCTTAACCAAAGCATACAAAATTGTTGAGACTATATGGAAATTAAAGAGAAAAAAATTCGAATTTAATGGTGTAATTATTATAAAAAAACAATATAATATAAAAAAGTTATGAATGTATAAAAAATTGAATGTAAAGTTATTTTATAAATATATGGAGGAGAGAGAAACATAGGTGGTGACAAGTGTCACCACCATATTCAACCTGATTTTTTTTAAATTGCTTAATTGATCAAATTACCCTGTTCTATTAATAAAATCAAATTTACACATGGTAAGATTCATTTACTCAAAACAAATCAATAGATCAAATAGAGTTAAAAGTTAAAGGGTTCTTACAAAAACTAAGAGTTTTCGTTAGAACCTTATCCTATGTATATATATATATATATGTATATTTATAGTATATAGGTATCCACACAATATATATATATATGTGTGGTGTGTATGAAATCAGAAAAGAATATATACATTTCTAACTAAGATAACAAGAAAGAGTTGTATTCGTCACTGATTATTATTGTGTTTTTAAAAGATAACAAGTTACGATAAGCAGAACGATTTAAGGAACATTTGGTATGCAGTAATTAAACTGAATTTGAATCTGAATTCTACTGGTCATTAAATTTTGGTTGGTAGAAATTTATTTGAATTGGAATTTGAATTCTATTCTGAATGTGTTTGGTTGATAAAAGAATTGAAATTGAAATTGGAATTAATTCCCTCAAATTCTTCAAATGAATGATTTCAAAATTCTTCCAAATATTAAATGATTTCAAATTTAGCAGACCCCCACCTCCACCACCAACCGCCACCTACCACCCCGCCCACCGCCAACCGCAAACCGACACTACCAACAACCCGACCACGACACCGGCTGCCCCCCCCGCCGACCATCGTCGCCGCCGCCGACCCCGACCGTTGAACCACCGTTGCCCGCCCCCGACCGCGCTTACCACCCCAACCACCGCCAATCGACTGTCGACTCCCCTGATCGCTACCACCGGCTGCCGACGCCCTTGACGCTGCAGCTTGCCCCCGACCCCAATTGCCGACCGCCGTTGACTTTGACCGCCACCGCCTCGAAAACTAACGACCTCGACCTTTGCCGCCCCCGACCGCTGATTGTCGACATACAGTCGCCCTCGACCGCCGCCACCATAGCCACCGACGCCGCACAACTATGATGCTGACCACCACGCCCACTGTTTGCCCCGACCATCGAGCGCCGCCACACCTAAACATCGACTGTCGCCGAAACGTGTCTCGACGACGGGCGTTATCGGTTGTTGGCGGCAGTGGGGTACGGTTGGTTTTCAGCAACGGCGCGGTTGGTGGTCGCAGTTGATTGTCGGTGGTGGTCAGTGGTATGTAGCGGTGATGATCGGTGGTCATTGAGGTGGTGGTTTGTAACGATTGATAAGTTTCAATTTCTTTATAAGGGAGTGTTTGGTTGGAAGAATGAAATGAAATTGAGAAAGTAGTATAATTTTTAAGTAAAATTATGTTTGAGTGGTTAATAAAAATGTTTTGTCACTAGAAATGCATTTGAAATTTAAATTCAATTTATATATTAAATTTATTTGAATTTCAAATTATATGAAAAATATTAAATTTCTATTCAAATTCCAATTCCAACAAAATTCGAGAACCAAACATCATAGTCATTTTATCCGATGATTCTCGAGCTTTTTAATAAGCTTTCGCTTGTAGCTTGTAGTTTAAGGTTTGCAGGATCAAACCTAAAAAAATGTGTTTTCTTTATTTTCGTGTAACTGATTGTGTTGGTGTCATGTTGTCGCATCTGATCCTAATAATTATGTTACTAAGAGCTCAAACTAAATCCATGAAGTAAAAAAGTTTCAACTAAATTATTAAGTATTAACTATGTACTATAACTCATTTAGCAAAGTCCGTGGGGTTTCCACTCGCCTTGTCATGTGTCAGCTTTTGTTTGGTTCGTAGTTTTTTTTTATTTTTATTTTTTCCAAAATGGCTTAGAATATATAATGTTACTTTGATATGCTTCAATTATAATAATTTTTTCTTTTCCTATGCTTAAACCATCAACAAGTCGCGGGTTCAAACCCTGTGGTCTATCGCTTTTTCCTTTTTTTTGCTATTTTTAATTTTCTTATATTATTTTCGTTTTAAGTATTTTTTTTCTTTTGCCTTTTGATATCTATTTCATTTAAATCACATTTTCTCATTATTTAGCCGCATGGAGCATTATGTAGATCACACAGGCGTCACAACATGTTATTAAATCATACAATTCTACCATAAAACATGGGCCGTACAATTTAATTACTTTTTTAAAATTGTACTTTTTATTTACGTTTTGAGTTTAGTTACACTTCAATATAAATTATGTTTGTAAACGAGTCGGGTTTATGTAATTTTTCGAGAACAAGTTATGTCGATTAGAATATATATTTTACCATGCTGCGCACGGCTCCGCCGCAACACACGATGGGTAAAAAAACTAGTTAAAATTGTATCATAAAAGTTCATCTCGTTCCTTTAAGAAACCATTATGGTGTTTAAGTCAACACAAAAGAACTAATGCACGTGCTATTAAAACTTTGTGATCGTGATAAAAAGTTAGTGCTTTCTAATAATCTCATAACATACAATATTATAATATATAACACATACAAAACCAGAGATGTAAGTTTTATTGAATAACAATCACTGTTTTTTAGACCGGATCGGACCGGCCGGTCCGACCGGTTCGACCGGATTGGTGTCCTGTCTGGTCTGGTTCGGTCTGGTGTGAATCGTTTTTTACTGGTCGAACCGGTCAGTTCATCCCGAACCGCTGGACAGACCGGGAAACAGGACCGGTTCGGACTGGTTTTTGTTTTTTGTTTTTTTTATTTTAATTGGTAAAAACGGGGTACCAAACCATAAATTAGTATGTCGGATATAAAAATATAGTTAAGTTTTATATATAACTATAAAATATATATGTAAATCATATATAAATTCCTTATATTTAATTACATATATAAATATAATTAAAATATAGTTAAATCCGATCCGACCGATCCGACCACCAAACCCTTCGACGTTTGATCCGGTTCTGAAAACCTAATAACAATTACGCCAAATTGAGTTGACACTGTTAATTGGTTTGTTTTCACGAAACAATTATACTCATTTATTTAAGTCGGTGCCGACCACCTCATATTTACAATTTAAATTTTATTTACAACTCAAAGTCCTAAACTTCTAATCACCGTTTTCGAGACCGGATCAAACCAGCCGGTGCTACGGGAATCGGAGGGGGTGCCGAACCGGTTCGCATGAACTCGTTTTGGAGGGGTTCGACCGGCCGGTTCGTCCCGAATCGGTGGTCGGACCGAGAACCGGACTGGGGACCGAACCGAATTTTGTGTCTTTTTTTGGATTTTAATGGTTAAAAAACAGAATGTTGAACAATATTAGTATGTTGGACATAAGATTATTGTTAAGTTCTATATACAACTATAAAATTCACACATAAGTTATTTATATTTAATTATATGTATAACTATATATATAATTATGACTTCATTTGGTTATTAAATCCGATCCGACCACCAAACAATTAAAGTGTTCGATTCGAAGTCCAATCTTGTTCTAAAATCATTACTTCCAATCTTTCATCATAACTAAAGCCCTTGCTTCTAATATTTCATGTTACCCCCTCACTATCTCATGTATACAATTTAAACTCCCGAATCATTTAGGTTACAACTTAAACCCTTAACTTCTGATCTATCATTATGTCATCATGACTCTTGTATTAAATATACTAGAAGATATATATATATTTAAATTATTTTATTATTTTTTAGTAACTTTTTTTATCTTTTTTAAAATAATTTTCTTTTATGTTTACCTTTTTCTTGAGATCCAGATATAAGTTTTGTTAAAATCAAAGTTATATATAATATAGGGTATTTCTTTAGGTAACATACGTTATATTGAGATGTTAACATGCTAGTACCGTGAATAATGATACCATCGAATAACATCGATGCTATTATATAGGAGTTATATTTAAAATAAGTTATTTTTTCGAGTATTGTCTATTTTAACGACTAACAATAACATGCTGCTATAATGAAACCTATATCGACCGAAAATTATCGATTTGTACCGTCATATAACTATCGTACGGTCTTGTTGCAACATGCAGGTAAAAATACTCGTTCAATTTATAGTGTTTAATTTCTAAGCCTTCTTGTTCAGTACGGCTTGGTTTGTGAATTTTGATTTTTATGAACCTCAAAGTTCTTATAATTTCTGTTCTTCATGTATAAAAGTTGGGTGATTTTAAAATACAAATAACTAAATACTTTCTTGTTAAACATTAGAACAACTGAAGATAACTGATCAAATTTAAAAAGATTTAGAGAGTCAGAAAGAAAATGAGATGCATCAATCTTTGTTTAAATGCAACCGACCAAATGGCCTTTAAACTAGCGATATACATACCAATGTGGGTTTGAACATGTTTTTACAAAGTGGATTGAAACATGTTTTTTCTCAAGTAATTGATAGTTTAAGTCTCCTTATAAACAAAATTGTAAATTTTAAATAAAAGTAGAATGTATATGAGTTAGAAGTTTAAAAAATATTAAACCTTTAATTAAATACATGTAACGCAATAGTTCAAGTAACGCAAGATGGCTAGAAATGAAATTTTATAACTTTATTCAATAAAAATATAACATATTCTTCAAACACAAATACACATACAATGTTCATCTTTATTTAAATTTATAAGCGAAGATGATGAACTTGCAACAGTTTGTAAAACTTGGCTTTGTTACCCGATTGTAGGGGTTTGTACGGTAATACCCTCTTTATTAACCCATATAAGAACCCTATCGCAGATATAAACGAGAGGGATAACGGTTCCTTGTGCGATAATTCGTGTGTTAACCAACGGGTTTTCTTTCTTTATAGTGTCGGCTGCACATTCTCCGGTCTCCCCAACAAGCTCCGGCCATGATGTTTTGCCTGCAAGCAAACATGAGTTACAGTATCATATACTCTTTCATGACAAAATTTTATTTTTAGTTTTTAATTATATATTTTTTAGATTTTCGACCCTTTTAGCATCTGAATACGATTTTATTTTAAATATACTTGTTCTTTTGGAAATTTGCGAAAATTTTACGACTGTTGTACATTTGTGTGAGTGAAATTTTCTTTGGGTATGTTTGTTTATTCTTTGTATATATAATATACAAACATATATGTTTGTGTGTGAGATAATTATATGAATTGAATTATATATACCTTGCTCAACTTGCTCACATATTGATGCCATGCTGCAGCGCTATAGATGCCTTTATGTCTAAGGATGATGTAGATTTGGTGTTGAAGTTTGTAGGAATGAATATTGCTATTTATAGACAATAGTTTGGTTGAATTTTGGTATTTTAGATATTAATTAATACTTTGTGATCGCCATTATTTGGCTTAGCATAAAAAGATTGACTTGTTCTTTTTGTAATCCGTTTAGAAAGCAATCTACTCATTCCAACAAATAAAAGAGTATATTTTTATAGAGGTGTTCAAAAATATCCGAATCCGAAACGAATCCGAAAATCCAAAATTCGGATATCCGAACTTCGAATATCCGATATTTTGGATTAGGATTCGTATAGTGATTTTGAAAATTTTCGGATACTTCGGATATCCGAAATATTCAAAATATTTTTATAAAAATTTTAAAATATTAAATATTAATTAAATATTTCAGATATTTTCGGAATTTCAGATATTTTAATAAAAACTTCGGATATATGAAATAAATTGCAATAAAGTTTATTATATTTTTATAAAATTTATTAAATAATACTTTTTTTTGAAATTCGGATATCCGAATCCAAAATTTTCGGATATCAGAAATTTCGGATACGGATTCAAATTGTGAAATATACTATCCGAAATTCGGATATCTGAATTTCGAATATCCGAAAATAAACACCCATTTCTCAATACAATAAACTCGATCTCACACTAAAATTTATATCATCTTGTCAAGCTACATCCTCGACTATAACTCTCAAGAACTCAACCTCATATGACGAGAGGCACATTTGTTACACATATTTATGCCCTTTGGAAAAAGTGTATCTAACATTAATTTTACATTAAAAAAGAAATATAAATAAAGAGGATTATTTAATATTTATTAAAAGAAATTGAGTAGGTTTGTGTATGATTTTAGCTAGACAATAATGATTAAGATGAATCGATAGAACAATGAGTGTTTTTAAAGCACTCTCAATTTTGTTTCTCATATGTGAGTGGATGTTTTATATTATGTGAGTGGATGACTTATTTTATAAAGGATGATTGTGGATGATTGTAAGTAAAAGATATAAAAAAATTATATGGATTGTACCATGTTTTTTATATTTGGAGAAACACGATACAACTCCCATAAATGTTTTAATATATTTAAAAATGATTGTAAATTAATGATAATGAAAATATAATGAAGTATGAAAAAATATTATTTAATTGATAATAAGATAGAAAAAATAATGATTTTTAGTATAATTATAAAAATGATGATGGATGATGAATTGTGAATCCTGTTAACGTATGAAGTAAAGGAATAACACTCAGACAACCTAATATATAATCAGATAACATTATACATAAACAATGTACATTATATGTATCGTAAAATAAACTTTACAAAATTTATCTTTTTCAAATATAACAATACCATACTAAAATTGACTTGAATAAACTAATAAATTTTATAAATAACTTTTCCTAAAAAGATAATAAATTATAAAAGTCATTTTGCATTAAAAAAATAGAAGAGCTAAATAAATTAACAATTTTACATTTTTTGACATTTTTTTTCTAGCTAATTATAATTTAAGCTATCACCGCCCCTATGTTAGTCGTTGATTTACATTGATCGATGGTATAAAATAACCTCACACATTTGTCACTGAAAAACAAAGATATAATAATCTCTAAAACCACACTTTATATTATAGATATGAAATTAATTGGCATGCCAGCATGAGGTTAAACAAACAAGAAACCTCACGTCTTTGACTTTAGATAGGTGTTTCTAATTATATTTGAAAAATTCTTCACCTAACATAAAAATATTAAGGCTTACGAAAGGTAATCAAAATGATTTATTTGTACATACAGTTTTTTTTGAATTGGACATTTTAAATATCAACTTAATGCTTTGGTGATGGCTATTATATGGCTTAGGATGATGACACAACAAGATTGACTTATTCCTTTTTTGTTATCTTTTTAAGAAAGCAATCTAGTCATTTAGAAAAGGGGAAGGTATTAGAATGGGAAAAGTATTTAACTTTAAGATTTACATAACTATTTATTATTGGATTATTGGATTTTAATAATCAAAAGTATCATTTATTAGCTGAGGTTAATTTTAACTCAGAACATGTTTACAAACACTCTCGACTCTGAGTTTATTTTCCTCAAATGATTATTTACGAACTGAGAGTTAACCCGGTTGGTTTTTTGATAATGTAACTTGCATTTTGTGGCCAAAACACTAAGTAGAAAGGTGAAAGCTAACATCAAATCTGTCAATCTAAAATCCCCGCACTTAAAAACCTGTCAATTTTCACTTACTGATTTAAACCAGTTGACTCGTTTGAGGTAAATTTCAGGTGATGATAAAAACTAGACAATGAGAAAAGAACCTAATAGAGGCTAGGAGCCGCCGAAATTAAAAATTGTCTCAAAGTTTGGCCCATTTCTTAAAAAAAACTAACGGGGGTTGTTAACTCTCAGCTAGTAAATTATCATTAGAAAAAAATAAGCTCAAAGTTAAGAGTAACAGTAAATATTTCCCGAGTTTAAATTAATCTCAATCATAACATAATTAAATAGAAAAATACACCATTATTATTTAAATTTATTTAAAATGATACATGTGTATTTCATAGATTTACATGTATTCATATAATTAACCAGGCATATTAAGTTCTCTATGATTCTCTAATCCACGTAAGGGTTAAAAAAAATCAACTAGAAACATAAGTCATCTAGTCTTTATTAGTATATCTTTTTCATTTTATTTTTAATATTAAAAAATGATTTTAATTGGCTTCCGTGAGTTGTCACTTTCATATGATCATGTAAACCCTGCATTTGTAGCAAGTTGTGTTTTTAGTGTGTCAAGCCGAGGTTTATAAACTATAATTTAATAGAAATAAAGAATATATAAATTAATAATAAAAATATAGAAGTTGATGTACATACATAACACGAAACAAAAAATAAAAATAAAATAAGAAGGTAAGGGTTGATAAAAACTAGACCCGATCGAATTCACATTTTGGACGAGTTTTATTAATTTTTGTCACAAAAAATTGATATGTCAACACTTTGAATTTTTAGGGCTTCAAACATCAGTCACTTTAACTATATTAAAAATGCGTGGCACAATCTCATCCGACCATATTTATTAAGCACATAGTAAATTGTATTGGTGTCGATCATTAGATCAGTACTTGTTAATTTCAAAGTAATTATGTCTTATTAAACTTAGTTTTGAAAGTTAAAAGATAAAATGGTACGTTTAAAGAAGAGATATTGTCAAATATATGCATGACAATTAAGAAATCAAACATAACAAATAACAAATAGTAAGAATCGTGACCCCTCGCGAGTTACTTATTAAGTAAAAACTAGCATTAAGTCTTCTGTATTGCAGTAGCGACCATAAAACCATGTCAAGTAACATCGATTACACACCATCATCAGTGTTCATCAATATCGAAAAAACTCGTATTAAAAAAGAAAATAGAAAACGAAACAAATAAAACCAAACTAAAAATAAAACGTAAAAACGCTGAACTACATAGTTAAAAAGTAAAACATTTTAAACAATAAGAAAGTTGATCTAGGACTAGCTTACATGTTATTAAGTACTTTGCGTCTCCAGTAAAACATATAAAAGAATACAAAAATTGCTCGTAAATAACAAGTACTGATAATCATCACGAAAGGTTCGCTAAACGTTTCATTTATTTAAAGTCCTAGCGGTGATATACAAAACTACCATATAACAAGGTCAACCACTTAAACAAGGGATAATAACAATCAGCACATGGTGATGTGTCCCTTAAGTATTCATGTAGGTGTATTTAGTGTGCCCGTGCTTTTTGATGAACATGTTTTGATGATGATCATTATTAAATGAAAAGTTAATCTCGGTTTTCGTCTCTAAGTTTTGAAAATTGAATTCACTTGAGTACCAATGTTTATTTTGTTTGTATTATTGACCTGAGTTTTGAAAACCATTTCTATTTTAGTCCTTTTAACTAACGGTGTTAATATTTTCTGTTAAATTATTTAAAAATGACCAAAATACCCCTAAGGGTCTCACTCTCCTTTCTTCTTTCTCCACAACACCACACACCACCAATGTCACCACACAATTGTCCCCTGTTCATACACAACACCCCTTGTCCATCTGCATCCGTTAAAACCAAAGAATCCACTGTTTTATGCTCCAAAATGATCGGTTGAAGCAGGTAGTGTCTCGCAGATGCCGCAATCAGCGAGCTTATCGTCCACACCACCCGTAACTTCAACCCCCCATTCGTGTAAAACGATTCCGGTATACTCCCATTATCATCACTCCCAATCCCATCATGATTATTCTCACAAGCTTCAAACTTTTTAGGATGAATCACAGTAGATGCCCCAATCATGACACAATTATCAAGCATAGATCCAAAATCCGCCCTCCATTTCAACAACACATCATCTTCCACGCCTAACTCACCGCTCGGAAGCTCAATTCTCAGAAACCTAATATCGTTAAAGCTTTTAAGAACTTGTGAGGGAGAATGATAAGTAACTCCACCTGATTGTTCACCATTATCATCACCAACAAATAACGCCGACGACAATGACGACAATGAAGATGACAATCTCTTATGCCCCAAAAGTTGTCCAATTGCTTGAATCAGCTTAACGATTCCACCAAACACGAGTCTAACGAAACTCGCAAATGGTGAACGGGACTTATCGGAGGTACCATCGGCAGCGGTGGCGTCATCGTCGAAGATGATGCAATCGACGCGAACGATGTCGTTTTCGACCTGAGGAATGAGGTAGTGAAAGTGCTTGTTGATGACGGAGCAACGGCCTAGGGTTTTGACGTCTCCGACAGGAGATCGAAGTGATCGACGGCGTACGGTGGTTCAGGGTGGATTCTGGTGGTGAGATCTGATCAGAGTGAAGACATTTGTAAGTATGATGATTGATAATTTGGGATCTAGGGTTTGAAGATGAGAGAGATAAAGATTGTGAGTGTGTAAAAGGGGGATAAATTTTCAAAATTGGTCAGACATCCCTTGAATAGTGGTGGTGGCGGTGGTGGGTGGTGTGTGGTGGCGGTGATGTGTGTTGTGGAGGTGGGTGTGGCGGTGGTGGTGTGTGGTGGCGATGGTGTTGTGGAGAAAGAAGGAAAGTGAGACCCTTAGGGGTATTTTGGTTATTTTTAAATAATTTAATAGAAAATACT
The DNA here is from genome assembly GCA_025506515.1 of Flaveria trinervia. Classification (NCBI taxonomy): domain Eukaryota; kingdom Viridiplantae; phylum Streptophyta; class Magnoliopsida; order Asterales; family Asteraceae; genus Flaveria; species Flaveria trinervia. The sequence goes on along the minus strand of CM046454.1, from coordinate 2,408,590 downwards.
AACACTATTAGTCAAAAGAATTAAAATAAAAATGATATTCAGAACTCAGGCTAATAATAAAGACAAAATAAACTTTGTTAGACTCAGGAACGAAAATCGAGATTAACTTTTAAATTAAAATCTTATGACTTATTTCTTTAACATTTTTTATAATATTAAATTTCGCTAATTTCCAAATAAAAGATTATGAATTAAAATTGTATCATATGAAAGATTTTAATACCAGAGAGATTAAATTCGTAACCTTATTTAACATTTCATCATGTACACCTAGAGGCTCACATACAAATCAATTTGATTCAGATCTGAAATCAAATCCAAAATATTTTAGAAACCACTTTAAATGAAATTGGTTAACTTTCGTTCCAATCATAATCCACTTATTTGAAACAATTTTGAGTATACATATTTGAAATTGGCTTTGGGTTAAAACTAGTCATTAAACATTCTTTGAAATCAATCCAACACCATTTGTGAAGGCTTCCTTCCGAACGACCTTACATGTTAATAGGGAGATCTATAATTGTATATCATGTTTAAACGTAATAGTTTTATAGGCAATTATGTTTTTTTTCTTTAAATATGAATACGCTATTTGTGTTTGGATCTATGACTTTTTGTGTTTGAAACAATTTCTAGGTTTAAATCATGGGAGGGTCATATAGGTTTGATCCATTAACCCACAAACAAAACCCGTTTAACGCCCTTATGCTAATGTATGTCAACATAAATTAATCATAAAAATATAAAATACGTGAAATTTGAGTATGTAAACACTCATTTGATTCCATCAAACTATAACACCAAATTACATAGAGATTATCATCTTGAAATGTGGTTCGAAAACATTGTTGCATCCCCTGTAAAAAAACAATTGATATCTAGCACGTATATTTCTTTTAATTATAAGATGTTTAATCTATAATTATCTAAGATTATACATGATCCGATGAATCATATTTGATCTCAAAAGTAAACAACAACATTTCAATCACTCAAATAACAGAAACTTGCAATAATATAAAGACAGATATTCCGCAACAGATATTCCGCAACGCACAAAACAATACATAAAAAAAACTAACAAAGAGTTATTAACCGATTTTGGGTACACCCGTAACAATGTTGTTACCATCAACAAAAACCCGAACCCTGTCACATCTGACATCCGTGGACACAAGACTCCCTTCCTCCACAATAATCGCATCCACATATTGATTTTGGTTCTCGATTACCGCTGTTGCTACTTGTCCCGAAGCCCCAACTAGCTCGGGCCATGATTTCTTGCCCTTAACTATAATTCAAAGATATCATAAATATTTCATCATGATAACGTGTCTAGCAAACAAAAATGTTCTTTATGGTTGTCTACACAAAATAAAATACATATCTCACCTTTGTTGCAGCTGCTAGCCATTTTTTCTCCTCTTTAAAATTGTTTTAAATTTTGGTATGAAGTAGAACATTGTGGTTCAGAATATATATAGACAGAGATTATATAGATGCTTCCTCATAATATGACAAGTTTATTTGTTTGTTGCTCTTGTTTTTATGTTGGTTGTCTTGTTGACTAGCTCTTTAATTTTAATTGTCAATACTTGATATTTGTTTTCACTTTACTTGTCTCATTACATTACTAATAACATATGTTTTTGTTTGATACAAGCAAATAAAATATAACTTTAGTATTCAACCGGTTAGAATACAAATATACAATGTATATCGGTAGAGATAAAAACTTATCTTACGAATCATACAATGATCTCGAGAGCGATTAAGGAAATTCTTTCACTGTTGCGGTTTCGTGAACTTTTTAAAAATCTGACGAGTTTTTTTCATAAGTCACTAACAAGTTTTTTTTAAGATTACCATCATATTTAACAAATGTTTTGTATGAAAACAATATTTTCTAACTTTTTCTAACCTCTGAAAATGCACCACATAAGAGATTCTTTATCACATACTATTGCTATTTATTCTTACATTTTATTATAAGGCGTGACATTTTGTGAATTTTGTTAAAAGAGAACGTAAAATTTTTGGATTTTTACTTTTATTTCACAAAATGAAATTTTTAAGATTTAAAAAAAAACTCACTAAAAAACTTGGCTGCCCCTAAAGAATATTATAAGTTATCATTGAAATATTATCCTAATATTATAATTAAGTTATCACTTAAATACTATCACTACAAAGATTTGGATGCCTTAAAATAGTTATAAATTATCCTAAAATTTTATTAACTTATCACTTATTATAAAAATTGGCCAGCCAAAGCATGCCGACTATCATGAATATTATGGCCGCCCGAGTTAGTCACTAGTAATTGGATTCGTTATTATAGATAGATTTTATTTTATTTTTTGCTAATTTTTGTGATAATTGACCCGGTCAATACTAATTAAATTGTTTGACTCAGAAATTGGAGGATTTAAACACAATACATTTGAGTGTTTCATGAAAAATAAAATACTAGGGTTGACAACCATGATCGTATTTTTAATTTGGTTTTAGGTAGTATTTTCATTGGTTCTGTATGTGCTGGAATACCATGAGATGAACGAATGCGCAAAACATAGAGGAATTATAATGCGCAAAACATAGGGGTGACAACCATGCAGATGTTCGACTTGAAATGTGGTTCCAAAACATTGTTGTGCAAACTGTCAAAATTTCAATCCACCGTTTTAACTTTTAATCATCTAATACCATACATAACCGATCATGACAAACAACATTTGAACTCGTGAAATAAGCAACAACATTTTCATTAAACCAAAAAGAAGAAACTTGCAACCATAAAGATAGAAATATCGCGACACACGAAATAATGCAACAACAAAAACTAAGAAGGGTGATTAACCGACTTTGGGTACATCTTTAACAACATGGTTAGGATCAACAAAAACCCTAACCCTGTCGCAACGGACGTCTGTGGTCACTATATCCCCTTCCTCCACAATGACAGCATCCACATTTCGATTTTGGTTCTCGATTATAGCTACTGCTGCTTGACCCGATGTCCCGACTAGCTCTGGCCATGATTTCTTGCCCTTAACTACAATTTATAATAGTAATAAAAATTTAGTCACGATAAAATTGTGTAGCGACTTATGAATGAGATTAAATTATCAAAACAGATTAAAATAAAAATGTCACCTTTCTTGCAACTGCTAGACATTTTTCTCTCCTTTCAATCACTTCGAAATTACTTTATATTTTGATATGAATTTGAACATCATGGTTCAGAATTTATAGGCAAAGGTGGTGGATGCTTCTTCATAATATAACATTTTTATTTATTTATTGTTCTTGTTTATACCGCTTGTCTTGTTTACTAACTTTTTGTAATTGTCTAAGACTTTGTTTTTTTAATCCCATAATTACCACCAACCATTTCGCAAAATGTAATGCATTAAAAACCAAAACCCCAAAACTACATAAAGGGAAACAACCACTTTATATTAATTACATTCTTCCTCATATAAAGAGTACTATGTACTTTTTAAAAAAATTATGAATATTTTTATAAGCTTGGCGGCATATTTAACATGTATGTATGAAAACAAATTTATTAAAAGGGAACACATGGTTTTCTATTAAAAGAAAAAGTAAGGTTTGTGTGGATTTTTATAATTATCCTAAAATTTTATTAAGTTATTTGAAAACTTTACCAGCCAAATCTTGCCGACCATTTAAATCTTATGGCCGCCCGACGGATTCGTGTGATAAGTGTGACACCAAACTTATTGATTTTATTATTATTATTATTATTAATATTTAATATTATTCATATATTGCTAAATTTAGTTCTAACTGACTCAGTAATTAATATCTTTTTTAAACGACTTCTGATCTATTTCTAATATATTTAATTGCTTACCACTTTGCAGGATTGAAATCTTTAACCTTTAATATAGAGGTAAAACATCTTACTATTTCGACTAACCCTTTAGGATCAACTAGTACTAATTAAATTGTTTTACTAAACAGTTGTTGGACACAAAGCATTGACTATTTCATAGAAAACACTGACAGTGGCAACCACGGTAGTAATTTTCAATATGGTTTTACGTGGTGTTATTGTAGGTTTTAGGATTGCTTGAATATAACTAAGAACAAAATGTCAAGAACTGAGAGGGGATGTAGGGGAGGACAAGAAGGAAATCGAGTGCCCATATGTCTGAAATGTTGGGTATTATGTATGGTGAAAGAATGTAGTTGCATTGAAACATCTTTGGTCACAATGAAAATTGTAGGGTGTAGCTAGTGGTCGAGTATCTTAGCTTAAACAATGAAAAGAGAGGAAGATGCAAAATGCGCACTTGTGTGTGACCTCAACTGGGTTGATCTTATTAACCCGGCCCAAAACTTTCTATTCTTTTTAAAGATTAAATAATATATTATATTGTTTTGATTCTTTTACAAAACTAAATTAATCATGTTCATATGATGCATTTGTAACTAATTGTGAATTTTAGTGTGTCAAGGCAAGGTTACTAAACTATACTTTACGAGAAATAAAAAATATATATAAGTTAATAATAAAAATATAGAAGTTGATGTCAATACATACATACTTGGAATAAAACAATATGAAATATAAAAATAGAAGGTAAGGATTGATACAAACTAGAACCGATCGAATTCACATTTTGGACGAGTTTTATTAATATTTGTCATAAAAAAAACATTGATATGTCAACCTTTTGACTTTCCCTCACGATAAGGGCTTGTTAACCTTTGGAGATTGAGGTATATTATATCTCATTTCATACCATTAGTTTATTAGCATTTAAGGTGTTTGTTTAGTAGCTTTTCTTATTGTTTGTTGTGTAACCATTTCTATCACTTATCGGGCTCATTAGTAGTGGTGTACTTGTTCATAGAGCTAGGATGACAAAAGGATGGTTTAGGATGGGTATTAGTAACCTCATTAAGTCATTCTCAAATCGGGTTCGATATCCGACGACTATCGACTTACCCATAGGTTTTTAGTATTTTTTAATTAGTTTGTTATAAAATACTTGTCAAGATCTTCATGTCCATTTTCGTTTGTTAACAATAGAAAATAATCTTTTGTTTTTAACATTTATAATAAATTATGATATGATAAATTGCATACAACTCATATTTTAATTATCATCATAAAATGTTTAAGACATTTTGATTCGCAATGATAAAATACCAAAGTTAAGTTCAAATTCCAAAACATATAAAGTATAAATAGTATCATTAATTACGTATTTCAAAATACATATTTTTTATAATTAACCTACTAGAGTAAAGTACTATATATTAGACAAGATCAATGATTTTTTTTTAAATTATTTCTGGTATATTGTACGAGTATATGGTTCAGGAAAGCATGCATATGATTTTGGGTGAGTTGGCCAGGTATCATTAATACTATACATATATTTAAAACATACCTGAATTCTCGTCTCATTACTCTTCTAAAAATTTTCAAGCTTTAGATTTGTTTGTTGGGTAAAACCTCGTTTGTCACCCCTGTCTTTATAATATTTTGATCAGTTTACAATTTATTTGTTGGGATTCTATTACCACAAGCTTGATGTTAAACTCGTTTTAAAATGAAATGAACCATCAAAAACTCAACTATATTGTTGACAATACAATAAGATTTTTCATAATTGTATTCACATAACTTCAAATTTATATTTTAATTATCCTATATATGAATAAAGCTAACTGTCTTGAGCAGTTGCTTTTTGGTCTTCAGATATTACACCACATAGCTTTTCAAACTTGTCAATTTATTATATCTAATAAGATCATCAAACATAATATATTTTTTTTAATTATGCTCCATGTAAACTGGTTTCGAGATTTATTTTAGGTTAGTCCAATGTTCGGATGGATATCAAGTAATACAATACTTGTCTAATACCAAAGAAACATTTTATAACAAATCTCATAACTGAATACCAATCATAAAATTTCATAGATCTAGGATTTTTTCCCTCAACCCGAGTCACACCCACGCTACTAAACTGAGTTAACTTATTTAGTTAATAGTAAAATACATGCCTATCACACAATTTTCGAATTCTTCTTGTACATGTACAATTTATAACCATTACTAATAGAATCCAGTGCTATCAAACTACAAGATATATGTATATTTGGATGATGAATATCATCATGACGTAATTCTATTAATAACAAGATCAAACTATTGACAATCATTCAGACATATATACTTTGATTAGATTTGAAAGATTTATCAAAGATAAATTACAAAGTAGAACCGTACAGTAAAATCACAAGTATAACTTTATTTTTAAAGTACAAACATGACATGTTATTACCTTATTATATAAGAAAAGAAATTATGACTATTGGTAACATCTTAATTTTGACTAGCCAACTATTGGGGTACGCACGACAATTCCCTCATCGTTTACCCATACAAGAACTCGATCACAAATATATATCTCGGCGATGATGGTTCCTTCTGCAATGATTTGTGCATCAACCATCGGGTTTTCTTTTTCTATTATCTTGACAACACATTCTCCTTCCTCTCCAACGAGCTCCGGCCATGAAGTTTTACCTGCATAATAAGTTATAAATTTGGTCTTGTTTCTTAACAAATGTTAATCAGTCACATAATACCATTCTAAATATGCATGTAAGGATACAAGATACAGTTGTATATCATTATCTATTATAGTTAAAACAATAAGTGAAAAGTATTTACATGGTTTTCAAACTTTATAATTAATATGGTTCCTTATTTAACAATTCTTTATAGTAATAAAAAAATCTTGCAAACTGAAAGAATGATGTTTAGTTAACAAATAATAGATGTATACCTTGTTGGACTTGTTCGCATATTGAGGCCATCTCCTTTGTGAATTAGATGTGTGTGTATGTGTGGGCTTTGCTAGTTATTTGGTCCCGAAGTTCGTGTCGAATAATTATTTATAGGGAAATTTTCATTTGACTTTTTATTATTTATTTATTATATGATGATGGATAGGAATGATGACCTGTAATTAGTCTAAGATCGCCTAACTTTTTATTTCTTAAAATATAAAAATATTAGTTGTCAATTTGCCATGCATGTGGCAACTCAACACGACTTACAAATTTGACTTTCAATATCAATTTTATTGGTGTTGATCCTTTATTAAATTAGTTTTTTCGTTAATTTCATAGCAAAAGATGTATTATTAATATACTAAGGTAATAACTCGTATATTACACCGGTTAAATAAAATAATAAATAATTACTAATAAAAATTTTATGAATTAAAAATCATATTTGAAGATAAAATATGATTATAATTGTAAATTAATAGTTATTTCAGGTAAATAAATAATAGATATGTTATAGATAGATAGATAGATAGATAGATAGATAGATAAATAGATAGTCTAGAAATCTATTTATTAAATGAATTATAGTTAGTAATAAACATGAAAAGTTACAGTACGATATTTTAATATAAGATATGTATAAAATTATATATATGTAGTTGTTCAAGAGATAAAACAATTATATTATTTTTAACTCTCTTATCTAAATAGTTTCATTTTTAAATATTTGTTTTAAGATTTTCTTATATAAATCTATTTTCTATGAATATCTTTTTTATTAAAAACTTAAGTTTTTAATTATTCTAGTTGTTTTAATAAAATTAATTTTAAAAAGTTCCATATTTTTTATAATTATTTTAAAAAAGAGTAATTTAAAATATTTTTTTCGAGATTTAGTGTTGTTTCTTTGGCGTCTTTCACAATCCTTCACCAATTATTCATATGAATATGTTAATCAAGTTATTTGCGTCTCTAGTAAAATATATAAAACAATATAAAATAACAAATACTTATAATCATGACAAACGATTCGATAAAATAAAAATGTCACCTTTGTTGCAGCTGCTAGACATTTTTCTCCCCTTTGAATTCATTTGGAATTACTTTATAGTTTGATATGAATTTAAACAACATGGTTCAGAATTTATAGGCAAAGATGGTGGATTTCTTCACAATATGACACTTTTATTTATTTATTATATGATGATGGATAGGAATGATGACCTGTAATTAGTCTAAGATCGCCTAACTTTTTATTTCTTAAAATATAAAAATATTAGTTGTCAATTTGCCATGCATGTGGCAACTCAACACGACTTACAAATTTGACTTTCAATATCAATTTTATTGGTGTTGATCCTTTATTAAATTAGTTTTTTCGTTAATTTCATAGCAAAAGATGTATTATTAATATACTAAGGTAATAACTCGTATATTACACGGTTAAATAAAATAATAAATAATTACTAATAAAAATTTTATGAATTAAAAATCATATTTGAAGATAAAATATGATTATAATTGTAAATTAATAGTTATTTCAGGTAAATAAATAATAGATATGTTATAGATAGATAGATAGATAGATAGATAGATAGATAAATAGATAGTCTAGAAATCTATTTATTAAATGAATTATAGTTAGTAATAAACATGAAAAGTTACAGTACGATATTTTAATATAAGATATGTATAAAATTATATATATGTAGTTGTTCAAGAGATAAAACAATTATATTATTTTTAACTCTCTTATCTAAATAGTTTCATTTTTAAATATTTGTTTTAAGATTTTCTTATATAAATCTATTTTCTATGAATATCTTTTTTATTAAAAACTTAAGTTTTTAATTATTCTAGTTGTTTTAATAAAATTAATTTTAAAAAGTTCCATATTTTTTATAATTATTTTAAAAAAGAGTAATTTAAAATATTTTTTTCGAGATTTAGTGTTGTTTCTTTGGCGTCTTTCACAATCCTTCACCAATTATTCATATGAATATGTTAATCAAGTTATTTGCGTCTCTAGTAAAATATATAAAACAATATAAAATAACAAATACTTATAATCATGACAAACGATTCGATAAAATAAAAATGTCACCTTTGTTGCAGCTGCTAGACATTTTTCTCCCCTTTGAATTCATTTGGAATTACTTTATAGTTTGATATGAATTTAAACAACATGGTTCAGAATTTATAGGCAAAGATGGTGGATTTCTTCACAATATGACACTTTTATTATTTATTGTTCTTGTTTATACCGGTTGTCTTTTAATTTTTTTAATCACATAATTACCACCAACCATTTCGCAAAATATATAATGCATTAAAAAACAAAACCCCAAAACTACACATAGGGAAACAACCACTTTATATTAATTACATTCTTCCTCATATAAAGAGTCCTATGTACTTTTTTTTTTTAAATTATGAATGTTTTCTAAGCTTAGCGGCATATTTAACATGTATGTATGAAAACAATTTTATTAAAAGGGAACACATGGTTTCTATTAAAAGAAAAAGTAAGGTTGTGAACTTTTATAATTATTGTAAAATTTTATTAAAGTTATTAAAAAAATTTAGTAGCCAAATCTTGCCAACCATTTGAATATTAATATATTATGGCCGCCCGATGGATTCGTGTGATGCTGCCTCCCAGAGTGACACCAAACTTAAAGATTTTATTATTATTAATTTTCATATATCGCTAGATTTAGTTCTAATTGACCTAGTAATTATTATTTTATTAAACGACTCTTAATCAACTTTTATTATATTTTAGTGTTCGTCATTTGCTGGATTGAAATCTTTAACATCTAATATAAAGACAAAACACTTTACCACTTCAACTATCTCTTTTGGACTAGTCAGTATTAGTTAAGTAGTTTTACCAAGCAGCTGTGGGAATTAAACACAAAGCATTGACTATTGCATAGAAAACACTATCAATGGCAATCGTTATAGTAATTTTCAATGTGGTTTTACATCGTGTTATTGTTGGTTTTAGGAAGAACGAAATGCTTAGAACTGAGAGGGGATATAGGAGAGAACAAGAAGGAAATTGAGTGTCCAAATGTCTAAAATGCCCGTATTATGTACGATTAAAGAGTGTAGTTGCATCGAAACATTTTTTTTAGTCATAATGAAAATTGTAAGGTGTAGCTAGGTCGAGTATCTTAGCATAAACAATGAAAAAAAGAAAGAAGTGAAGCACTTGTGTGTGTGACCCGACTGGGTTTAATTGGATTAACCCATTCCAAAACTTTCTTTTCTTTTTAAAGATTAAATATTTTTATTCTTCGTTACGTAACTAAATTAATCAAAACGGTTTGAAATAAACTTTCTTAATTTATACAAATCGATATAATTTTATAACTTATAATTAATTATATGGTATTTTTATCTTTTTCTATTTTTATATAACATTTCGGATTTATTCAAGTTCAAATTAATTAGATCTCATACGTTTAAAAACATCTAAAATTAGTAAATGGTAATTTGACAATTAAGTCATTGCATAGTGTTCGAGTGACTCATTTGTTCAAATGAAATAGTTAATTAAAAAAGATATAGGTGAGTGTTATAGTTGCTAGCCATATATGTTGTATGTAAAATTAAGGAGTTAGACACATCATAACTTTGATTAGTTTTGTTTTTTGAGTCAATAAACTCTTTTGTACCTCATAAAATTAAGCACGTTTACAACACGGGTTATGTTAAACGTATTCTCTTTCACACCGATTGTTCCAAATTTAATATGTTCCAAATTAATATGTTTCTAATACACATCAAATCAGTCTCAAATACGAAGAAAATATACACTTAACCAACCTAAATGTTGATATGTTATATGTTAACTTTAAAAGGCGGTAAGAATTAAGTTGATCATTAAGTAGGAATGAGCACATATATAATTACCCAATACAAATCATAATACTAGATTTTACACATCAAATAAAACCAACAAAACAATAAAATCAATCAAACAGGACACACACATGTATCCTTCCTCAAGAACTAGAAACACTCGTGACAATCGGGACAACGATCACGAGTACGATGATCAACAACAGTATGATCGCGACACACATACACTTTCTACTCTGCCTCTGATACCCTTTTGCGGTATTTAGGTTCTTCGTCCCATCGTTCACATAATGAGCCGCATTCATCACATGATGCTCGATATCATCCATCTTCTCGCCCTGAGCCTCCACCATCACCGCCATATCCAAGAACACCTGGTGGAGCTCCAACAAGCTCGTCTCGATCTCCTTAGCCGCATCGTGGCGGTCCTGTATCTCCACCACCGTCTCCATCACCCTCCCCCGCCCATGCTCCTATAAATAAAATAATAATAATAATAAACCGCATTAACCATAATTAATCATACCCGGTACATCTTATCTATAACACAGACTGTACAGCTACTGATACAGTCTGATGTGATATAATAATAATAATAATAATATAATAATAATAATAATAATAATAATAATAATAATAATAATGATAATAATAATAAATCTAATTAGTTATATACAGTAAATCAGTAAAGCAGTCAGGTGTGACATAATAATCAATCAAGATTTTTAATTTGTGTTTACCTGAATCGCTTTCGACATGAACTCTTCGCCCCCTTGTCCATCGGACCCGCTCGAGATGATCTTTTCGATCACATCTTCGGTGGCTTCTTCTCCGGTGACGGTGAAGTACCTCCGGCCGACGGTTTCTTATACTCGCTCATCATCCTCTGCCTCAGCTCCTGAAAATCCATCATCAGCTCCTTAAGCTTCTTCCTCAGCCCATTTGCCACCGCGGTTCGGGTCCTATCCACCGGGGTCCCTTGTTTACACCCCGAAAGCCTCCTACTTTCCGCATTCGCCCGGTCCATCTCTTCCAACCGCGACTTGATCGTCTTCGCCCTTTTCAATACCGCAACGATATCCCCATTGATTCGGCGTCGATTAGCCCTCAATTCATCCGGGTTGTGGAGGGTTTTCGATTCTTGATTTGCTGATTCCAGCTGAACGAGGGTTTCGCGGATCGAATTCATCTCTTGCTTCACCATCTCGGCTTCGTGGAGGAACGATGTGAGGTTGTGATCGGATGAGGTTATCGTGTGCATCTGCAGATCGGAGTGTGTACCCGCTTCGAGATCGAGGTCTTTCATGGCGGATTTCTTCAAATCGACGTAATTGGTGAAGGATTTGGTCATAAGATCGTTCATTTTGAGGGGATTATTGTGGTGATAATCAGAGATTTGATGGGGATGAAGATGGAAAGTGGTGTTTGTGTGTGAGTTTGATTTGAGATGAAAGGGGGTTTTGAAGTGGAAGATTGATTCAAAGTAGCCGTTGGAGATTATTGTGTAACGGCTATATTCTGATTTCGAAAAGTAATTATTATTGTTTCTTTTATATTTTTTTTCTTTATTTATTAAATGAATTGTTTTGCGTACACATAATAAATCCTCTTAAAGAACACTGAAAAACAACGTCCGTTTTTTTTAAAAAAAAAATTGTTTTAATTTTTGGTAAGTTTATGATATTTAGTTTTTATTCAGTTTTTATATTTTTGTTTATCAACAAGATTGGAATGTCTGATTAAAAATAGGTATAAAATCAAAAGTAGTGTTTATCATAATTGTTGTTGGAAAAATAAGTATAAAATCAAAAGTAGTGATTATCATTATTGTTGTTGGAAAAATAAGATAAAATAAAATATTGTATTTTTGGCAATATAAAGTGCAAATATACGGAATCTATTAGAATATATTCCCTAAAACTAATATGATCCTTAAATTCAACAGTAATTCATATTTAGATTGATCCAATCTGAATAAGGGTTTGGATCGAGTTTTTTCGGACTTAAATATGATTCAAAATACGGCATTTTCAAATTTCGGAGTTTGTTAGATTTCAAACTTTTTGAACATCCCTTAACTAAATGAAAAAAGGTTGTCTCACGAGTTTTTATAATTCAGTCGTACACATGGTTCTACAACCATATTCCATGCATAGTCTACAATCTGCCATACGAAAAACTACTCATTAACCATAGTGTTTCCACTAAGGTATTACAGATCCTTGTTTATGAACTTATTTGATAAAAAAATCACCATCTAATTTTCTCATTACTTGATATTTTATCTTCAAATTTTTAATGATTTCAAGTTTCTATCAAGTCTAATATACTAATTAGAAATTTTACATTTGATATATTAGAGTTAATTACACGTATGTCAAAATAGCAACTTTGATCCCCGAAGTTCCAATATTACATGTAAGGTCGTAATTATATGCTAAGTCGTTACACCAATAGTCCCGATGTGGGATGGCCATTAGATTCCAGTTTTAATCCCCCAATGTGTCATTCGTGATGGTGGTTGGAAATGAGAGCATAGGAGGAAAAGAACTAATTAAACAACAATTACAACTACAAATGTCCAATACAATCTCACGAGTATGGCAAATGGGTGAATTTAACATAAAAATTTAACGTCCATCAGGACTATTAAGGATCAAAGTTGACAAGTTGTCATTTAACTTACCTAGATCATTAGTTTTAATTGACTGATAAATCGTATATTGAAACTATCCCGCGCTTTGCTGCGGCTGCGGCTACGCAGTGAGTCGTTAACGTCTATGTTTGCCCTTTTAAGACAGGTTCAAAATGTTGATACGTTACATGGAAGTGTTACATAGTTATTAAGGATGCTGCAAATATACTAAAAATCTTAAAAAAATGTGAAGTTAGTGTTATGGCTAAAAGTAATAAACTATTTAATTGATTAAAAAACTTTTAGATATATATTAAAGGAAATCAAAAAGTAAGTATTTAATTTTCGTTTACATGATATCTATTTTAGCAATGTTTTCAGAACCGGATCGGACGTCGAACCGGACGTCTTACTGGTTTGGTGGTCGGACCGGTTGGATTGGATTTAACTATATATATATATATATATATATATATATATATATATATATATTATAGTTATATATAAAACTTAACTATATTTGGATATCCAACACACTAATTTATGGTTTAACATCCCGTTTTTACCCATTAAAATAAAAATAATAATAAAATCAAAAACTGGTCCGAACCGGTCTGGTTTCCCGGTCCGACCACCGGTTCGGGAAGAACCGGCCAGTTCGACCCGTCAAAAACGATTCGTAGCGAACCGGACCGATCCCCAGAACTGGTCGGACCAGCCGGTCGCGAAAACAGTGACTTTTAGTATTCAAAGTAATTGTATATAAATAAATATCAAAACTGTAAAAAAAACCACCAAGAAAATAAGCACCACAAAAATTAAACACTTAGGCCAATCAAATTGAAGCACTCGAGATGACCATTTTCTAAATGTTATTATTAGAATATAACTATTATTAGACTTAATTACACGGGTAGTTCCTGTTGTTAGGCTCGATTTTATTTTTGGTCCTTAACTTTTTGAAATTACAAGTTTGGTCCAAAACTTTGCATAAATGTAACAACGATAATCCTTAAAATGGACGTCCTTTAAGTTTTTCAATTTATATTCTAAAAATGACTAAAATATCCTTGTATCATTGTCTTCTCCAATTGGTTACGTTTATGGCGACAATGGCAACAAAAGTTGAACAGATTTGAATCGCATTAACAACCATTAGATCTGATGTAGAGAATGGAGGTGGAGGATAGCCGGAGGTGGAGGATCATCGGAGGTGGATTGTCGCCGGAGGTGGATGGTCGCCGAAGGTGGAGGTCGCCAGATGTAGAGGGTCGATGATGGATGTGAAGGTTGTTGGAGGTGGTTGAAGGTTGAAAATGGCGGTGATTGAAAGTTGAGGGTGGTGGTTGTGGCGTTTGAAGTTTGAAGATGGTGGTGGTTGAAGGTTGAGGGTGGTGATGGTGGTGGTTGAAGGTTGAAGATAGTAAAGATTGAAGGTTGAGGGTGGTGGTGATGGTTGAATGTGGTGGGGGATTGAAGATCGAAGGTGTGATGTTGGTGGTGGTTGAAGGTTCAAGACAATGGTGGTTGAAGGTTGAGGGTGATAGTGGTAGTTGAATGTAGTACTGGTGGTTACAATGGTTGAAGGTGGTGAGGGTGATGGTTGATAAAGAATAAAAAGGTGAAAGGGGATATTTTTGTCATCTCACACACATTTAATAGCAATAATTAACGTCCATCCGTTTCAGGGATCATCGTTGTCACGTTTGCGCAAAGTTTTGGGCCAACCTTGTAATTTCAGAGAGCTAGGGACCAAAAATAAAATCAGGCCTAACCATTGACCACTGGTGTAAATAAGTCCTATTATTAAGCCACACGCGTTGCTGGGGGAGGCATAAAAACTTGTCAAGTATCAACAATTACAGACCATCGTCGGTGAACACCAATACTGACAAAGCTCGTATTAAAAAAAAAAAAAATAAACCAAACAAAAATAAACGTAAAATATTGAACCATGCAGACAAATCATAAAAGATCTAGAACAATAGGTAAGTTATCTAGGACTAGTAGGTGCGACGGGGCAGTTAAACGAGGAAAAATGATTGTAAAACGTTAAACCAAACATACAAATTTCAAGTTGAATGGAAAAAAATTATCGGGACTAAATTATAAAAAATATAAAAATATTAGATTAAAATAAAAGGTTAAATATTGAAAAATATGAATACAGTACACTATACACATAGCATAAACAAGTTAGTATTATATATATATAATATATATATATATATATATATATATATATATATATATATATATATATATCCTTACGTTATGTACTCAAACTAGCATGACACCAGCGCTTCGCAGTGGTACATTTTGAAACGATAACGTAGATATGGCGTGGGTGTTAAAATATAAATAAGCTAATATAAGCAGTGGGTGTATCAATTAACGTAAAGTCTAAACTTATTAAAAGAAAACAAAATAAAACAAAATTTCATTAAAAATATTCCCGTTACGCGATGGGGCTAATGCTTTTTCCCTTTTACTTTTAGTTATAAATCGTGGTTGTGTAATTATCATGTAATTTAAATTGAATTAAATAAAAAAAAATATAAAACATATAAAAAACTAATAAAAAACAAATAAAGATCAAAACTCTTAAAAAGGATAGGAGTCATCGCAAGAAATAAACCACAAACATTGTTGGTCAATATATAGAAAGCAAAAATAACCGTGTTAATGTAGTTATATCTTGTAAGTTATTTAGTAAAACCTGTGCTAACGGAATACGAAACCTAATAAATAAAACAAATTATTGTGATCTCTTTTATAAGTCTTTTGGTAATGTAAGAGGATATCATGTAAAAAACCAAAAAAAAATTGAGCCGAAAATTGAGTTATAAACAAATTATCATAATCAAATTGGTCATCGTGTGTGTCAAATGATTGGGATTGGTTAAACCGGATGATGTCGTAAATATTAAAAAGAAAATAACCTTTATATATATATACATATATATATATATGTATATATATATGTATATATATATGTATATATTATATGTATATATATATGTATATATATATGTATATATATATGTATATATATATGTATATATATGTATGTATGTATATATATAGGATCCGCATCAAATGTTAAACCACTCTTCGCGACTTAACTTGAGTTAACCATTCAAGATAAATCAAAATCATTATTATTTTTGTTCGAATAAAATTATTACACATATACAACGTTCTTTTATGTATAAATGTAAATTCATAATTATATAAAAGTTAATATAGGTGTAAGTAAATTCACCAATGGTACAGTTACAAATATTTATACTGATTTTATGTACCTTACACATTTCTTAAATTTTGTATGCTAATAAATTTATACATATACATAAATGAACATAACATTGAAAGTGCGTAATGATATTATTCGAACTAAAACAATAAGGATTTTGATTTATATTGAGGGTTAACGTAAGTTAACTCGCGAAAAATGAGTTAACAATCGAATCTTGCCCTATAGATATATACTTTAATGTAAACAATAATTATAAAATAACACAATATAATTAAAAATTTTCAAAATCATAAATTCTAATAAAATAAAACATATAACTTAAAAGTGAGTTTTAAATAGTGTATGAAGGCTTTGTGGCGAATAAAGGTGGAGTGGGCAAAACATGAAAACAAATAAAGAATGCAAAAAAATTGTATAGCATTAAGAAATAGTATAACATGCACAAAGATGTGTAAATCACTGTTAATGTAGTTTGCTTTTGTATAGTATATATAGTTTAACATAGATAAATATATATGACATCATCAATTCAAGTAATTAGATAAGTATATCCTCTCAAAGGTAACACCCCTTAAATGTTAAAAAACATAATGAATCAACATATTATAATAAAACAAGTTTTTTAAAGTTACATGTTATTTTTTTACCTATCTTTTTACCACTTATTATTTTTACAAACATCATCACCTTATTTAATCCTGCAAAAGAGTATTATAGTTGTTAAAAATTAAAACTAATTTCCCTCTCTTATTAAATATCAAATTTTATTAATTGTAATATTTCTCTCTCATCTTGATTTTTTAAAAATCAATGTATCTTTTAAAATTAGATTTTAAATAAAATAAAAAAATCACATTTTTAATTAAGATAGAACTAATAATCAAATATTTTTATATAAAATGAAATTTTCAAAAACATTAAATCTTATTTAAAAAATATTTTAAATCCGTCATTTTTTAAAAAAGATAATAAAATGTGAACTTTTCTAAAAACAATCTTATTAAAACAACCACAATAATTACAAATTAGAGTTTTTAATAAACAAAATTTTCATAAAAAATAAATTCTTTATAACATAATCTTAATACGAATATTTAAAAATGAAACAATTTAAATAAGATAGTTAAAAAAAGTAATATAAATATTTTATTTTCGTGAACTATTACGTATATAAAGTTCACATCTTATATTAAAAAATCGTATTGTAAATCTTTGTGTTTATGACTAATTATAATTCTTTTAATAAATAGGTTACTAGCCTCTCTCTCTCTCTCTATATATATATATATATATATATATATATATATATATATATATATATTATTAAATCTTCGTGTTATAAGCCTCATTCTACTAATTTTCTTATTTCTTTATATAATAAAACTAATATTAAATACTAATAATATTACTCATACCATTTTTAAATTTAAAAATATATAATATAATAAATTGAAAATCTATTTATTTTAAATTACAAACACACTTTTTAAAAACAAAAATGCAATGAACTCTTAGAAAAACCATTTTACTTAAAATAAAATGTTTAAAAAACACAATTTTTTTATAAAACAAAAGTTGAAGAGAAATATATTATTGTTTATTTACTTAAAGTAACTATTTATAAGTAATTATAATTATACTTTATCTTTAAGCATAGTTTTTATAATTCATAATTTTTTTATTAGCTATTTAATAACTAGATTAATCATTCGCGCTTCATGACGGAACATCGCTCGCTATCAACGTGGAACGACATTCACTGCTATCCATTATGTATCGTTACCATATCAATTTGATATACCGATAAAATCATTATTTATAAGACATCATTTGTGTTAAAAAACATTACTCGGTAACAACTTTCTCCAATATTTCTATCTATATAAAAGTGGCCATCATATAAAATCCAAATATTTGTTGGTCAAGTAACTTATCTCTAGCAACTTTCTTCAATTTTTCCATGTATATAAAAGTGACAATCATATAAAAACCAAATATTTGGTGGTCAAAAACATAAATAAAAAAACTTAGTTGTAGTCTAATGGTTACACTTTAATATAATATATAATATAATAAATAATAATGTGACGTTGTGAATCCATAGTAAATATGTGAAGAAACATGTGTTTAATTTGTAAAGGATAAAAGTTATGTGGTAAAAATTGAAGAATATTAAATTTAGTTGTAGCTAAAATTGCTATATTATATAGAGTATAATTATTTATTCAAGTCGTGTAATGTAAAGAATACTAAATAATATAATAATAATAACAAAATCAAGAAAATTAATTGAGAATATCATTCCTAATCTATATAATTAATACATACTAAAAATAAAACATTTTTTGTAATGTATAGATAAAAATCATAAAATTGACCCCAAATCGAAAGCAGATCTTCTTCATCCCAATTCTGCTCATCAATTCACCTTTCAATTTCAATTTTGTTGTAATTAGGGTTCCATAATCCCATGGAGAATAATCTATCACCCCCAAATTCAATTTCAAAATCGATCACAACAACACCTTCACGATCCAACAGAATCATCAAACACATCGATAAGCTCGATGAAGCAGTGATCTTGTTCCACCGAATGATCCGTAAGAAGCCTCTACCTTTACTAATCGAATTCAACAAACTCCTTACAGAAATCGTGAAGATGAAACGATACACCACTGCTATATCTTTAATCAGTCAATTATGCTTATTGCGAATATCAGTTGATGCTTGTATGATGAACATTGCAATTAACTGTTTTTCTCATTTAAAAAGAATCGATTTAGGGTTTGCTGTGTTTGGGTGTATAGTTAAACGAGGCCATGAGCCACTGGTGTCTACTTACAACACTTTGTTGAAAGGGTTAGTGTTGGAAGATAGGGTTGTTGAGGCTGAGGTTTGTTTAAGAAGTTGATTAAGAAAGGGATTTGTGAGCCGAATGAGGTTACGTATGGGACGGTGATGAATGGGCTTTGCAAAGGTGGGAGTACGAATATGGCGATTCGGTTGTTTAGGTTTATGGAAGAAAGAGGTTGTAAGCCTAGTAAGGAAGTGTATACAACAATTATAGATAGTTTGTGTAAAGATAGGAGGGTTGATGATGCTTTGAAACTGTTATCGGAAATGTTTGAGAAACGGGTGTTTCCGAATGTTGTTACTTATAATTCGTTGATTTGTGGTTTGTGTAGTTTAGGTAGATGGGAAGATGCTAAGAAACTTATTGTGGAAATGGATAGTAGAAAGATCAATCCGGATGTGCATACTTTTAATATTATTGTGGATGCGTTTTGTAAAGAAGGGATGGTAGAAGATGCTAAGAGTGTCTTTAATATCATGATTGAAAGAGGTGAAAAACCAGATGTTGTCACGTATAGTGCATTAATAGATGGATATTGTTTGCGAGGTCAGATGAAAGAAGCTACAAAAGTTTTCAATAGCATGATCGGTGACAAAATTGAGCCTAACATTATCACTTATAACAGCCTAATAAATGGGCATTGCAGAAGATCAAATGTAGATGAGGCGATGAAAGTGTTTGGGGAGATAACTCGTAGGAAGCTGGAACCAACAGTTTCGACATACAGCACTATCTTGTATGGATTGTTTAAGGCTGGGAGATCTATAGATGCTTTAAGACTCTTTGAGCATATGCAGTCTATAGGTGTAACTCCAAATTTTATTATTTATTCTGTCTTATTGGATGGACTATGCAAAAACCGTCGGGTCAATGAGGCATTATCTTTGTTTCGTATAATAATAAACAGCGGTGTACATCCTAATGTTGCTTTGTACACTGTTCTTATTGATGGTTGCTGCAAAAATGGGAAGCTTGGTATTGCTCTGGATCTTTTCAGTGAACTTTGTTCTAGAGGTTTGCAGCCGAACATTGTAACATACAATGCGATGATTAACGGGTTGTGTAATGAGGGCTGATTGAGGAAGCAAAAGAGCTTGTTATGAAAATGGAGAAGAATGGGGTTTTATCTAATAGTGTCACTTATAACATTATTCTTCAAGGAATTCTGAAGTGGAAAACGGTTGAAGATGTTTTATTACATCTAAAAGAAATGGATGCACGGGGTTTCTCAGTTGATGCATCTTCGTTTTACTTGTTACTTCATTCTATTTCAGCAAAAGAACAAGATTCTAACTTTGCTGATTTGATGATAAAACTTGTGCCACAGGATATATTGAAATCTAAATATCAACCAGTGACATAGGCACCTTCACCTTTTCAAGGTATGTTTAACTTTTTTGTTGTTGTTAGAAGCTTAGAGTTATAATTATATATTCTTGACATATTGCGTGGCTCAGAGCTATAATTGTGAAAGGCAATGATTTAGGTATACGCTAGGTGTAGAATATTACTGCTTTAGTTGCTTACACATCGTAACAACAAAAACCGTATTTCAATGTATCCACTTTAATCTGCTTACACATCGTAACAACCAAAACGTATTTCTATATACTCATTCTAACTGAAATTCTTTTTACAATGTGAGCAAAAAGGTATTTTATCGAATGCTAAACGATTGCATACTTCTTTTTAACTTGTATAAGTGTAGACTGACTTTGTTATACCTGCAGGCCCTGTTGCTTTATTTTCATTACTGAAATGGAAAGCTCTGCTTGTGGCTTCTGTATTAAGAGAACAGGGGAAATACTGTCTCTAAGAACAGGGAGGATAAGAGGATTACCAGGAGGAGAAAGTAGGAGCAAGATATTCGGTAGTACTCGCATGTGGTTTCTCAGAAAGTAAGGACCTTGAGGTAAGAACATTCTTCAACAATTAAACCGATGCAATCAATGAATAAAACGCGAATAGATTGGACACAAGAAGAGAAAACAATAACATATTTTATTGTATTATAGCAACTGGTTGATTAATGGATTAGTGATGCATATCCACACAATGAAAATAATAGTTTCTTCATTTGATCCTGTTTTAGTCAACTGATTTAGCATAAATCATTAACAGAATTGATGAATCAATCATCAAATCATTAAAAATCCATACGTTCTACATGAATGCCAACAAATAAACTCATCCTGCTTATCAAATCAAATTGATCAAACCTCTAATCATCACTGTATATGTTTCAACATCAGGTTGCATTTCTTCAAGAAGTAAACGGAACGTATCGAATGCCCTGCAGCTGCACCTTCATATGTGTGTGCCATGATGCTGTAAACGTTGTATGCTGGCGTTCTATGGGAAATTCTTCTGGTTGCACTTCATCAATGGGTTGGCTATTGGCATGTGGCTGGAATCACCACAACAGCGTAAGCGACCTTATTAGGTTCGTTCGCAATAGTTGCTGGTAGACCGTTATTCATTTGGAAAGCTTCATCCATCTTCAAATCCTTGCAGCACCCATCCAATAACTTGTTATAAGTATCAAAACTTACCTCACAAACTGTACCCATAACTTGTTTATTAATTTATTGATTCATTCATTTATTTATTCTCTTTAATTTTGTTAGTCATATCCAAATTGAATTTTAATTTTCACACTAAATTTATTAATTTACTTTCAAAACATCCACATTTAAACAACCAGAATAAACAGAAAACCGATTTGATGAACACCCTCTTAATCACCTGTGTTTGGTTTATTTGTTACTTGCTGACCAATAATAGTACAAATCATATAAATCATAAGAACATAAAATAGTTACTTATATGGCATTGCTCCCTTCGCAATGCCTCTCACCATGCTAACATTATCCGTCAACCCGGACTTTATTTTAGGGTTTCTTTGCTTTCGTTGTACACCCCTACATGTATGTAGCGCGTTACCACTTTAAGGTTCCTCGGTTTTATAAGATGCATCATTTTGGAAAGATACTTGGTTGTGAAAGTTATCCTCAAGCTATGAAGTATGAATTACAACCATCAGTTCTTTACATCATAAGCCAGTTGTGAAGATTTTTTGATTTTTCAAACTCCAGAAAACAAAATTATGAAAAAATATCACACACGATACTTGTTGCATTCAATTTATGAAGAAGATATTGTTTTTAGATTATGAACTAACTACATGCCCAATGTTCTCCTCTCCGCTAGCTTTGATTTCAAATCTTTCACAAATGGAATCCATCCATTCTTTGATGTTTTCTGCCACCATGCTATCAGTTCATCCTATCAAAATCAATATCACATCAATTGGACACAATACATGACTTAAACACTACTGATATATATATACATATAACTATTGTACAACTACTTTTATCTTTTGGTTTAATAATAAAGTCTTAAACAAATAAATTACAAGGTCTAAAGTATAAATTAATCAATCAGCAAAGAAGATTTGAAAAGAAAATAAAACAAAATTTTGAAATCCAAACCAGTCACGGGCTCGCTTAGGTCAGACAAATCCAGTTCAAATGAGCTTAACCAAGACCAGTTCAGTAGGACCAAGTTCAGTAGCTGGTCCTAGGTCCGACCATTTATGAGCACAATGCTTAAAATTGCATCAAAAATTATTTATTTGATAACAAAAAAAGTTGAATGTAAAAAAACCCTAACAGGTAAAACAGAGTTTACCTCTAGAAAATCACAATTTGAGATATGTTGACTTTGAACAAGGCATTCAACATCTCCAACTTTGACCCTTATAGATTGCTTTAAATCTTTCCATGGGGTCTCCCCTTGTGATCCTGCAACAAGATATACATAAAATGACTAATTTTTTTGTAATTTGGTGTTTACTTATTAGTAATGTTTTAAAAGTAATATGTATCATACCTATTATGCAAGCAACATAATACCTAGATCCACCTCCCTCTTCCCATTTTGCTACGCGTAAGCGTAGAAAAAACCCGTCTAAACTACATGGCGCAACCGACGATCGGGAATTCATCCATCTAGCATGGCATAACACAGCATGAATAAAATGAAACTAAAAAAATGTCAGGCAAATGATATGAAAACAGAAAGAAGAATATCTTACCTGAGAATATCAGTACGCGATAGTCGAAGCATCCTTATGGTGTCAAACATGCCTTTTGGTGCTTCTTTCGTTACTCGTTCATAGAAGCTTACATGTTTCACATGTTTATCAGCCTCTTTACCTTTTATTTCAAAAGAACCGAGTGACCCATGCCTGCAGTTTTTGGCTAAAGCTGTTTCTTTGGAGCTGGAACTGCTTATGGAATTATTCTCCAACTGTTTGATAGTTTCTGGTGAGAAAAAAGACTGAAAAACATTACGAAAACCAAACTGTTTGCTCTTGAGAATACGCATTTCATCACAAACATTTCCCCTCGGATCATGAATGTCGTAGTTCTTTAAACCTCTCAACGTGTTTGATATCCAGTTCATGAACGAGCTACCATTGGCTTGATTCTTGATCCTTTTACTTCCAAGAATCAGTTGTTGTTCAATGCTGCGTTCCCTCTTTCTCTTAGTCGAGAAATTAGCACTTCTGCAACTTCCCATGCTTCCATGGCTCTCAACTTGGTAGTTCTCACCAGTTTTGTTCTGAAAGATAGCGACTTGTGCATTTTCAAGAAAAGGGTCACTAAAGCAACCATCTTTTTCTGTATCAACACTTTCCATTACCACATTAGCCCTTTTAACACGTTGTTCGGGCCTACATTGCATCATAGGTTCAACTATCAGAGGCGGTCTACTTATGCCACCTGACCCGTCATCACAGTTAGTCATTCCATCTTCAGATAAGTGTTCACATAACTGATCTGCTGCCCCTTGGTTTTGTGAACCTACGGAAAACAAATAATCAATATACAGTTGGTATGTTTCTAGCAACAACTTTTTTTTTTGTTTCTTTTTCTTATACAAAAAGTCCAAGATTTTCTAGAATAAATACACCACGACCTGCATCTACAGGATCTAACCAGAATATCCACTTTTATCTAAAAAGTGTTTTAAGAAATTAGTTCCATTTCGCTAAAGAATGGGTCCATTTGTTTAGCATTTATCTTCAACGCGTGAAATGGGTGAAATCCAATAACTTGGGCAGACTTGGGTCCGGGCTAACCCAACCCCGTCCATTTTGCCATCTCTGATCCAAATCACTTTCTTACAAGTGTAGTTAACCAAATATGATCATATAATTGTTTAAGAAATTAGCCACTCGTTAACTCGTTCAAAGTATTCAAAAAACTGGCAATTTTCATTAGACTTCAACATTGAATATGTACCTGTGCCGCTGACAACTTTCTCACTCATATGACATGTTGCTAGTGATGCAACGTTTTCGTCGTTTTGAGTATTTTCAGACTTGTACAACGCGATATCACTTGGACCAACTTCCCACATCAAACACGGTTTTTCTTCAGCAAATTTGATTTTTAAACCCGTTCGTGGAGACCAAACTAGCTCGGCCAATGTATCAGACCCCACAAATTGCGTCATATCTACCTTCGAATTTGCATTTGCACCTGCACCTGCACTTGTGTTACTGTTCTTCTTTAAGTGTTTAGTAACATTCACAGCAAACTCCAAATCTGCTTGGGGATCATTCATTAATCAAATGTTACATCCAACAAGAAATCCTGTGATGGAAAGTAAATTTAAGTTTAGGTTGATATGACAATTTCAACTAAACATGTGTATGGAAATCATTCATGTTTAAGTTGACGTCAACTATGTAAAGATCAATTGCCTAAATCGCAATTCGAAGCATTCTTACACTAAATTTCCAGCCTCACACTCCTACCTAATGACAGTATTAAATACTAATGATATTAAAAAAATCAAATTAGAAAACAAATTCTTTGTAAATTAAAAAGATGTTCTTTTTTATTTAAAATAATACGATTTAAAAAAACAACATTAATGAAGTATAAGTTTTTAAATACGAAGAACTTTTTTTAAATAACATTGTTTAAAAAAAAAGTTTTTTTAATAGAATGTTTAAAGAACAATTTTGTTAACAAATAGTTTTATAAAGATGAAAGTTAAAAAATATTGTTATTGCTTTATTACTTAAGGGTAACTAATTATATATAAGTATAATCATATTTTATGTCAAGGACTTATTTTATAATTTCTAAACATTAATTAGTAACTATTAATTTAATATTTTCATTCGACTCATGTAGTATATAAAATATCTAAACTAGTTACAAATATGTATTAAAATATATGTATATTTGATATAATTAAATAATTAATAATGATAAATGAGTCAAGCCCGAACAACATTTGAAATAGGAAAATTATTAGTGTGCAAGAGTTTGAGCTTCAGATATAAATCTTAAAAAGTTAAGCTCAAACTTAAGTGCTCTTAAGTTAAAGAAGCAAAATTAAGGCGAGCCCAAGCAAGCTCGTGGTTTATGCTTCTAGTCATCACAATGATTTGTAAAATCAAATTACAAACTTGATAATATTTTTAGTTTTTGGAAGAGAAAATACTTAATTTATGACCTATGTACAAACATCCATTAAACATGATAGAAAGGTCGCCCGAATAATCATTTTTTTTAAACCAAGCCAACCATTCGGTTCATGGTTAACCAATCCTGACGGGCAATGCTCCGACTTGCCAGTCGGGTCTAGATTTTAAAAGCATTTCAATAATTATGTCATCACCGGTAATTATACGGAGTTATGAACATTATGACAATTTCCTTCATTATTCCTTTATTAAATTTGTGGACCATATCTTTATTTCTCAAACAGGATCCACAATCATTAATTCACTTATCTGTCCAATTGTTCATCACAAAAATAGAATCCATGAAACGAATAATAATTATGACAACAATAACAGTCACAATAAATATGACAATAATAACGCTGAAAATAACAATAAATCAATCTAGACCGCATAAATCATAACCATAATCAAACTCACTAAACTAAATTCATAGTAGAGTTATTATTTTCATATCAATAAACCTGTAAAGAATAGTATATAAACAAGGGGTATATCATTGATATACCTAATTTATTTTATTTTTTTCAATATATATCATTGATACACCTAATTTATTTTATTCTTTATATCTTTATATATATATATAGATATATGGAGAGAGATAAATACGATAGGGTATCTCAATAATATAAATGGGTAATTGTATAACCCAAACATATAAACAAACCTTATCTTTGTCACATAAAATCATGTAAAATTACTCAATCTCTTCCATGAAAACAGATTAGAATTAAAATGAAAGAAACAAAATCAAATTCTGAAATCAAACAAACGAATGAATACTCAGTTCGAATCAAAGTAAAACAAAGAAAACCAATAAAGTATATGAAATGATCTAAAATTCTCTCATATAAACCCTAACATCAACTCAAGTTTTGCAGGCGAATTCAACACATCAACTATATACCCAAATAAACAATATCAAAGTAATCTGAATTCAGATTTCAAACCAGTGATAAACCCATTTGAATCCACATGAAACTGAGAGAATAAACTCACCTTACTGCTCGATTAAGTCATCGAATCGATTCAATTTGTTCGTCAAATGTCGAAATTTCCACCAATTCGTTGTGAATTACATAGAGTGATGAATCTGTTGAAGCAAAAAGTGAAATGAAAATGGAAGATTGAAGGAGAAATTGGGTGTAATGAGTTCAAATGTTCAATCGCCAGACGTCATTGTATGAAATATGACATGCGTTAGAGTGTTGTTCGACAGACGGTATGATGATGCGACACGTGAAATATATATATATATATATATATATATATATATATATATATATAATATATATATATATATATATATATATATATATATAATTTATGGATGATGGTAGAAAATGCTATGCAATTTAACATATACACCTAGTTTATATAGTATTACTATGTATGACTTTCGTGATATCGGGTTGTTTATTGTTGTCTGTTTGTTTTTTATCTGATCTTGTTGATTAATCGGATATAGATAAAATTTTATGAATTAACTAATAATAGGTGTTTACAATCATTACACTAAGCTAGTCTAGTGGTGAATGCTTATTTTTGTTTCAAGTCTTATTTGAGCTATAAAAATAGATTTAAAATTATAATAAAACTGGATTATTAATGTTATAAAGAGTTAACAATAGGCTGATAGGTGTTAATAAATGTTGTTTTATTATAACGTATCCGAGGTGTTAAATATTTGAATGTTATATGTGTTTTAGTTATTTTTCTTTAACTTTCTTTTATACTTGTGGTACAATGTTGCGTTTGAGCTACTTGTAATGATGTATTTAAACTAATTACGATGTGTGTTTAACGTTGGGAAATTATAATAATATATTTAAACCATTAGAATGAGACCTCTAACACTACTTGTAACATAAAGGACACATGTTGTAACATGTACTTTTTGTGTGCTTTACACACAAAATTAGTTACCCAACCCCTCATGTGTGTATTGGGTGGTTCATTGCTGAATCACAAATAATGTAAGAACTTTGAGAATCAAGAGAAATAATTTTTTTATTATTAAAATTAAATGAGAAAAATTATAATTGTGTAAAATTAAATGGTTTCTCTGTAACTGGTAAATTCCAGTGCTTCCTTTTTTTCTCTTTTCAGTAACAAGTTTCATACTTGTTTTTAAATTAGAGAGTTGTAATCAATCTAGACATGTGTGGATGTTATAATATATGAATACACATAAATATATTGATACAAACACATATATAAGTTCAAACACATTATATAACTATGATGCATTTTTATAGTAACTAGATGGTGCCACAGTCACGTTGCGCCATAGTATTTTGGTTTTATAAATACAGTTGTTAAACCTTATGAAACGTTTGTTTTCAAATGACTCCTAGGGCGATTAGGGTATTATATTCTTGTGTTGCTTCAAGAGGTCTTTCTTATGTTGCTTGATTAGTCCAGATATTGAGTACTTGGTTCTTCACTTATCGTTAGTTGATGATCAAGGTATTATATCCTTTTCGGTGACACTTATGCCTTCAATTTTTATGGTTGGTTATGTTCTATACCAAGATCTATCATTGGAGCTAGAAAAAAAACGTAATCTGTGTCAACTTCATCTCAACCTACACCCTCAAAATCCCTCCATATCCACCCATTCATAACATATTAATTATATTATGTTTTGAGATCAAGGTGAAAAAACAAGGAATAAAAGACACGACACAATTCTTACAAAAACTACCATTTGAATTCTTGATCAAAAGCAAATATTAAATAAATACATAAATAAGAAATTTGTACACCTTCAAGCAATGGTGAGCATACAAATTACACGCAAAAGCATCACATCAAAAAACAAAAAAACTTTTACACAAATGACGCTTTTTGACCATTAATATAAAGTTAGTAATACTTAATTCCCTATTCTTGTTTTTATAATCATCATCGTAATCAACATCAGATCTAAACCTTCTCACATCAAAACATTTAAATTATGATGACAGATTCAACATATCTACAAACAAATATCCCTGTGGATGTATCACTAAAACTTAAAAGGTTATAATGTCCTTAACTATATCATATGTTGTTGTTATACTTGTGATACGCAGTGAGTGTAGGACCTAGCAACAAACAACATACTACAATATCTCTAATCCACAGGTATTTAAATGATAGTATATCAACAGTCAACACTGTGGCTCACTAATCAAATGGCAGATGCATTAGTCACTTGTAAAGTATGCTTAAAAATAGGTAATTTACTGTAGCTAAGACTTTCCTTTTATATAGAGAAATAACTGTAAGTTGTTAAATAACTAATTAAATGAGTTAATGTTCAAGATTGAGTCTCACGGTTTTCAAATTATTCATGATTCTATGTAGATCCAATACACATATACATATATGTATATGTGTGTGTGTCTCTATATATGTATATGTCAAAAGAAAAGAAAAGAAAAGAAGCCATAATATGAGGTTGGGAATATGTTCTAATATAAGTCACGTAACAAGAATATGTTCTAAAGGACAAAGATAGGCATATATGGATTTACTTCTTTTGCTCTACCCCATTGACACATTCTCATAGTAAGACTTTAAAACTTATCTATATATCTATCTAATAAAAACTGTCTCTCTCTTTGTAAGTTACTTATATATGTTTAAGAATAATAATCTAGAGGCTTAAAACCCAAAGACACATGACAGAACAAAAAACATATATTATCGTTAACCATTTAATAATACTTGTTATGTTCTCATTTCATGTAGGTAGGAGTAACGGTGATTATGTTGTGTTTAGAGTCCAAAATCCATATCAATATAATTATAAAACTATACACTAAAACAATAATCAATTCTAATAAAAAAACAAAATATAAATTTATAATGCAAATAAATAAATGAATAAGTTTCTAAAAATGTGAAGAATTACTATTAAGGGTGGCTTTCAAATTTCAATGGGCAACATCAAAGTGGTACCATCATTTATAGCCTTTGTTTTATACAAGTCAAAAGCAATGAAAGACACTTAACACCAACCACTCATTAGTTGCCACTTGCATACCTTTCATTTTGGTGTTTCCATTTCTTTTCAAAGATTTATTATTAATACAAATTAATTTATAATATAATTTTTAAAATTATTATCATGAAAAGAGATTTCTAAAAGAAAACTTTTATTAGGAAAACAAAAATACTCTTTGTTTATAATTTAACAAAATTATGTTGTAATTGCCGATGTTGTTTACTCCTCGCTCAAGCATTTGATCCATAGAAAGAGTGTTTTCATCCTTTAGAATTAAAAACATCTTTAATTTGTTTACTCGGTCCATCAAATGTTTACTTTTATTTTGAAATAGATCACGATGATATGTATTACTTGTTCACTACAATAATATTGATTAAAATAACTAGAGTTTATTAAATAATAATATAATATTTATGTATTATACTCGTTATAAACTTCAATTATCCTTCCTCAACTAACAATGTTCTTTTTCCCACTTTGTTATCATTATAATTTATAAAAACTTCATCTTTCATTCTTATAAATTAAAAAGTATACAGCATCGTCCATCAAGAATTTAGTCCGAAAAGTGTTTTCATCTGCCTACTCGTCCATCAAACATTTACTCATATTTTGAAATAAATCAAGATTATATGTATAATGTATTAGATGTTCACTAAGTAATATTGATTGAATAACTAGAGTTTATACTTATAAACTTATAGGGATATATCATTTTTAGTTATATACAAAAAATTCAACCATAACCCGAAAATCCTACCGGTAAATGAAAATAAAAAATTATCTACCTTATTATACTCGTTATAAACTTCTATCATCCTTTGTCGAATAACACTACTCTTTTTGTAACATGTCATCTTCGTCCACCAAATCTTTGCCCAACACCACCAACCAACAACAGCTTCCCTAAGGTTCCGGTACGGAGTCCAAAAACCACCGCCACCGCCCCGCCAACCGCCACCCATCTCCAGTCCACTCCACCACCCACATTTTCGCCCTGTGTGTTAGCAACATCTCCGGTCTTTCGGCCCCCAGGCATCAACTCAAAAGAGATTTTTGTGGTGATTGTTGCCATGAGTGCACATCTTGAGAGTGTTGTGTCTTGTTTTCGTGTGCTTTGGTAAGCTCGGAAGCCGCCATGCAGTTTCTTCACCGTTCCCCACATGCCGTGACGGACGCCTAACTTAGCAACGTCTCTCGGGATTCCCATGTCTTCACTGTGCAAGAGTTTACTTCACATGAAGAAAGGAGCCGTCTCCTTTTCGAGATTGCACTGCATTCAGTTTCATCAATTTATTATTAAAACAGGTCAATTTGGTTGTATACGTTTATAAACAGGTCCAAATGATAGTTCAGTTACATGGGGTCGAAAGTAGAAGTTAAACAAAGCCAAGCTGCTAGTGAACTGTTCAAGATCGGCTCGTCAAAAAGCTTGAAACGACGTGTGCTCGCAAGCATAAAAGAGCCAACTATTTAAACTAGCTCACGCATGAACTTGACTAGGCTCGCAAGCATAAAAGAGCCAACTATTTAAAAATAATAGATAGGCTCGTTTAATAAACTAGCTCGTTTAATATAGTATAAATCATTTATATTTTATATGATAAATATAAAAAATAAAATAATAAATGTAATTATATATGAAATTATTATGATCAAAGTTGCTACAAATTATACCTTTTTACATATATATCAAAATAATTATATATGTACAAAAACTTCATTGTTTATAATAATATAACTTTTTTTACTGATAAAAATTCTCAAAAAACCACTTTAAAGCTACATGCTAATTATATATTCTAATTATTAAGTTGAATGTACATATTGTTATGCATATGGTACAACTCTATAATTTTTTATTTTATACCCGGTACTTTTACACCTTTTACAATTTAACCCTACAAAATTACACTTTCAACTTTGTTACCCTATTTTTTTCATCTCTGACAAAATTTTCATTTACGTTTCGTTCTAAATTTGAGTGTTACACTTTGTAACATACACATGTGGTTTAACGTTTTCATGTATATTTCTTCCCGTTTAGCGGCCCCGTCGCAACATGCGGGTGGTCTTAATTCGACTTAGTTATTTTGTTTTTAATGTTTTACGTTTCACGTGTATGGTTTTATATTTTTACGTCTATTTTTCCGTTTGGTTTTATTATTATTATTTATTCCTTTTCAATACGAGTTTTATCCAGTGTTACTGACCGCTAATGGTGGTGTGGATATTGGTACTAATTGACATGATTTTATGTCCGTTGCGGCGTGCTTAATACTAGTTCAAACAAATTGCAAATATTAAGTTTGCCTCAAATTGAATATATTCATACCACTTTTATAAACAAAAATAATTGGTAGACATACCAGGCCTGATCACCCAGCTTGAGAAGTAATGGTCCACACGCCTTGGCTTGTCACGTCGCCTCACAGATGGATAATGAACTCCCTGCACCCATTTAGCTTCACATAATTAATACATGTCACCATCTTATCTGCATAGTAATCATATCACTAAAAGCTAGCAATTATGTTACTTATTATTATTTTTTATTTTTTAGAACGGCTGATTGGATCACTGACGGGCTACTAACCCATCCGATCATATTCATTACTCAAGTACGAAAGTTGAGACCACACTTGGGAGGAAACTTACGTTAGGCGAGAAAACCGCCTAACCTACTTAGACCTCATTTTACTTTTGTCACAGGTGGAACTTAAACCCAAAATCTCTACTTATTTTTATGAGATCTTAAGGAGAGTAAAGAAATCATGAATCATGATTGATTTTTATAGAAATTCTGGAGCTTAATAAAGAATCATAGAGAAACAATCACCTCATAAGCAAACCCATTTGTACTTGATTCTTGAAAGTTTTTATATTTATCACGGCTCTAAACGTGCACTCCTGGTTTAATATGATTTTTATTGGAAGTTTCAAGCTGTTTGATTAACCATTTGCAATTACAAAGATTAACATTTGCTTCAAAATTAGTATTAACTCATTATACCAACAAGCTTACAACAATTATAATAATCAAAGTTTATGCATAAGTACAACTTTCTAGTTCTCTCCATAAAATATGCAGATCTAGAAACTATAATGTTAGGCAGAAGAATTACCAATTCACCCTTACCTTTGTAACACAGTAGTAAGTCCTCCCATCTCCCATATCCTACGACCGATGACATATTCTCTATCGCTGCAGAAAAACGGGAACTGCATGAATATCCATAAAAGTTAGTTTTTAGAATATGCATGAATTAGAACTATTGTTTTGATGTAAATGTGAAACCTTTTTAATCCAGTTGACAATCATGGTCCCTGTACGCGGGCATTCTTCCAATATCTTTACATAAGTCAGCATCGGGTCCCACTTAGGTCGAAATTCATCATCCCAGAAGAAATCTCTAACCAGCTCTGGTGTTGCATCTTCAAACACTGTTCTGCTACGGTACACAACAGGGCCAGTCTGATACAAATCAAAGAGAAGAAAGAAGTAAACAAGCTCTCGGTCACCAAACATTAGGGATGAGTGGGCTAGAAACAAGTCAATACAGGTTCAGGCTAAAACATGCCATTTTTAGTATGAACTGTAATGGGCTGATCCAGGCCATATTAGGTTGGCCTGGCCTCCAAACACATGTTCATTTTTAGTTTTTCTTATAAAAATTTGCTGCTTCATTTATAATTAACAAAACAAAATTGCCTACAATAATATATTGAATACTAGAGCAATATGATTTGGAAGATTGTCTGCATTAAAAATTGACTTTGAGTACTTTCAACTCATTCAACTTGTTCCCTTGTAGCTAACTGTTTTATTTGACCCATTTGAGTTAAACTGAAACCGAAACCTGGCACATTCATAAGTAAATGGTAAAAAATGCAAACCCTACCGAACATGACTTTCAACTTTGTATAGCAATTGCATCTCATGATCCGACCACTTTTTGCCCATCAATCCTACTTTGCAGCAGGAAAAATGGATTGAATTGAGTGTCTTGCCCATTTTAAAATGATGCTATTTAATGCTTATTAAGGAATCTTTTGGTTAAAAAGTACAAGCAATGGGTAAAATGTTATAGAAGCATAACATAGACACCAAACAACATGATTACATGAAGTTCAATTTTTCTTAACTGTGCGCAACAGAGCAAGTTCATATTAAATGTAAAAGTTTTAGCTTCCATAGTTAAACAAGTTTTAGACATTATATTGTATTATAGGCTTATAGCAATTAGTAATGTTATTGTTACATTGATTAACTTCAATAATATCAACTCAGCTACCAAGAGTTACGGGTATAAGCAATAAAACTTAATGCAGGGATCACCTGATACATATAGGCATGGGCACTCCAAATACAAGTACATTCCGTTCTCACACACACACACATATAAGCAAGGTCACTCTAATTACAAAGATGCTATGTTAATGCTTATTAAGAAAACTTTGGGTTGGAAAGTACACACTACACACAATGGGTTTAGCGTTATAGAAGCAATACATATAGTTGTCAAACAACAGGAAGTTCTGTTTTTTTAACGGTTGGCAAGTTCATCTATAATGCGGAACCTTAGCTTCTGTAGTTGAACAACTTTCACACATCATTATATCTCTTGTTAATGTCATTGTTACATTGATTAACTTCAATACTATCAACTTAGATATCAAAAGTTTGTTACCTTGATTAACTTCAATACTATCAACTTAGATATCAAAAGTTATACTGGTATATGCAATAAAATTTAATACAGGGAACACCTAATACATATAGGCATTAGCGTTCTAAATAGAAGTACATATTGTTCATACATACAACTCGAAAGATTGATTTAGAAGCTCTATGGTCTTATAAAATCCAATTCATGGATCTGAAGGCATATCCTCAGGAACACCATTGAAGTTAAAGGCTAAATTCCAAATGACAACTAACATGCATGGCAAAAAAATTTATGACCAAAAGGTAGCATGCTGACAAGATGGGCACGCATATAGAGGTGGCAATTTTGACCCATTTACTTATGAGCGGATCAATATGCGTTGTGCCTTACTCTCTAATGAGTTAACAAGTAAACGAAAATATAGCTTAGAAGGCAATATGTCTTCCAAAGTTTAATTTGAATACATAAAATCACTGAACCCAATTGACCAGAAATCAATGTAAACATTTACCTGAGGTTCATAATGCCAAGCTTGACAAGCCATGTTGGTGGTAGAGCGTTCAATCATATTTTGCCAAACAGCATCTTACCATGAAGAAGATGCAACAAATATTCTAGATCCTTCTCTGTGACAACAGCATGATCTCCCCCTGAATTTACAATATTGTACCTGTGAATGGAGAAAATTACGTGATTTGCTGAATTTGAGTAATTAACATGTGCCAGTCCATTTTGTGACACAAGAAGATCATTAGCAAGATTTAAAGCAAATGAAATTTCATGTGTCAAGATAATATACCACCTAGTTAACCCTTCACGGCTGTCATCTGTTACAATTAGGATAATATCACCGAAAACACACTCAAGGAAAGTGAACAACAAATTTTATTTATGCAGCGCCAAAGACAAATACTACAATAGGAAACCAAGAAAACACAATGTCATAACGTATATAATAATCCATCTAGAAGCCTGACTCATAACAGTTGACTTCAATTTCTGCAGTTGATAATTATATTTTTTTATCATAAAAAAAGAAGAGAACAATTTTCATGAGGATAAGAATTCTATGAAAAGACATGTGAAATCAAATGTTTGTATCAGGCAAAAGATTGGCATTGAAAAAAACAACACAGCTAATGCCATAATAAACCTTGCATATTTGGCAACATTCAAATGCAAAATAACCAAAATACTTTCTTAATGATATTATATATCTTACTATCTACCAACCTGAAATGCTTAAATCCTAAATTCCCTACTATTCTTGCCAATAATAATACTAAATATCTCAATTATCAACTAACTCAAAATACTTAAATCCTAAATCTCCTATTATTCTCAACAATGATGAGTATGCATCTTCGGGAAGTCGAGAAGAGTTAAGACGTCAAATGTATGTAACTGGCAAAAGTTTAAAATAGAGAATGAAACAAATAAAGATTGCACAGCCAATGCCATATTAAACCTTGCATTTTTTGGCAACTGACTAAGCAAAATGTCAGCAATGCTTACGTTGGGGAAACTCAAACAGTTCCATCAGGTTTTGCTTACATAGAAGCCTACTAATTATATTGATCAAGCTAAAACACCTCTTATACCTGTTACGCTCTTATTAAACACATTTAATGACCAGGCACAACTAAGCCAAATAATCCTTCTCCAACTTTCCAAGCATACTTTACAACACACAAAATAAAGTGTAAATAGTGATCTTGCTATGAATACTTTATGTTATTATAAGCTTAAGGCCCAGCTATGTAACATTTACTAATCGCAATCTAACAGTAGACAAGCATACGTAAGATTAGATATTAAAGACTCCGCAAACAAGACATAAGCACACGGAATTACCACCAAAACTAGGTCAAAAGCAATTCTAAACATATATGATATATCAAATAACTAAAATCTCAAAAAATCAATCTTTGACAGGCACACTTAGCTGGTATATATCCCGAAAATGTATATAAACGCCACTCTGATTCTGAAGAACACAGAAAATTTTCATTTCACATGTGACTCGTGACTGCAAAAGCGCAACCCGATGCTCATAAAGATTCACATAACCAACATTATACATTCAATGATTCAAGCACAGTAGCCACAAAGTACAAGTATACGAATAAGCAATTCAAAACCCTAACCTAGAGCAACTAAGAGTTCTAAATTATCAACTACATCAGATGATACAGTGCCTCTCAGATTCGATTAAACACCTAGAAGCCAAAACATATTACTAAACAGTTAAACAGACAACACAATTGCTCCTAAAAATAGGCAGAAATCACCTAAAACACATACATAACAAAACAATCTGCATTAATCACAACAAAAACTTTCAATTAATATCTCAATTAAGAAGAAACAAATTACACTAACTTAACATCACCGCCACTTCCACCAACACACTGAGCAGCCGGCACCGACTCTCCTCCGACCACCGCACGCGGCGGCGACAGCTCATCCTTCCGCTCCTTCTCCCTAAAGTTCGACCACATCCGACGACCAACAGAAAACGCCGAGAGAGCAGTAAAAGCCAACCACAACCTACGAGCACCGAATCCCGGCGGAGCCGTCCACGCCAACCCTCGCAACTTCGACCGGAACCCTAGAAACACGAGGCCGGTCCACCGCGGCGTCCAGAACCACCAGATCACAACTCCGACCATCACCGCCGCCCAAATCGGCACCGCAAACAGGAAAATGTCGATGAATTGCTCAATCATAGACGGTTTGGTGATGAAATCGATCAGATTAACGAAGTAGTTTTGATTCTCCATGATCTGATTAGATGATTAATGATTTAGTGGTTCATATAATCATATGTGAGTATGATGTGTGATTGATTTGAGTGTATTATCGTCGTCGGAGGTGAAAGATGATCGGTGCCGGAGGAGATACAGATAGAGAGATATTATTATTATGAGTAAAAGGGATAGTACGGAAATTGACGTGGCAACCGGTGAATTTGAAGTTATTGTTTGAGGAGCGTGGGTTACAATCGCGGATAAAAGAATGGCGAATCGCGATTAAACTTTCTATTGCGTCTCTTATTTAGACAGGCGTTACATTGTTTACTGATTAAGCTAAGGACTTGTGTTATAAAAGTTCTTAAACCCTAACTTTTGAGTTTGATTTAGTAAAGAAATATCTAATTGTTAAAAAAAATAATTGTAGTATAGATTAGATAGAGTTGAATCATAAAAGAAATATTTAAATGTTAAAAAAAACTACATTTCATAATGGTTTGTAGCCTAGTAGCATCATAGTACGTATTATCCATATTTATTTTATAATAGATGAGTCATCTAAATTAATCATAATTTTTTTAATGACATGTACGATCCTGCTTCGAACGATATGTGTTATTTTAATCGAGCTCAAATATCCGAATCTCAATCGGAACCGCACCCCCAACTCCATCAGGTGAAAACTCATTGCTAAGAAGAAAACTATATAAACATTTTACTTAAAATAAAATTTACACGTATGATCTATTCTTATTTACGTGTCATGAGTAACTAAATTTATAAAATAATCATACATAAAAGTTAGTTTAAGGACATGCGAAATAATTGATCGCGAGTGAAACCACGCGAAGTGCAAACGCGTGGTAGAGTGGATTAAACTCAAAAGGTTGAAGTTTGGGAATATGCCTTTAAACCTGTAAAACGATTCCCACGTGAGTTGTTTCAATTTATGAGTTATGACCACCGTACAACCATTAGTCCACAATGTACAACTTCTAGTCTTTTACTAAGACTAACAAAAATAAAGCCCAAGAACCAGCCCACAAGTCATTGGATTTGGTGTTCCTCACTTAATTTTCTATCTATTGTTGAATCATAACCAGCCCATTTATGAATCGGTTTGTTAGCCGGCCCAATTTGAAGCCGGTTTGACTATGCGGGGTGTCGAACCGAATGCAAAACTAGCGGCTTGAGTCGGTTTGAATTTGGTTTAGCCTAAATCGGTTTTTAAGTATCGAGTCGGTTTACGAACTGGTTTGAAAACAAAAAACGGTTTTTACGCCTCTATTAGAAAAGAAATTCTTCAAATTAATATCTTCACAATTTATTTTCTAGTTGAAAAAGCAAGTAAATGATTCTTGTTAAGTAGTATATACTTACATAATGGGTAATGGTTATGCCTTTTAAGGTTATTTTTTTTAATATCAACACCAACTCATCATCACTATTTTAATAAAAAAAACATGATATATGGTTAATGTGTGTGTTACTTTAATCATTACCCAATTATATAATTTATTAGAATTGATCTAGGGGTATACTTGTAGCGAGGTTATGTTAGTAAAATACTGAAATTTTGTGAAAAAATGAGTTTAGTTATAAATCACATGACAAAGACAAATTAGATGTAATAAATCACAATTATGTGATTTACAACTTTTGTACTATATATGGGTTTAATTCAACATAGATTTAAAGTTTAATCTTGATATGTATTGTCATAATATGTGCATATATTGAGTGTGTAATACATAATAGATTTTAAAATAAATAGTATATATACCGTGAAAACCGCATACACACTTATATTTATTGCTTTAAATATGATGTATACGACGGGTTTTAACTACCTATCTTTCTTTCCATTGTCGTGGTATGTAGAGGTGCATACTTGGTTTTTATTGCTAATATTCTTCAGGTTTATTTTGTATTTAACATGTCTATGTATTTAAATTTCTTAAATAAAAAGGAAGAAGACAACATGATGTTTTGGTCTCAAATTAAGAAGCAGTATCATTTACGAATCACATAAAGTTTCTAGAATGGCCCCAAAACAAGGGAAAGTTATGACTTATGATAGCATTTAAAGTGAAGAAAAACTTAAGTTTGGATTAGCTAATTTTAGTGTTGGTAGGTTACAAAAATATATTTGATACTATAACAATGATATCAACATATAGATGCAACGTAGATTTGATACTCGCATAAATAAACATTAACTAGAAAATTCAATAAGCTTTTTCCATGTTACATACGAAATTAATAAGCTCTATACGTCTTTTTCACCTGTATCAAAACCACCCTATATATAGATACACGAGAAGAATAAAGTATAAATTTAGAAAGTAAGAAAGTGAAAGGTTGTTGATTCATATTCTTTGCAACTATCTACAAGCAAGGTCCATTGGGATGACTAATTCAGCTACTAAAAGTAGAAAAAGTTAAAGCAATTTGTTTGTTTGGTAGTCTTGTTTTCACACTTCAATTTCAAGAAATTTTGGTAGAAACAAAGTAATATCATTCCATAATCTAAGTAGACCACAAGACCAAACTATTTTGTTATTAGATACATAAACATAAACATATACACACGTATGTGGGCATGCATATAATACATATATGTTTATATTCCGTCATGATTGATGGTTAGAATAGAAGGATTTGAATGTTGGGTATGAGAAGCTTAATTCTTTTAAAACATTATGTATGCAATAACATATATGATCCATGCGTTAAATGAGCCATAAACGCTATCTACTTCAAGTTCACATGTATAAGTGTGTAACTTTACTTTTGATTCATCTAGTTGTCACAATTTTATGAAACATCATGAAAATGAAAATGAAAGTATTAATAATTTCATATTATAAAACTGATGTTGATAACAACACAAAATGAATTGTTTTATCACCTTGGTTGTGACTTGTGATATTCAATTTCGATTGTAGTAGCTCTATTTCTTAAGAGATCGCAAGAACTACAAGTTGTTATTAAATTGAGAGGTGAATAGTGAGACCATTAGAAACCTTTGACACATTATTCATGACAAATACAACACAATTGGCGTATTTAATGATTCAGACTCTGGACTCACCCTTGAAATCATATTCAGATATATACATACCTCAAGAAATGCCATCTTGTTTCAAGCTCGTGTTCAAGAAAAGACATAAGATTATCATGTCTTTTAAGTGTTAACTTCTCGAGCGTTGGTGGGAATGAAGCCTGGTCCGGGATAATTTCATGTTCAATTAAAATGATCTCGAACCAGGTATCATTCTCATCAACCATTCATGAGAAAATAGTATTGTGTATTCCATGTTTTGATATGAATGCCCCCTTAAATAAGTTGATGAAATGCAAATTCAACTTTTGGGTCGCTTTGGTGTCATGTAAGATTCAACTCACCTACATGTTTTTCACACACATACCGGATGTTGTAATCATGTTTAAAAGTTTGAAAACATATTTAGGGGAGAAGAAATTGTGTGGCTTATCTAAACACCAATACACACACACACACACACACACACCACACACACATATATATATATATATATATATATATATATATTATATATATATATATATATGTGTGTGTGTGTGTGTGTGTGTGGTGTGTGTGTGTGTGTAGAGGCCCGTTTTCTTTAGTGACATGTAAGATACAATTCACCTACATGTTTTTCATCATTCCTTTGAATTTATATTCTCTCTTTAAAAACGTACTCTTCTTAGAAGAAAATATATAAAATTATGCACATACGCACTATGTATTTAACCCAAAATATTATTATAATGGTTTTTCAAAAATAAATCTTAATATATTGGGATCCATAAGCATTTTAGTCAATTAATAATTAATATAATAAAAAGTACAAGATACAAAACGATTTTTGAAGTTTTTTAACATATTTTTATTTCTGAAACATATATAAATTTTCAATCTTATAAGTAATATACCTTTTGAAATAAATGTTTTGCTACACAAAATGTTAAAATCCACTAACACTGTGTTGCAGAGTTTCTCTAATAAAAAAATATAAGTAAGTGAAAAGAAAGTTGATAATATATTTGTTTTAGAGTTTTTTAATAAGAAAAATGGAAGAAGATTGATTGTTTTCTTTCAAATCGGAAAGGAACGGAAAAAAGTGGAAGGAAATTTTTTTATAAATATTTCGTGTTATCCTTCTAAACAGTAAAATCATAACATTCTCTTTTTGTTCCTTTCAACTATGAAACACATAACATATTTTTTTCATTCAAACTTTAAAGCACAAAATAAAATTATATCATTCTATTTCTCTTCTTTTGTATTCTCTTCTAAATTTCCTTTTTTTCTTTTCTTTTCAATCATACAGTAAACCCAGTAACACAACATAAATGATTATTTGACAGGGTGATCGTTTTATTTTCTTGTGATTTTATATATTAATTAATATTATATATTAAGTTTAGGGGAAAATGTTTACTGAAACCCCTATCACTCTATCAGTGGTGGGGGGTAAAAGATATGGGACAACCAACAAACTTACTGTAATTTCAAGA
This sequence comes from Flaveria trinervia, assembly GCA_025506515.1. NCBI lineage: Eukaryota > Viridiplantae > Streptophyta > Magnoliopsida > Asterales > Asteraceae > Flaveria > Flaveria trinervia. The sequence goes on along the minus strand of CM046454.1, from coordinate 2,366,608 downwards.
AATAATATACTTAAAAGCAATCACATGAAAATAACAATACTTTCTCTTTAAAAATGATTTTAAGAAAATTAAACTTTTGAAATAAAAATATACCATAGCCGTTAAATGCATGTGAGATTGACAAAAACAACATAATTAAAAACTGCTACATGTCTACGATTTAATCAATATAACCAACTACAAAATAACATGGTTATTCTTTCCTTTATAAAAAGATTATAAGAACATGACACATCATATATCAGAATCATGTAAAAATTAAAAAAACAATATTATGTAAAAAGACGACCGGAGATTAAAAAAAATTAAAAATAGCAATAAAAACACAATTCCAAACGCATAATGTTACACAATTTTTATATTCTTGTGGGTACAAAAATGCAATATCTCATTATCTTGTAAAAAGTAGAATAACAGAAAAGAAAAAATAGCATGAATCTTTTATTTACGTATCAATTTTATCAGTTCTTTTTTTATATTACATTAAATCAAGACTAGGAGTGTAAGTATTAGTTAAAGATATATTATTTAATAAATGGTTGGTCAAAATATCATTGATATATATAATAGCAATGAGCAAATAGGTCTGGGAGTAGGCTATGGTTTTTCAAAGTAGAAGTTATAGTTTTGAATATCACTTGTTGTAATATGTATCAAGTGTGTTTGTGGTTTTATTATATGGATTTTTGGATGGTGGGTTTCCTCTAAAATGATTGATGGGTTGGATCACCAGTGTTATTTATGTTTGCGGGTGTGTTTGAGCTTTCGTTATTGAAGGTTACCCGGATAACCAGGCTTAAAGTATCTTGTTGGTTGTTAAGAAAAATATGATACATAAGAGAGATGGGACATTTACTTTTATGTGAATTTTAAGACAATTTTCAATGTACCCTTAGTAATTATATTTTTCTATTAGTTAAAAAAGAGTAAATTACCCTTTTCTTTCACTTAAAAAAGAGTAAATTACCTTTTTCTTTCATGTTGTTTTAGTCGTATTTTCTATTCTCATCCAAAAAAATAATTCTTTTTCATATGTCTTAACAAGGTTTTAAAAGTTATCATTTTCATCCAAACAAATTAACTTTGTTAGTCTATAACCTCTAATAAAATAAGTTTTTTTTGTCACTTGACAATCTATTAACCCATATTTTTATCACTAGTCATTTTTCTAAACATTTGTTAATCAATGTTCTATCTAAAAGGGTGTTATAGTAACTTAAATACTCATACAAATTTTTTTTATTTAAAATAAATTTTATTAATTACTATGCTTCTCTCTCTTATCTATTTTTCTTAAAATCAAACTATTTTTAAATAGACTTTATGAAGGAAATTAAAAATAACCTATTTTAATTAAAATCTATTACCTGTAATGAAGTAAGATTTTTTTGACACTTGTCAATCTTTTAACCCATGTTTTTGCTACTTGTCATTTTTTCTAGACATCCATAAATCAATTTTTCCTTATAAATGGTGTTATAGTAATTCAAATAAATACTCATACAAATTTCTATCTCTTATTAAAAATAAATTTTATTAATTATTATGCTTCTTTCTCTATCTATTTTTCTTAAAATCAACCTATTTTTAATAGATTTTATAAAGGAAACTAAAATTAATATCTTTTAATTAAAATCTAAATAACAAAAAACTAAAGTTTTATATAATATGAAATTTTCTAAAACATTAAACATTTTTTAAACAAAATATATTAATTTCGTTTTGTTTTAAAAAAAAATATAAATAGGTGAAATATTTTAAAACAGACTTATTAAAATAACCAGAATAATTAAAAATCATATTTCTTTTAAAACAAGAATTTTATAAAAGTATTTTTTTAAAAAAGTTAAAACAAATGTTAAAAAACGAAACTATTTACGTAAGAGAGTTAAAAAATGGTATAATTGTTTTATTTCTTGAACTATTACCTATATAATTTTAATTATATTACATTAAAATATTATACTATAACTAATTATGTTTATTTTACATATATATTTTACATTAAAATTTAATTCTTTTATTTAATAAGTGTTTAGCCTATCTATATATCTATAAAAAACTATAATAAACGTGAAACAATTGTAAATCATTATACTTTCTTTCTCATTTCTCTATATTATTAATACTGATATTAAATATGAATAATATTACTCATACCATTTTCAAATTTAAAAATGTATAATTTATTAAATTAAAACCCTATTTTTAATAAAAACACACTTTTTAAAAACAAAAACTTAAAAAAAAATAAAAAATAAAATGATTTTTTTTCATTCTTAAAATAATATACTTAATAATCACAATTATTTTATATAATAAAAGTTTAAGAAAAATATATTATTATTTATTACTTAAAATAACTATTTATACGTACTTATAATCATATTTATGTTATGACCCTTAAAAATAAGGTTAGGCAAATTAGTATATAAATAAAATTCTCTTATATAATGCTAATTATTTGGTCAACCCTTTATGAACTATATGTGTTTATGTGTATATATGTCACACCCCAACCTTGACGGCGAAAACGTCGAGGTATGAGGGTTAAGATCGTTCACAACCACATAACGCTATTAATAACCTAAATATATATTAAACATAAGTTCCAATTGTACTATTACAATCATAAGTCTCAAAAAAATTAAAAGCATAACATAAGATGTAACAAGTCATTTTATTTTCTTTATTTAACTAGGTTTATTTCTA